>VWZI01014518.1:138751-152080 GCA_013396835.1 Psilopogon haemacephalus
GGGGGGGAACCAACAACAAAACAAAACAGTGAAGGGAGGTGAACAAAAGCAGCCACACTGCAGAGCTGCACCCTGCCTGCCTCACCCGGGCACACAGATCACCTTCGACCCCCTGCTCCTTGGTTCCGAGTTCCCACCGACAAAGGATGCTGCAGATGCAGGCAGCACCTTCAGCATCTGGCCAAGCCCTTCGCGTTCCTGCCGAGGGTGGCACAAAGGACTGGAGAGAGGGATGGGAAATGGCTTCTCCTCTGCCTGCAGTCACCACAGGCTGGCAGGAGAGACGGGCAGCAAAGCCTCCACTCGCTGCCATCTGGCAGCCAGAGTCCGGGGACCCAGGGCTGGAGGTGAAGGAGAAAATAGCTTTTCTGTTTACCCGCTTGTAGGGAGGAGGAGGAGGTTAAACTGGGACCAAGAGCTGCTTTGCAAGCTTGGCAGGGAGCGCAGAGCCACACTCGTGACCTCTGCTCCCTGCTGCAAGAGCTTCTTCCCGCAAGCAGATGAACAAGTGGGGAGAAGGGGTTGGTGCTGGGGTGCACCGGGAACCCGAGCAGGCACCACCACAACGGGGATCAAAACCCTGCCGGGAAGTGGCTTTATCCCAAAGGGGTTGTGTGGGATTGCTGCTCAGCAGCGGAAGGGTTTGCTGAGCAAAGGCACCCGGGGAGGATTCCAGAGGGTGGAAATTGCTGCATTCTAAATGCCCGGGGCTGGCCAGGGCTCAGTGGCATTTCCTTCTGCTTTGTAATCCTGCTCTGTGCTGCCCAGCGGGACACAAGCCGAGGGACAAAAGCTTGAAGAGAAAGGGCAGCCTGATGCTGGAGGAGGTGGTCTGATGGCAAGAGATGCTCCGCAGGGCTCAGCACCGCAGGGGCTGCCCAGCCAGGGAGGACACAGCAGCAATCCTAATGCCACAGAAGTGAGACTTGCTCTCTCCAGCAACACAAGAGAATGGCTGGAGGCAGCATGGACACCAGAGATGAAGGCAACTCACCAAATGCCTCTGCCCTCCACAGCCACAGCAGGGAAGGATGTGCAGGACCAGAGGTTCATCAGAATCACAAAGCAGAAGAGGTTGGAAGGGACCTTCAGAGATCATTGAATCCAACCCCTGCCAAAGCAGGACAGTCCGCGTAGGAATGCACCCAGGTGGGTTTGAATGTCTCCAGAGGAGGAGACTCCACAACCTCTCTGGGCAGCCTGTGCCAGTGCTCTGCCACCCTCACTGGAAAGAAGTTTCTCCTCGTGTCGAGGTGGAAGCTTCTGTGCTCCAGTTCGTCCCTGTTGCTCCTTGTCTTACCGCTGCATACTACCGAAAAAAAAACAAGAGATCGGCCCCAGCCGCTTGGCACCCACCCCTCAGGTCGCACAGCTCCAGCCAGGAGCAGCTTTGCTGATGCCAGCAGCCAATTTGGGAGAAGCAGCAGCAGCAGCAGGGATGAGACAAGCAGCGAGCGCCGCGGGCAGCATCCCCACACCTCCCTGCTTCTGGCGCAGTAAATCCCCAGCGCTGCAAGGCAGGAGCCCTCTGCTGCCCGAAAGGCTTTCCAAAAGCTTCGTTCGATAGATGTGTGCGGCTGTTAACAAGCCCAGCATCGATTCTCCTTGCGCATCCCCTGCCTGACCTCCCAAACCCGCCGCTTGCCCAGCACCAGGATGCCTTTGTGCGGCGGTGTCGCCTCTGACGCGCTGCAAGCAAGACTCGGAGAGAGGTCTCAGAGCACACCTAAAGCTGCTCGTTAACCAGAAAGGAGATCTGAAGAGCACAAAGTGCTTGCTGGGCTGTTAGGGCTCTCTCCTGTGTGCGTTGCTTATCAAACAAGCCCCAGCGCTGCCCAGCAAAGCCCTGGGGAATTCAACAGCAGCTGAGGATTTCGGAGCGGCTTTGTCTGGGAGCTTCCTGCCGCTTCGTGGCGAGCAAGCTGGAGTACAGAGGGGCAGGATCCTCTCCCTCCACCTACTGCCCACTCTTCTGGGGGTGCAACCCGGTAGACAGCTGGCTCCTGGCTCTGAGCAGCTATTGCCAGCATCATCTTCCCTCCTTGCCCTACCTCTCCCATTTCAGGAACCAACAGTTGCTGCTGTGACCTTCCCTAAACACAGCCCAAATGATGCAGGATGAGGCTAGGTGGGCAGAAAGGGGGTGAAGGAGACAACAACCACCCCATGGGCAGCAGATCAGCCCAGACCCAAGCTGGAGCAGAGTGCAGTCCCACAGCAGGGTGCTGAGTGCTCCCAGGAGCCCCCTGCTCCAGCACCCTCCTCACGCAACTCATCAGGCCCTGCCATGCCAGGACTGCTCACAGAGCAGGCAGTAATTTCATTTCCCTTGCAAATGAAGCCCTGTTCCTTCCCCATCCCCGACACCTCATCAGCTGAGCCATCATCCCCACCCAGCTCCCACCAGCCCTCGCTGCCACCTCCTCCACTCCCTTCAGTTTGTTTGCCCAGCCCTGACAAACAGCCTGCTCCATCCTGCCAGGAGCTCTGGCTGCTGCCATGTTCTTGCTGTCTAGCTGCAGATGGTTGATCAGACAGGTTTGCTTGTTGAGGAAGTTCTGACAGTCAGCTATTAATAACACCACCAACACCACCACCAACAAGTTGCTTTCCTACCAAACACGGTGCCCTGAGACCTTATCCCATGCCAGCTGCTGAAGGCTCTATGGGTATGCTGCTGAGGGTGGGAGGATGCAGCTGGTTGGAGCCCAGAGGGGAAAAGGAGCTTTGGTAAAGGGCTGAGATGTGGATTCGAGGAGCTGGAGAACCCAAATAGGTCTCACCTCCAAACCATGCTTCCCCCCAGCCCTGCTTCTTGCTCCTGGCAAGGGATATTTGACTCCTTTGTGATCCCATTTCTCCCCTCCTCCACTCCATCAGGGCTTTTCTGACTTCGCTGCTACCCCACGCAGGGTGGAAGTCGGAGATCAGGCAGCCTGAAGCTCTGAGCTTTGCCAAGACTCCAGCAGTTTTGCTGGTTAAGGAGCCCTGGGAGCCCTCTGGGTCCCAGCAGACTCGTTCCCAGCAAAGGTGCTTTAGAACTGCAGGGGGCCGCAGCTGAGGAATCAAAACCGAAGCTGAAATCTTCCCGGGGAACTCAGAGCACAAAGGAGGCTGTGGAAAGCTCCAGAAAGCAAAGCCCTGGAGCTGCTCCTGTCTCTCCCAGGCAGGGCACTGCTGTAGGCACTGGGTGGGGGGCACAGAGGAGCAGCCACAGGATCAGCCTACCTCCCACCTCTTTTTTTCCTGCTCTGGCCAATGCACAGCCACCAGCCACAGGGTCAGCCTACCTCCCAGGGTGGCACCCACCTCATTTTCCCTGCTCTGGTCAATGCACAGCCCCCAGGCTCCTGCAGTGTTGCTTTAGATCCTAGCAGACCCTCAGCACCTCCCCATGAGCTTCACCCCAAAGCCAAGATACTGCACCCCCATGGCTGGCATAGAACCACTTAATGGTGTCCCCACTGCTCCCTCCAGGCCTCTCCTCATCCCATCCCAGCCCAACACATTGCTGCCCCCCAGCCAGGCTCTCCCAAACCTCTACTCTTGCTGGTAAGGACCTCCAAGGGCATTCCTGGGTAGTCCCAAGGCACCAGGGATGGGCTCCATCCTCCCCCCATGCAAAGTGGATCCATGTCAGCCCTGCTAGGAAATGCCAAGGCAGCCAGCAGGATCCAGCCCCACTGTCATTAATTTCTGCTGAATAATTAAGCCCTGGGAAGTTCATATTTTCTGCTTAAAACCCTCACATTGCAGTGTTTGTAATTACTGTTTTATGGAAGCATTAAACATTAAAGGGCATCCTGGGGTCGCAGTTAGCACCAGAGCTGTGTTGGCTCTGGGGAAGAGGACTCCAAGCTCTTGGGCACCAGCCCAGCAGGTTGGGGTTGGGGGTGGGGGGGGTACAGCTCTCTATCCTCCCCCCTCCAACACAAAGAGCAGGTTTTGGGGGGTCAGCAGTTACAGGAGGAACAATCCCACCAAATCTGAGCACCCTGACCACAAGCCCTGCCCAGCTCAGCCTGTGGGATCATCCTTCCAGGAGAGTCTTTGGGTTGACAGGCTCAGAGGACATCAGGGGTTGGAAGGGACACAAAGAGATCATCAAGTCCAACCCCCCTGCCAGAGCAGGGCCAGGTCACACAGGCTGCTTGTCTTGGGGTGGAGGTTGCTCCTGACAGCCCCCAAATCATCACCCATATCTCTGCCAACATCACCCCAACCCTCCCAACAGGACAGAGAGGTGAAGATACCAACTCACCAAGCCAGCCCCAGGGCTCCCAATCATTTCTCCTCCTCCAAAGCCAGGCTCTGCATGAGGGTAGGTTGAGAAGGGCAGAAAGGCGCTTTGAGGTTCCACAGCTGTGAGGAGCCTCATCTTCCATCCTCAGGTCTTATGTGCTCCCAGCCCTTCACCACTGCTCCACCCTGCCACAGGTGGAGACACTCTTGAGCTCCACAGGCAGAGCATCTGCTGGGCTCTTTGGGCTAGGGCATGGCTGCTGTGGAGTGGGCTGGCTTCCCTGAGCCCAGAGCAGAGGGCAAGCCTGGTGGCACTGTGCCTGACCAGGCAGCTGCACAGCAGTCCCTAAAGGGTTGGAGATGTTGGGGAATGCTTTTGTGCATCCAAAAAGGTGAGCAGGTGGTTGGAGAGTTAGCAGCTGCTGCTGAGGTGACCACCACCCACTCACCCAGCATCCCTTTGCCAGGTGCTGCTGGATGTAAGGAAAAGGTGGTGAGGAGACATAGGTGGAAGAATCAGAGTGGTTTAGGTTGGAAGGGACCAACCCCCTTGCCATAGACAGGGACACCTCCAACAGAACAGGTCACAGGATCAGAAGATATCAGGAGTTGGAAGGGACCCAAAGACATCATCAGGTCCAACCCCCCTGCCAGAGCAGGACCAGACAATCTAGCTCAAGGCACACAGCAAGACATCCAGACAGGCCTGGAAAGGCTTCAGACAAGGAGACTCCACAACCTCTCTGGGCAGCCTGTGCCACTGCTCTGGGACCCACACAGGCAAGAAGTTGCCTCTTGTGTTGAGCTGCAACCTCCTGTGCTCCTTGGCCTATCCCAGGGAGCAGTGAGCAGAGCCTGTGTGTGTCCCCCCCCTGCCTCCTGATCCCTGACATCCTGTGAACCCAAGGACCATCCTGGAAGGGTGGCCCCACAGACTCCCAAACTGGTTTCCATGGCAGCCACTTTTCAACTCTCATTGGTCTCCATGGCAATGAGACTTCTCCCTCCCCATGCAGGGTGCTAGGGTGTTGCCCAGGGGTCCCCACAACATCTCCCCCCTGCTTGAGAAAAATAGAATCACAGAATCACAGAATGTCAGGGGCTGGAAGGGACCTCCAAAGCTCGTCCAGTCCAATCCCCTGCTAGAGAAAATCACACAGGAATGCGTCCAGGCAGGGTTGGAATAGCTCCAGAGAGGGAGACTCCACAATCTCCCTGGGCAGCCTATTCCAGAGTTCTGTCACCCTCACAGGGAAAAAAAATCCTCTTTATGTTTAAATGAAACTTCCTATGCCTCATCTTCTACCACTGCCCCTTGTCCTGTCGTCGAGCATCACCCAGCAGAGCCTGGCCCCAGCCTCCTGCCACTCACCCTGCACACAGTGACATCCCCCAGGTCCCCAGCAGCTCTGCCCTACCAACCAGTATAACCAGTGTAGCTCACCACATCTGCACTGCCAGGGTGCCTGAGCAGCCAGGTGGGGCACAGCTTTGCTGCGAGCTCCACAAGAGCCAACAATAAATTCTCTCCCTTCTGCTCCCCTCGCCCTCATCCTAGCTGGAGCCACCTGGCAGGGTCTTGGTGCTCCCTCCAACCACGACAGGCAGGGCTTGAAACCATCCCTGGTGCAGTAGAAGGAGCCAAGCTCTGTACAAATGCTGCACAGAGAAAATTCTTTCTTTTTTTTTTTTTTTTTTACAGTCCTGGCCAGGATTTGGAGGCAGGCACTGATACAGGACTAAAAATACCAGCAGGGTCCTCGAGTTTTGGGTTTGGTTTTTTTCCCCCCACGCCCCCCGTTCAACAACACTTAAAACGAAAACAGCCAAGCCCAAGCCAAACAGCATCTCCAGCAGCGGAGCGAGCCCCTGCGGGGGCAGGCAGGAGGTGTGGAGGTGCGAAGGCTCCGGCTGTGCGCGGGCGGCTGGCGGAGGATGAGGATGCAAACAGCATCGCCCTTCCTCCGCGGCACCGCTCGCTGCCGGGGAAGGCAACCCCCGAGCTCTGCCCTGGGGAGAGCTGAGCCAAACGGCAGAGCCGGCAGGGGCCTGAGGTTTTGTGCTGCTGAATGGAGGCAGCAACGACTCCGGGAGACGGTGGAAGACTCATCCCTGGAGGTGTTTAAGGCCAGGCTGGGTGGGGCTCAGAGCAACCTGAGCTAGAATGAGGGGTCCCTGCCCATGGCACCTTGGGGTTCCAGCTGATAGAATCATAGAATGGTTTAGATTGGAAGAGACCTCAAAGCTCATCCAGTTCCAACCCCCCTGTGCCACAGGCAGGGACACCTCCCACTAGATCAGGACACTCAAGACCTCATCCAACCTGGCCTTGAACACATCCAGGGAGGGAGCAGCCACAACCTCCCTGGGCAACCTGTTCCAGTGTCTCACCACCCTCACTGTGAAGAATTTCTTCCTAACATCCCGTTCAAATCTCCCCTCCACCAGTTTGAACCCATTCCCCTCGTCCTGTTACTACAAGACCTTGTGAACAGTCCCTCCCCAGCCCTCCTGTAGACCCCCTTCAGATACTGGTAGGTAATATAATCTCTGGTAGGTAATATAATCCCTGCCCTCTTCCTTCCCTGCTCTTTCTCTCCGTGGTTCCCTTCCCCTCTCTCTTTCTCTGCTTTGTTCAACTGCATCCTTTACTAAACAGCTCTGTGGTGCTACCTGCTCAATTTCACAACGCAGAACAGATCTTGCTCCTCGGGCCAGGGATGATTGTCAATCTCTGCCCTTCCATGCGACCTTCCAGGAGCAAGAGAGGGGTGCAGGGAGGAGGTGTTGGGGTCCTGGTGGGTGGGCTTCAGGGAGTAGTGGGGGGGAAAGCCATCAGGGTGGGTTTGGAGCTGGGCAACAGACCCCATCTGACCCCCCAGCAGGGTGTGCTGGGTGGCAGCTCTGGTGTCACAGGGCCACTGAAGTCCATGTCCCCTGCTTTTCTAATGAAGTGACAGCAGATAGTGTGGTTCTTGCTTGGGGGGAAAGATGATTAACCACTGTAATCCCAATTACAGCTCCTAATTGGGATTAATTTGTGGAGTTAATTAAGTGCGGAAATCCACTGCCTCCCACGTTTCTTTTAGGATTTTCTTCCTCCCAGGTTCAGTCCCTGCCTGGCCACAGCTGGAAGGGCAGAGGACAGGTCACTGCTGTGTGACAAAGTAGAGGCAGCTCTGCCACTGCCACTGCTGCTGACAGCCACTCAGGCTCTGCTTTAGCACCCAGCTGCTGCTCTTCATTTGATCTAGGTGGAGAGATCTGGGGACAGGAACTGTGCTGGCTGAAACCCCAACCCCAAGCATGGACTAAGCCTTCCCAGAGGGACAGAAGTGTTGCAAGAGGTGACACACCAGGGGCCAGTGATGGAGGATCCCTGCAGGTAGAATCAGTGCATCACCCTCCCCAGGTTCCAGGGCAAACTGTGCAAGGACATCCTGGCGTGCCAGGCTTGGTGACACCAAAGGCTGTTAGGTCAGTGGACAGCAAAAGAGTAGCATTGGCAATGCCAGGAAAGCAGCAGTTCAGGTGCCTGGGCTCTGTGCAGTGCCTGCACCTGAGAAGAACCTTGTTGGAAAGGCTCTGCTTGGATGCAGCTGAGAGACATGGACCCGCTGAAGCTGATCCAGAGGAGGCCACGACAATGATGTGAGGGCTGGAACACCTCTGCTGTCAGGCCAGGCTGAGAGAGTTGGGCTTGCTCAGCCTGGAGAAGAGAAAGGCTTCAGGGAGACCTTCTGGTGGCCTTTCAGTATTTAAAGGGGCCAAGAAGAAAGCCAGGGACAGACCTTTTAGCAGGGCTGGTTGTGACAGGCTGAGGAGTGATGGCTTGAAAGTAAAAGAGGGAGACTTAGATTAGATTAAAGAAGAGATGATTGACACCAAGAGAGGTGAGACCTTGGGGGTGGCAGATGCCCCATCCCTGGATCCATTGCAGGTGTCAGGTCAGGTCATTTGGAGCTCTGAGCAAGCTGCAGATGCTCCTGCTGACTGCAGGAGGGTTGGACTGAGTGACCTTGGCAGGTCCTCTCCAACCCAACCCCTTCTGTGGTTCACAGGTGCCCCAGCAGCGCAGGGCTGGGCTCACCACGCTCCCCTGAGCCACAGCCTCAGGCTGTGTCCCTGCCCCCACCTCTGCACACCCAGCAGGGCTGCTGCTGCTTCCCGGGAGTTTTGCTCCAGGTTCTCCTGAAAAATTAATTAATCCAATTAATTGATTGAACAAACAACCCTCCACACTCGCTGGCACCCAGCCAGCTGAGCAGCACAGGGAGCTGCAAGAGCATCTCCTGCTCCTGCTGCCCAGCCTCACTGACACACAATCAGTCACAGAATCAACCGGGTTGGAAGAGACCTCTGAGATCATCAGGTCCAACCTAACGCCTTCTAATTAACAAATCGTGGCACTAAGTGCCTCATGCAGCCTCCTCCTAAACACCTCCAGGGATGGGGACTCCAGCACCTCCCTGGGCAGCCCATTCCAATGCCAATCACTCTCTCGTCAAGAACTTCCTCCTAACATCCAGCCTGAACCTGCCTTGCTTTGAGTCCTCAGATGAAAAGAACCAAATTAGGGCAGTTCATTGTTTCCTGTTTGCTGCTTTATGTTAATAGGAAAGCTGAGATGCCTGCTGCTAGCTGAAAGCAAACCTCTGTCCCGTTTCCAACTGCTTTCTACTGGCAGCTGAGTTCCAGAGGGTGAGAGCTGCTGGTGGTGGGAAGCCCTCTAAGAGCTGCTGAGGAGAGAAGCTGCACATCCTGCCAGCCCTTTTCCTCCAGGCTTTCCAAAGCCAGCAGCCAGGTATGAGATATTTAGATATTTTTTAATATATATATTTAGATACCTGAAAATATCTTTTTTTGCCCTCCTGAGCTCCTTTGCAGGCTCTAGCAGCACCTCCACCCAGGGGCTGCTGCTGGCAATCCAGCCCCACAAAGGCATCTAACCCACCCCAAAGACAGCTGACCCCAAACACTCCTTTCTCTCCCTCTCCTTCCAGCCTTGAATGTTTTCCCCTTCCCAGAGGACCTGGACACTAATGGCTAGATCCTGGCTCAGCTCCCCCAGGCTAGGGGACACCTTGTTCCCCCACTGGGTGCTGCTGGGAGAAGCTTCATCCTCAGCAGCCTCGAGCTCTATCCTCAGCATTCTTGCGCTCCATCCTCATTATTCTTGAGCTCCATCCTTAGCAGCCTTGAGCTCCCTCCTTAGAATTCTTGAGCTCCATCCTCAGAATTCTTGAGCTCCATCCTCAGAATTCTTGAGCTCCATCCTCAGAATTCTTGAGCTCCATCCTCAGAATTCTTGAGCTCCATCCTCAGAATTCTTGAGCTCCATCCTCAGAATTCTTGAGCTCCATCCTTAGAATTCTTGAGCTCCATCCTCAGAATTCTTGAGCTCCATCCTCAGCAGCCTTGCTGGGCTTTCTGGCTAGCCTATTAGTATTTCTCTGCCAGCCTGGGGAACAAAGAGCTCCATCTCTCCTGAGAAAATGTCCATCCCAAGATTTGATGGCTTCCCACTAATGAGCCAGGATGAGTGCCATTGAGCATCGCTGCTGCAGCTGATGAGAAAGGCCCCAGGGCTTTGAAAGGTGTTTTCACAGCACCCCTCCCCACCCCCTCTTCCTTTGCTCCAAGTCCTTTATACCAGGAGAGGGGAAAAAAAAAATAAAAAGGAAAAAAGGAAGAAAGAAAGAAGGCAAAAGCTTTCACTGCTCTTTTCACTCAATGAGTCTCAGGACAGATTTTCAATTTGCTAACTTTTCTTTATGGCTCTGGCTTCACCAAAGGCAGAGGGAGATGAAGGAAGGAGGACAGGAGATTAAATGCATGAGTTTATTCTGGGAAGCCTTTTTTTTAAAGTGGGAGGTGGGGGAGGAGGAAGTAGAATAATAATAAAAAAGAGGAAGAAAAAAAAAAAACCAAAACAAACCCCAAAACCAGAACCAACAACCTATGGCACCCAGAGAGACAGGACTCAATGAAAGCAAAGCCTTGAAACGCAGGAGGCAGCAGTGGTGTGCAGGCTCCATCAGCCAGCCCTGTCAGGCAGTGAGCTTTGCTTACAGGAGGCTGCATGGCAGCCAGATCCATCACCTGGGGGAAAAAAACCAACCCTCTCGGTGCTTACATCTTCAGCAGCTCCTTGATCTAGCGATAAACCTGTTAGGGGAAATGAATGGCTTGCTCCTGCCTGGGCTGGCCCTGGCTTGCATGCAGTTTGCCATTTCCCCCTGCTGCTGCTGCTTAGCAGAGGATCAGGAGGGGAAAGCCACCTAGGAAAGTGTGGGGCAGAGCTGCCACCTCCCTCTGCTGGGATTTGCAGCTGCTGGAGCCAGCTGCACCGAGCCTCTGCCGGGAGGATGCTGGTGTGGGGAGGGGTCCTCAGGCAGCAGTGGGATGCTGCAAGGGCATGTGTGGTGGGAATCCATCCGCCCTCTTGCTCTAGAGTCATGGAATCACAGAATGGTGAGGTTGGAAGGGACCTCCAGGGATCGCTGAGTCCAATCCCCCCCAGCCAAAGCAGGGTGACCTAGGGCAGGTGACACAGGAATGCATCCAGATGGGTCTTGGAAGCCTTCAGAGAAGGAGACTCCACAACCTCTCTGGGCAGCCTGCTCCAGTGTTCCAGCACCCTCACACCAAAGGCTTTCTTCATGCTCAGGTGGAACCTCCTGGTCTCTGGTTGTGGCCACTGCCCCTGTTTCTATCACAGGACACCACTGAGAAGAGTCTGGGCCCCTCCTCTGACACCCACCCCTCAGATATTTGTGACCTCTTGGCCCTCTCCAGGCTAACCAGTCCCAGGTCTCTCAGCCTTTCCTCATCAAACAGATGCTCCAGTCTCTTCATCACAGAAGGGACCACAGGCAAGGGACAAGGTCTTTTCCAAACAAAACAATTCCACGATTCAAACCCCAGGTTTTATCTGGTCCTCACAACCCTGGGGAGTGAATTTTCGGTGGTTCCTGTTTGCAGATCCTCCCTCAGGTCTCTCCTGGGCCAGCTCCTGCCTGCCTGCCTGCCCAGTGCTCACAGGGAGCCTGTGCCAAAGCACTGAGAGGTGCTGTAGGGAGGCAGGAGGCAGGAAGCATTCATGTCCAGCTCTGCAAGGAGAGCCTTGTGCTGCTTTTCTTTACACACAGGCTGGCTACAGGGCACAAACATCACTGAATCAATCCTCCCCTTGTCTGGCCTCACAGGCGGGATGAAGGCTGCCTGCAGGAAGGCTGCACTGAAGATGACAGAGGGCTGGGAGATAAAAGGCAGTGCCCCCAGCTCCTGGCTCAGGATGTGCCCAGGCTCAGCACGGCAGACAGATGAGCTTGGCTGCAGGGATGCTCGGAGAGCACAAGCATGGTGCAGTGGCCAATTTCCCAATGCCAGAGCAGAGAGCTGCCAAGAGGAGCTGGGGCAGAGCTGGGCTCTGCCTGATGCTGTTGCACAGCTGAAGGAATAGAATTTGATGGCATGCAGGAGTTTCCCTCATCAATGCCTCCAGGTGACAGGAGTGCTGAGCACCAACCTTGCAGTGACAAACTCGCAGCCTGCTCCAGTGAGCAACCCTACAGACCCAAACTAGCTCAACCCAGCAAGAGGCTGTGCCAGGAGGAGAAATACCAACAGCAGTGACAGCTCCCAAAGTGAGATGAATGGTGTGAAGGAAAGCTAAGGAAGAGAAGACCACCCAGGGAAGGTCGTTGCTTGGAGCTCACCTCTTGCCACGGCTGTGGCAGGCTGCTGCTGAGCTGTCCCCTCCACCTGGGCCGGTCTGTGCCTGCTGGCAATCCCTTCTGGCTGCTACAGAATGTTCTCCTTCCTGCCTCTTCTTTCAAACCCAAAGCACCCCCATGCCCCCCACTGCCACTCCCGATGCCTTGGTGCCTGGAGGGATGCACAGCTCCTGGGGGCACTCAGCTCAGGCACCTCCACCCTGCCAGCAGCACTGCTCCAGGGACCAGCATCCTTCCTGGGAGCTCCCCAGCCCCATCCTGCCTTAATCCCAAGGACAGCCCGGGAGCCATCGAGCTCTGTTGGCTCTTCCTGGGGGTACAGCCCCCACTGAGCCCACCCAACTCAGCCACTCTCCTCACCCCACCCCCAGCTCTCCAGTCAAGGCAGGCACCAGCAGCAACCCCCAGCACAGCTCTGCCCAATAACTCCCACAGAAGGACTGGGTGTTGCTTCCCCTTTAATTTTCCACTCATCANAAAAAAAAAAAAAAGAAAAGAAATCAATAAATAAAACAACCTGGGATGCTGGGAGAAGATGAACACCCTGAAAATGCAGTCTGCTGGTGGCTTGTCCCGTTGCCAGAGGAGGGGAAGGGTGCCCCCGGGCCCCCCCTCTCCACACCACCAGGTCCAGGCGGGTTCAGATGCGGTGGGACAATGCTCCTCGAGGAGAAATGGACCCAAAGGGCAGGAGGTGACCATTCGCAGCTGACTGGTGGACCAAAACCACCTGCCAGCCCCGGCTCGGGGGAAGGACCTGTCCCACCTCCCTCGGCAACTGGCAGAAGCTTCGAGGGAAAGCCTCTGCGGGCGCAGTCTGGTGCGTGGCAAGCGGGCAGGGGGGGCGGCGGCAGGTCACAAGCAGTCCCTGCACAGCGCCACTTGTCCTCGGCGGTAGTCGCGGCAGGGGCAGAGGCGCCGGTACTTGGCGTTGGAGCCGGCGCAGCTGAAGAGCAGAGCCTCCTTCTGCAGGTAGCACTCGCCCACCTTCTCGGCCACCGCCGGGTACAGGTGGTTCATCTCGTACTCGGTGCTGTCGCAGGTGACGCTGAGCCTGGCGACAAAGAGAGGGGGTGGGGGTGGGTGTGCTGGTCGGAGCTCATCGGGAGAATTTGAGGGAGGAAGTTAGGCTGCTGGCTGAGAGAGGGAAACGCAATGTGGCACTTCAGCCCAGAGCATCACTGAGAAAGAAAGAAGTAGTTGCTTTGAAAAGTGTTAACCAAAATATTCGATACCAGATGGTTTCAGACCTCGCTGGGCTGCGGCTGCTTCTCTTGCGTGGTTCCTTTGTCTCTCTGCCTTGGTAGCTAATTCAAAGTAATTCTACTAAATTCTTTCCTACTACTAA
>VWZI01014518.1:156917-178109 GCA_013396835.1 Psilopogon haemacephalus
AGTTTGCTCTTCCAGGCAGAGTCTGAAATGTATAATTTTCCATTATATTCCTGTATGTTTGACTTTAATATGATGAAGCCTTCTCCCTCCACTACCCCCAGAATATTGCCTCTATTCAACTGCCTGTGCCTTTGACAGTGGAATAAAAAAGCTGAAGGCCAAGAAAATGCTTCTGCCTACAAACCTCTCTGCTTCTCCAGCCTCTCACCTCCAGCTTAATCCATCATTGGGATAAGCCTCTCAGTATCCCCTCTCCCACGGGGGACACAATTTGTCTCTTGGCCCTGTGTGACTGAGTTGGGATTTGATCTCTGGGGTTTGGTGCTTCCAGGATTTCAGTTTTCCTCATACATGGGCCAAGGTTGTGACCATCAGGGAAGCCCAAAAGTGCCCCAAGAGAGGGTGAATGACACAGGCACAGCTTGCCCAAACCCTTCCCCAGCCCTTGCCCAAAGCTGCTCCAAGAGAGGGTGAATGACACAGGCACAGCTTGCCCAAACCCTTCCCCAGCCCTTGCCCAGAGCTGCTCCAAGAGAGGGTGAATGACACAGGCACAGCTTGCCCAAACCCTTCCCCAGCCCTTGCCCAAAGCTGCTCCAAGAGGGGGTGAATGAGAGGCAGAGTTTGCCATTGCAGGGTGACCTGAGGCAGCTGCCACCTCCACAAGGCTGAGGGAGGAGAGCAGCAGGGCTTTTCCTGGGGGAACTAAGCCATATTGCAAACTCCAGCCACATCCAAACCCTGATCCAAATCTCTTTCCAGAAGGAAGAAGTTTCTTTCAAGCAAATCTGGGCTGGTGAAGGATGCTGGCTTCATCTCAAGTGCTTTAATCACACAAATACAGCAGCCAGCCCTGCCAGCAGACTCAGCCAGCTCCCAACAGCCACAGGCAACTCTCTGCCAGCCAGGGAAGAGCTTGGGCAGAGCTGTAGCTACAAGAATGGCACATCCCACCCTGAGCTGCAGCTCAAGGTGTCTGCAGTACAAATGGGGACAACTGCACAGCCACACTGGCAGCAACCCAGCCAGTGACCCATGGGCAAAGTAACACTGAAATACTGCTGAGGCATGAGTGAATCTCCCAGAGCCACGATGCTTTAATTCAGGGTGAGCTTCTTGCTCAGCTTGACCATACCAAAATGACCTCCAGGTTTATGAAACCAGCTCCCAAAGGGCTCCCAGAGCCCTGATTCCAAGTGCCCTGGTTCTTGGCACCCTGGTTTACAGGAGCTGGCATGGCACAGCTGCCTCTGGGAAGAGCTGATGGCAGAGGAGACATCTCTCAGCTTCCCACTACAGCCACCCAAACCATTTCACTGAGTTTCAATTGGAAGATGCAAAGTGAACACCGCAGGACAAGTGAACTTCCACCCACACAACAACCACAACAGAAAATATTACAGAATCATGGAATCATAGAATCAGCCAGGTTGGAAGAGACCTCCAAGCTCATCCAGTCCAACCTAGCACCCAGCCCTAGACAATCAACCAGACCATGGCACTCAGTGCCCATCCAGGCTTTGCTTGAACACCTCCAGGGATGGGGACTCCACCACCTCCCTGGGCAGCTTGTTTCAATCCCTGACCACCCTGGCAGGAAAGAAATGTTTCCTAATCTCCAACCTAAACTTCCCCTGGCACAGTTTCAGGCCATTTCCTTTTGTCCTATTACTTGATGCCAGAGGGAAGGAACCAACCCCCACCTCACCCCCATCTCCTTTCAGGGAGATGTAAAGAGCATCAAGGTCTCTCCTCAGCCTCCTCTTCTCCAGACTAAGCACGGAGTTGGGTGGCAGCTTGAACTTCCCCAGAGTCCCATGGGAAACAGAATTCATCCAACCGTAGATGGTGTCATGCTGGGATGGAAAACAGAGAGCAGCTGCCTTGGGATGCCTGCCCATGGCTCCTGCCCACATGCTGTGCCAGTTACAGCCACCCTTCCTCCAGCTCAGCTTCCCCATCAGCTGTTCAGCAACCGAAGAGATGTCCATTAGGGAGGGGAGGCAGGACGTGTTGTGACTGCAACATGACTGCACTGACATGAAGAGTGGGAATGGGGAGAAGAGCAGAGAAAGGAGCTCATCTGTGGGCAAAACATGGCTGGGAACAGTGGCAGCACATGGTGGGCAAGTGCCTAGTGCCAGAGGCAGTGGATGTGTGTCCCCAACCCCTTTCTGCCCAGTGCCAAATCCCTTGCTAAAATTCTTCCCTCATCCTCTGTTTGGTGGCAGAAGGTTATCATTAAGCACCTCAGTGACCTGGTGCACCTTCAGCTGATGCAGCAGCACAGCACAGCTGCTCGGGAGCCAGCAGAGCCCTTGCCCCCTCCTTAATTCCCCAGCAGCTTGTTAAGTATCTGAGTAGCACAGCAGCACCAAGCTTCACTATTTCCTCTCTCCTTTCTGGACGGAAGTGAAGATTCTCCTCTCCCTGCTGAAGCAGAGAGCAGCAGCTGCCTGCTGCCCACCCGTGGCACTGCCTTTGCTTGGGACCATCTCTCCAGCCCAGATGGTGGAGGGTCAAGCACTGACAGCTGGCCCAGCAACGGAGCAGCAGGGAATGTCATCATTTTTAATTTAACTTTAATCAGGATAGCAGAATGGAGGTGCAAAGCAGGACCTGTTTTTGCCAGTCCTGCCGCACGGGCGCAGAACATCGGCGTGAGGTGAGGAGCTGCAAGCAGCAGCCAGGGTGGGGTGGCAGAGCTGGGCAGGCAGCGTGGCCACATCAGCTGAATGAAGTCCCCCAGACTCACCTCTACAGCCTCTCTGCAGGGACCAGCAAGGATGACACCTCCCTGGCCAGCACCACCTCTCTACCTCCCCCAGCACCATGGTCCCCAGCCCCCCTGCCCTTAGCCTGAGGCAGAGTCCCTGTTCCACAGCCCCATCCCTGTCCTCACCAGGGAAGGGCTCATCCCAAGCAAAGCAAATTGCAAGCAGGAATGGAGATCAGCAGTTCTCTCCCCTCCAGGAAAATTGACTTTAACAATTTGGACAACTTGAAAGGCTCCTGCCATGGGGCAGGAGGTAAGTATTCATGAGGCAGCATTTCCAGGGCAGGCTCAGTGGCAGTGCTGCCTTCCTGGGTGGGGGGGGTCTCCACGTGCCCCTCCTCTTTACAGCCTTCATCCTTCACACAGGCAACTCCTGGAGCTATTCCTGTGCTCAGTCAGAACGATAAGGATGAGGAGTGCAGTGGGGAATGGCAGGCACTGAGGTCAGGAGCTCTCGAGGTACGTGCAGGGAGATGCTCTCTGGGCTTATCTCTGCTTCACACCAGGTCCCAGCACTGATGCACATCTCCAGCAGCGTCCACCTCCTGTTCCCAAACCTCATCTCCCTTATCTCAGCTTCTCCTCACTCTGCCTCTGCCTGAAGGATTCTCAGGGGATCCCTTAACACACAGCACTGCCCTGGGCGAACCCCTGAGGTGCCTGGTAGCAAAGCAAGGCGATAGCAAGAGTCTCCTTGAAACTGCAGGGTGGGAGGGCTTCTGCTGTAATTATAATTATAGGGGAAGCAAGGAAGGAAAAGCAATTAACACTCAAAAGGGAAAGCCAAGCATAGAATCAGTCAGGGTTGGAAGGGACCACAAGGATCAGCCAGTTCCAACCCCCCTGCCATGGGCTGGCCACAGCCTCATCCAGCCTGGCCTTAAACACCTCCAGGGATGAGGCTTCCACCACCTCCCTGGGCAACCCCTTCCAGGCTTTCACCACCCCCATGGTGAAGAACTTCTTCCTAAAATCCAATCTGAATCTCCCCATTTCCAGCTTGGTTCCATTCCCTCCCAGTCCTATCACTACCTGACAGCCTAAAAAGTCCCTCCCCAGCTTTCTTGTAGCCACCTTAAGATACTGAAAGGCCACAATAAGGTCACCTGGGAGCCTTCTCCTCTCCAGACTGAACAGCCCAAACTCCCTCAGTCTCTCTTCATAGCAGAGGTATTTCAGCCCTCTGCTCATCCTCGTGGCCCTTCTCTGGACACCTTCCAGCACATCCACATCCCTCTTGTCCCAGTGGCTCCAGCGCTGGATGCAGTACTCCAGGTGGGGTCTCAGCAGTGTGGAGCAGAGGGGGAGGATCACTTCTCTGGCCCTGCTGCCCACACTGCTCTTGCTGCAGCCCAGGCTCTGGTTATCAGCATCAGCAGCCACTGCTGCTGTCACCCCTGCAAAGCCAGCAGCAGGGAGATCATCCCCAGCACACCTCCTCAGAGCAGTACCTGGGTCCTCATGATGGTTTTGATAGCAGCTTCAAACTCTTCGGAGTTGTTGTAGTCAACAGTCCACACGTGTGGCTTCCCAATGAAGTCTTCAGCATAGGGGTGTTGGGAGGACACCTGAAACACAGCAGCTTCAGCCTGCAGTCCCTGCCAGAGGGGCTGCTCACAGCCACCACGGCAGAGAGGAGCAGCAGGCTGAGGCTCAGACAGGTTGGGGTTTAATCTGTGGCACATAGAGCTGTGCTGGGAAGAGTTCCTCTGAGCCCAGCTGCCCCCTGACATCAGGCTGAGGCTTTAAGGTTAGCACTGGTTTGGAATGCTCCTGCCCAGGTGACCTTCTTGTGACCTTCCAGGATCTGAAGGGGGCTACAAAAAAGCTGGGAAGGGACTTTTTAGGCTATCAGGGAGTGACAGGACTAGGGGCAATGGAGCAAAGCTGGAGGTGGGGAGATTCAGAATGGATGTGAGGAAGAAGTTGTTGAGCATGAGAGTGGTGAGAGGCTGGAATGGGTTGCCCAGGGAGGTGTTTGGGGCCAGGCTGGCAGAGGCTGTGGGCAGCCTGATATAGTGTGAAGTGTCCCTGGGCATGGCAGGGGGGTTGGAACTGGGTGCTCCTTGTGGTCCCTTCCAACCCTGACTGATTCTATGATTTGATCTCCTTGGGTCCCTTCCATCCCCTAACATCCTGTGATCAACACCAAGATCACCTCTGCAGCCCTGCATATCTCTGTCTCCACAACAGGGGTGCAACTGAGCCTTGACCTGAGACGTTTGTGGGTCTGGAGTGACAAAAGCAGACCGAAATGGTGGAGGTGTGTGAAGGAATCACCCCTCCCAGGTTTGCCAGCTGCAGAAATAAGGCAAAGGGAAAACCCACCAGTGGGGCAGCCTTGGCACCGAGACAAAGCAGTGCTGGAAGCTGCATCACTGCGGTGCCACAGGCAGCCCCACGCACTGGCACTCCACAGCCACCCACCTCTCACCAGGCAGCTTTGGTGCCTTTACCTCTTCTGTTTCAGCCCCACGCTGCTGCAAGGCAGCCAAAGCTCAGCTCCCCTCCCAGGAAGGCAGGAGGGAGGATTCTCTTCCTGTGAGAGGAGGAGGTGTTTCGGGGGCACAGCGAAGTGTGGCAGGGGGGCCTGAAAAGCTGCCAGCTGGAGGAGGAGAGCAGTGCACACAGAATTGTTCCAGTTGGAAAAGATCATCGAGTCCAACCATCATAATCCATATTTAATTCCCCAGCTTGCTGTCCTTTTCCATTTATTTTTTTTTTTTGCTGACAGATTGAGTCCTCCTTCCCCTCTGGCATATAAACACCCTGGGGCAGCTCACACTGCTCCTGGCTCTGGGCTGAAGCAACAAGCACAGCACCCACCAGGATGAGTGCTAATGTCTGCAGCTATTTAGGGGGGTGGGTGGGGTAGACATATGGCTACAGGACAGCCCAGTGCCCCCCATTCTGTGATGGGTGCCAGCAAGCTGGGCTGCTGCAAGGCTGAGCCACATGGCCCCCAGCAAAGCCCTTCTCAGCAGGAGAGGCACAGCATTATCCACTTTATTAATAATAAAAGAGGCAATTTTCTCAAGCCTTTGACTTTTAAAGAGTTCCTGCTTCACTTAGATTGAATTCCCAGCAATGGGCAAGCCTGGGGTGGGGGGATGGATTTCATAGCCCTGCAACACCACAGAGGTCCTGGGTGCTCAAAAGGATGAACAGAGCATTACAGTGGGTTTGGGAGCAGGGTGCATGGGGGTGTGAATCTGGGTTGATGGAGAAGGAGTAAGAGCAGAGCATCACAGTGGGTTTGGGAGCAGGGGGCTGTGAATCTGGGCTGATGGGGAAGGAGCAACAGCAAAGCACAGGAGGTTCCAGTTCAACACAAGGGGCAACTTCTTTACTGTAAGAGTCCCAGAGCACTGGAATAGACTCTCCAGGGAGGCTGTGGAGTCTCCTTTTGTGGAGCCTTTCCTGGCTTCTGTGGATGTGTTGCTGTGTGCCCTGAGCCAGACTCTCTGGTCCTGCTCTGGCAGGGGGGTTGGACCGGATGAGCTCTTTGGGTCCCTTCCAACCTCTGACATCCTGTGAGCCTGTGATCCTGGGGGGTGCCCCATCCAGCCCACCTGCAGGCAGACTCACCTCTCTGGACGTGGGCTTCCCACGGAAGAACTCATGGTTGAGGGAGCTGTGGGGGGGGTTGAAGCGTGCCTGCAGGAACACGCAGCCGTTGGCGATTGCCTCCAGCGGGGCAGGACCCTCGTAGGGGAACCCAAAGCCAATGAAGAGCTGCAGGGGAGAAATCCATGTGAGCAAAGGCAGCCACGGGGAGCTCTCCCAAATAACTCACCAGCATAGAATGGTTCAGGTTGGAAGGGAGCTCAAAGCTCAGCCAGTTCCAACCCCCCACCATAGGCATCTCCCACTAGAACAGGTCGCTCAAGGATTAATCCAGCCTGGTCCTCAGCACCTCCAGGGAGTTTGTGGAGTACAGAAGCACAGAATGTGATCAAAGATGTGGATTCTGTGATCCACAACCTCCCTGGACAACCTGTGCCAGTGTGTCGCCACCCTCACTGCAAACAACTTCCTCCTCATACTCAGTTTGAATCTCCCCTCTGCCACTTTAACCCATTCTTCCTCTTCTTGTGATCACCAGACCTTGTCAATAGTCCCTTCCCAGCCTTCCTGTAGCCCCCTTCAGATCCTGGAAGGCCATTATAAGGTCTCCTGGCAGCCTTCTCTTCTCCAGGCTGCAGAGCCTCAACTCTCTCAGCCTATGCTCATAACAGAGCTGCTGCAGCCCTCTGAGCATCTTGGTGGCCTCCTCTGCACTGGCTCCAACATTTTCATGTCCTGTTTGTGCTGGGGGCTCCAGAACTGCACACAGTACTTCAGGTGGGGTCTGAGGAGAGCAGAGGAAAGGGAATCCTGCTGGTCACACTGCTCCTGCTGCAGCCCAGCAGACATCCTTCTCTGCTGCTCTGCTCCTGCACACCAAGGCTCTGAGGCAGCTCCACGTGGGTCAACAACTCAGAGCTCAAATGTGCTAACCCCTGCCCTGCACCCTGGCTCTCAGCCCACTGTGTGCAAAGCAGCAGGGCTGTAAATTCCCCCACGGTAGCTCTGAGCATCATACTGGCCCTGTATGGAGAAATACTGATTTGCCAAGGCCATCTGTGCTGGAGAGCCACCGGCACTGCCCCCAGCCTCCAGCTGAAGGGGGCTGGGATGTGCCTGCACCTCGCACAGCCGCTCCGAGCATCCCATTTGTTTTGGTCGTGGTCATGAACAGGGATGGGGGAAGCCCTCCCTGCTCAGCAGTAAATGAACTCCTCAACACACTCTGTGCTCCATCTGCAGACAGCCCTGCGAGGAGAAGCCCATCAGACACATCTCGACTGGAAATGCTGTGCCCTGCTCAGCTCCTGCTTAATTAGCCCTGCTGGTAGTGTCTGTGAGCCCGGGAGGAGCATCGCACACGGACCCCTCCTCCTCCTCCTCCTCCTCCTCCTGTAATGAGATTTTCTTTCTCAAGGCAACTGAGCTGTCTCTGCCGGCTGGTTAGCAGGGGGAAGGGTTGCCAGGGGCTGACCTTTGCCTTCCTGAGCAGCTGCTGGAAGTCGTGCTGTGGCAGCAGCCCGTGGTTCTTCACGAAGGCAGGCACCTCGGGCGGCCGCTGCGTCTCGTAGTAAACCGTGCCGTGGATCTCCATGTACTTGTTGAGGATGGCCAGGAACTTCTCCTTGCCCTGGGAAGGCAGGCAGAGGGGTGAACCACAGCAGAAGATGGGCTGGGCCCCTCCATGCTTATTATAGGGGGAGATTTTTTTTTTAAGGGGCCGATTATATATTTTTTTTCAGGGGACTTTGGGTGTCGGAGCCTCAGAGCTCCCTTCCAACCTCCTACCACTCTGTGACTCTGTGATTCAGCACTCAAACCACTGTCCTGGTGCACGTGCAATGCTTCAGCCCAACCTGCAGCAGTGCAAAACCTGGAACCCTCTCTCCCCATCTCTCAAGAGATGTTTGCAGCCAGGCTGGATGAGGCTCTGTCCAGCCTGCTCTAGGGTAGGGTGTCCCTGTCCATGGCAGGGGGGTTGGAACTTGATGATCCTTGTGGTCCCTTCCAACTCTGACTGAGTCTATGATTCTATGTCCTACACCACAGCAGGCTCCCAGTGAGCCCAGACAGCATGGGCACCTCAGCCCTCTGCCTTCCCTGCCACCTCCATGGGCAGCTTGCACGTTGGAGCTGCTGAATTCAAGGTTTCAGGGGATTGAGAAGGAGTTTTGCAGTGAGCAGCACTTGCTAACAACCTCTCATTTCAAGCAATATGTCCCCAGGATTTCCACACTCAGCTTTAATCCTGTTTTACTGCCAGAAAAAAATCCAGGGGGGTCATCAGCTTTCCACTTTTGGAGGCTTTCCTCCTTTTTGCTCTCTGAAGCAGCCTTCTATTTTAACAGGTTTTCTGTCATGGAATTTTCTTTGCTTGGAAAAACCACCCAGGGACATCCTTTGGATGCTGCATTTTCAGCCTCTGTCAACAAGGTCCTGAAAGAGCAGAGACTGGGAGAGATTGAAAGGGGATAAAAGAAGGAATTTGAGAGAACTCCATACGGTGCCTTAAAGCCTCCCTTAAGGCATCTGCCCTCAGCCACATATCCCTGGGACTTCTCTAGGGCTAAACCGAGTGCTTTTGGTGGGATGAGGCTGCAGAGTGAAATTTAGATGGGAGTGGATGTTAGAAAAAAATTCTTTACTGCAAGAGTGGTCAGGCATTGGCACAGGCTGCCCAGGGAGGTGGTGGAGTCACCAGCCCTAGAGGTGCTAAAAAAAACAACCCTGTGGATGTGGCACTTTGGGAACATGTTTCAGTGGGCATGGTGATGTTGGGTTGACTTTTGGCCTTGATGATCTTAGAGGCCTTTTCCAGCCTTAATGATGCAGTGATACCCCGGGGACAATGCCAGCAACGCCCAAGTCAGCATCATTTTGATAGCAGTTCCCTAGTGCACAGAGCATGGGGAGATGGCAGTGAAGCACTGCTCATAGTCCCTGGGTACTGCCTGGCATCACTGAGCATCATCAAAGGGGTCTGATCACCCTGCACAGCATGAGGAGGCCTCCTCATCCTACACCATCAGCTGCCTCAAACCATGGCAGCTGGGCAGCAGCCTGATGAAAATGACCTTTGCCAGGTCATAAAAACTTCAGCTGCTTTACAGGAAGTTCAGAGGGGTGGAAAATGACTTAAAACACCAAGGTAGGTTTAATGTGGTGTTTCCACAGGTCATAAAGATCCTGCTCTGGAGATGGTGTTTGCTACAAGGCTTGTAAATAAGCACCTGGCTGCAGAAGATGGAGGCATTCTTCTCCTTCTTAGAACTCAAGGTCAGTCACACAGAACCACAGAATGACAGAAGTTGGAAGGGACCTTCTGGAGATCTGACCCAAGCCCTCTGCTAAAGCAGGCTCACCCACAGCAGCCTGCCCAGGATCACAGTGCCCAGGCAGGTTGGGAATCACTGCAGAGAAGGAGACTCCACAGCCACTCTGGGCAGCCTGCCCCAGGCCTCCAGCACCCAAACAACTAAGAACTTCTTCCTCCTGTTGAGATGGAACCTCTTGAGTTCCAGTTTGTGACTGTTGCTGGGCACCACTGAAAAGAGTCTGGCCCCATATTCTTGCCCCACTCCCTTTAGACCTTATTAAACAGCCCCAAAACTCTCATCCTTTTAGCCTCACAGAGATGTTCCAAGCCCCTCAGCATCCTCAGAGCCTCCACTGGTTTCTCTCCAGTAGCTTCCTGTCTCTCTTGAACTGTGCCCACAATGAGGCAAAGCCAACCCCAGCAAAACTTTTTCTCTCGTAAGATGCACCCAGTAAAGCCCAGCAGCAGCTGGTGTGGTACAGTACCTGCAACTGGAACAGCCCCAGGCAGCACACAAAGAGGGGAAAAAAATGGAATTAAAGCAAGGGACAGAGAGAGTCAGCTCCTTTTTTTAAGCTCTGGAAGGAAAAGCAGCTGCCTAGCTTGGGACAAGACAGCAGGGAGCACACACAGCCTCTTGCTGCTATAAGAGATGCAGAGGAGATGTTCTGGGGGTTTGAGGGTCCCCCTGGCACTCCAGATGTAGGCAGAAAGAGAGCACAACCTCCTTGCCCAGGGTACTTGAAAGCAGAGCCAAACCACCCCCAGCAGGGTACAGGGAACCACCTAACAGCAGCGACTGTAATTAACGACCTAAAATCACTGATATGAAATCCTCAGCCTAAGCAGCCTGCTGGGAATCAGCAAAGAGCTGGGGGTGGGCATCTCACCAGCCTCTGCTCTTTGCTTGGAGCTGCTGGACCTTCACCTCACCTCAGCTTCCCCTCTTTGAATGCAACAAGGATGCTCCTCTACAAGTGCACCAAGATCTTGGGCTTCCAAAGGGCAGGATAAGAACCAGAGGCTGCTGCAACCTTGGAGCTGTGCCTATGGCTACCCATGCCCACCGTGCCCAGGACACCCACCTCGTGCCCAGGACACCCACCTCGTGCCCAGGACACCCCTCCATGCCCAGGACACCCACCTCATGCCCAGGACACCCCCCCATGCCCAGGACACCCACCTTCCAGATGCTGGCCTCCTTCCCATACACCACTGCCATGCTGCTCACTTTGTTGGACTTGATGAATTGCTTCTCGGTCTTGTTGAGCTCCTCCGACACGAAGCCCATGAAGGAGTTGTCTGGGGTGTGAGCTGGAGACACAGCAAAGGGAGAAGATTCAGAGTGGATTTGAGGAGGAAGTTGTTGAGCATGAGAGTGGTGAGAGGCTGGAATGGGTTGCCCAGAGAGGTGGTCGGGGCCACATCCCTGGAGGTGTTTGCTGGCAGAGGCTGTGAGCAGCCTGATCTAGGGTAGGGTGTCCCTGGGCATGGCAGGAGGGTTGGAACTGGCTGATCCTTGTGGTCCCTTCCAACCCTGACTGATTCTGTGATTCTATTTCTGTAGCCCAAGATGGCCAAGCAGATCTGGGAGCTCCTTGCAGGCAGGGGGAAGCAGCAGCAGCAGCAGAAGCGGACAGGATGGCACTGCCATCCTCTGGGAGGAGGTGAGACCTGCCTCTGCGGTGGCTGCAAGTCCCCCGAGCCTGCTCCACCATGCTCCTGACTCCCACTTACGGAACATGGTCATGAACTGGGCGGGTTGCAGGTTCCAGTAGCCCCAGTTGGTGCGGTACCCGCGCAGAGTGGCGTACTCCTCGTGGTTGTATGCCGGCTCCGTCCCGAAGGTGTCGATGACCCTCACACGGCACCTGCCAGACAAGGCACAGCCTGAGCTCCTCGGAGTCAGCCCCGCTGCCAGGGGCACCTGCTGTCCCCAGGCAGCTCCTCCCTGCTCTGCTCCCCGAGCAGAGTGGCCAAGGAACGTCCTGAGCAGCCCTTTCCGCTGGGCTGCTCCCTCCTGTATGCGTTGGTTTGAGCTAATTGGAGAATCTGAGTGAGAAATTAGGCTATTGGCTGAGAGAGAGTTAAACAACACAGTGTCACTTCACTGAGTTTCACTGAGAGAGGAAAAAAAAAAAGAAGGTTGTTTTAAGAAGTGTTCTCAAAACAATCAGATTAGGCAGTCTGCTTCGGTCTGCTTCGGTCTGCGCTGGCTCCGGCTGCTCTCTCCTTTTGTCTCTGGGTCTTGCTGGCTAATTCAGAGTAAAATCACTAAAACTGCTAGCTGCTCCTATTACTAATCTCTGACCAATCTTCAGCTTATCTGCAGCATCAAGAGGTGGTGAGAAAAAGCTGGGGAAAGGGGGGGAAAGGTGGTATGGGGAGTTTGGTTACCCTTCTCGTGGGGATTTTGGTCTCCAGGAGGGCTGTGGTGTTTCTGTATTACCTTTTCCCTGTAAATCTCTGTTATACCTTGTAAATATCTGCTTGGATATTTGCATTGCTGTAAATATAAAGCTTCATTTATTAACTTGGGTTCAAATTGGCGGAGGGGAGATTTGAACGGGATGTTAGGAAGAAATTCTTCACAGTGAGGGTGGTGAGGCACTGGAACAGGTTGCCCAGGGAGGTTGTGGCTGCTCCCTCCCTGGATGTGTTCAAGGCCAGGCTCAATGAGGTCTTGAGCGACCTGATCTGGTGGGAGGTGTCCCTGCCTGTGGCACAGGGGGGTTGGAACTGGATGATCTTTGAGGTCTCTTCCAACCTAGACCATTCTATGATTAACTTCCAGTTTTTTTCTGAGTTTTAGCCTGGGTTTATAAAGGTGGGGGTGGAGGGGGGGTGGGCCAGGGAACTGCAAACCCACTGCACTGTAACTGGCAATTTCCCTGGGCAAGGGAAATCTCCCCGATGGTTGGGAGAGTGATGCAGCTCCCCAGGCCTTGCTAATGCTTTTCCTGATATCCTGGGAATGCTGAGGCAGGCAGCAGGCAGCAGCAGCAGCACAAGGCCGAGGAGAGAAGGGGAGCATGGAGCACAGGAAGAGCAAAACAAGCAGGCTGCGAGAGCAAATGCATTTATAATAAAAGCAATAACCCCGCTTGTCATTTTTCTCTCTAATAAAATCGTGGAGGATAGCGGAGGAGATGGGAGAAAACGTAATAAATAGCAGGACTATCAGCACTAAATTAAATTGCATATTTTCCTGCCTGGTGCTGTACCAGGGGACAATGACATTTGTCTTGGTGCTGAAGGAGCCAGAGAGAGGGCTCCTGGCAAATACAGAAGGCTCAGCGCTGCGCTGCGGCTGCCGCTGCCTGCAGGCTTGGTGCTCGGAACAGCACAGGCACATACAGGGGTGGGCTCTTGGGGGTTTTAGGCACATAGAGGGTGGGTTATTGTGGGGTTTTTTTTTTTATCCCCTCCAATTCAGTCTTTTCTGATGATTTTTTTTTTCTTTGAAACGTGAGGCTGCCGAGCAAGGAGGTCACCTGACGCCACGGCAGCAGGATGCACAGCAAGGCGCCAGCTGGCAAAGGTGGAACCCAAGGGTCTGACTCCTCAGCCCTGGGGGCCATCCCTCAGGGTCATCAGCAGGAGTCTTTGCTTGCTAATTAACCAACTGGAGAGTCAGAGGCCTTGCATACCTGTATTTCTTAAAGGAGAGCCCCATGTGCTGCTTCATCTGCTGGAGGCCGTGGTAGTCGGTGTAAACCAGGTCGAAAGGCAAAGGACTGGTCAAGGGGCAGTTCCCCCGTCCTGGTGGCACCCCTAAGTGGCTGGGGAGAGGCAGGAGGAACAGATCAGCCCCTGTCACCACCCAAGCTCTGCAACACAAACACTCATTTCCCTGCAGTGTTTCATAGGGGCCAGCAAACAGCTTCCCTAGTTGATGGAGTAGAAGGAGACTCCTTCTCCTCCCCCCCAGCCTTTATTTCTTGGGCAAAAACTCTGAGGGTCCTTCCCCATCAGAGCATTTGCTCCTCTCCACGTGGACAAAGAGGCTTTTGCAGAGCCACATAGATGTGGTGCTGAGGGACATGGTTCAGTGGTGGCCTGGCAGTGCTGGGTTAATGGTTGGATTTGATGATCTGAGAAGTCTCTTCCAAACAACAGGATCCTGTGATTTCTAGACAGGACTCACCAGCACCTGTTTCAACACTCTCACCCCTCTGGATCTCTCCTGTCAGAAACACCAGAGTCTGTTTGGTTTCATTGCAATCTCACCAGTGACAGATTTGTAGAGCCACATCTTTCCCCTCCTCTCTGAAGCTGTGCTCTTGACAGAGGAGGAAGCTCTTGACAGAGAGAGTGATTGGCATTGGAATGGGCTGCCCAGGGAGGTGGTGGAGTCCCTGTCCCCAGAGGTGTTCAAGCAAAGCCTGGCTGGGGCACTGAGTGCCATGGTCTGGTTGATTGGCTGGGGCTGGGTGCTAGGTTGGACTGGATGAGCTTGGAGCTCTCTTCCAACCTGGCTGATTCTATGATTCTAAGGTGGACCTGCCCATGGCAGTGGGGTTAAAACCGGAGGACTCTTAAGATCCTCCAAGACTATGACTCTATGATCTCTGAACTATTTCAACAAATGCAGGGCAGCTGGACCTGGCATCTCCCTCAGTGCACTTTCAGCCCTGCTCAGCCTCTCACCCTTCCCCTGGCAGCTAAGCCGTGGCACGAAAGCCCAGCTGAGCCCAAGATCAGCTGCAATCTCTTTATCAGGGCCATCAGCTGCCCTGCTGCCAGGCTGATATGTGATTAATCTGGCGTGGTGCAAGGCAGGTGAACCTGCAGCACGTCTGCTTCCATCCCCAATTACCTCTGTGTGCACTGATGAATCCCCCTCTCCAAAGCTGTTCCGCTAAGGGTGCGACTGATGCCAGCCTGACAGCACAGCTGCTTCTCTGGACCACCTTTCCTCCTTCCCAGGAGCTGTGACACCTTCCAGCTCCAGCAGGTCTCCCTGTGAGCTGTGCCTGTGATTTGCAGGCGCCAGCTGGCCGGGTGACACCACAGATCAATGCTTCTCTTTCCATGGCCTTGTGCTTTTCTTTTTTTGTTTTTTTTGTTTTTTTTTTATTTCTCCTCCTAAAGGCAGCTGTGCTGGTTTGAACTGATTGGAGGATCTGAATGAGAAATTAGGCTATAGGCTGGGAAATGAGCACCCATGATGTCACTTCACTCACAGCTTTACTGAGAAAGAAAAAAAACTAATTTGTTTTAAGAGTTGTAAGCCAAACATAGGTAACTCAGACAGTTTCAGACCTCTCTGGGCTGTGGCTGTTCCTTTTCCCTGCCTTGTGTAGCTGATTCTCAATAATTCCACTAACTTCTTTCCTACTGCTAACCTCCTTGGCCAATCTACCTTTCCCTATCTGCTGCATCAACAGAGGGTGAGATAAGATTGGGGAAGGGGGGGAAAGGTGGTAGGGGTGGTTAGAAACCCCTCTTAGGGATTTTGACCTCTGGGAGGGGCTGTGGTGTTCCTCTATTACAGATATATACAGTGAAAAGGTAAAGATCTGTTATACCTTGTAAATATTTCCTTGTACATTGTGCATTGCTGTAAATATAAAGATTCATTTATTAACTTCCAGTGTCTTGAGTCCTAGCCTGGGTTTATAAAAGGTGGGGGGGTCTGGGGGGGCAGGTAACTGCTAAACCACTACACTTTCTTGCTGCTAACCTCCTTAGCCAATCTTTGCCTATCTGCTGCATCAACAGAGGGTGAGATAAGATTGGGGAAGGGGGGGAAAGGTGGTAGGGGTGGTTAGAAACCCCTCTTAGGGATTTTGACCTCTGGGAGGGGGTGTAGTGTTCCTCTATTACCTTTTCACTGTATATTTGACTAAGGAACCCCAACCCATGACACTTCTCACCCTTGGGCTGCTGCATCACAAAACCCTCCCTAGTTTTCAAAAGAAGCCCTTACCAAGGGGCTGTGGGAGGAGGAAATTTGTGTGTCTCCAGAGAACTTATTGATGGTTGGGTAGAGCAGGTCTGGCTCCCTCAGCCCCTGGGTCAGCTGCATGTCCCCTCCCTCTCTGGGTCCATCTATACTCTCAGCACCAAGGCTGTGAGGCAGGAATAGGTTTAACGGCCACGGTGGTCTGAGGTTGGAGTTCATCATCTTCCAACCAAAACCCTTCCACAATTCTAAAAGCAGGAGCAGTGTCTTTGAGGCAGAGCATCCCTTTCATCTATCCTCTTTCCTCCTCCCTAAACACTTTCTAACCACTGATTTTAATATTCCAATCATGCAAATCCAGGCTGCACTTCTGAGGTGGGGATCAAGGGGGTGGAATTTCCCCCCCCCCCCCCCCCATTCCTCCTTATTTAAACATTCTTTATTCAAGCTTTCATCACTTGCCAGTTAAGTCAACTAATTTTCTACTAAACCCAATTTCACTCATGGCTGGAGTGAAATTTCCCTGATTTTTCCTTGTGCCATGGTACTATTAATGGTGCTTGAAATTATGCAGATAAAATTGATGAGTGTGAATGCCTCCTCCTCAGCCAGCACAGCCAACAGATTTGTCTTGGAAAACTTTTTGATCCAAGCTCCTGGAGAAAATTCCCCTCCCAGACCGGCCAAGAAGCATCCCTGAAGCCCCAGCAGGTGACCCAATGGCTTGTCCCTATCTCCACACCCAGGATTAGTGCATCAGCTCAGCTGACTGGAAGGAATCACAGCATGTTAGGGGTTGGAAGGGACCTGTAGAGATCACTGAGTCCAATCCCACTGCCAAAGCAGCATCAGCCAGGGCAGGTCACACAGGAATGCATCCAGGTGGGCTTGGAAAGCCTCCAGAGAAGGAGACTCCACAACCTCTCTGGGCAGCCTGTTCCAGGGCTGGGTCACCCTCACAGTAATGAAGTTCCTCCACATGTTGAGGTGGAAATTCCTTTCTTCTAGCCTGTACCCATTGCTGCTTGTCTTATTATTGGGCACCACTGAAAACATAGTGCCACCTCCACCCTGGCTAGGTGCCACCTCCACCCTCTTCAGGACCAGGCTAGGTGAGGCCTTGAGCAACCTGTTCTAGTGGGAGGTGTCCCTGCCTATGGCAGGGGGTTGGAACTGGCTGAGCTTTGAGCTCCCTTCCAACCTAAACCATTCTACAGTTCTCTGGCCACCAGCCCTGCAGAGAGCATCCCTGGAGAACAGGGTGTAAAAGGGAGTCTCCCCCACAGGATTACAGGATGTGAGGGGCTGGAAGGGACCCAAGGAGATCAACTCCAACCCCCCTGCCAGAGCAGGACCTAGCTCAGGTCACAGAGGAACACATCCTGCCAGAACAGGATCTACCTCAGATCACAGAGGAACACATCCTGCCAGAACAGGATCTAGCTCAGATCACAGAGGAACACATCCAGACAGACCTTGAAACTCTCCATAGGAGGAGACTCCACAACCTCACTGGGAAGCCTAAGCCTAACCCATTCCCAGCTCCATGCAGGTGTCAGAGGACACAGATGCTGCTGTGCTGTGACAGCAGGGGACTAATGCTGCTCAGCTCCAGAGTCAGGACCAAAGCTCAGAACCCTGCCCCAGACACCTCCACATCAGCTCCATGCTCCTCTGTGGCAGAGAGCAGCTGAAGCAGCTTGGATCTGAGCGGATGCAGGCACTGAGCTCACCTCTCTGCCAGCTGCCTCCACCAGCTGTGCCCACTCCAGAATAAATCTACAGCAGCTTCTTGTGTCCTGTGATGCTCCCCTCCTAGGTTCTTCAGTCGAGTGGGGGCTGTGCTCCCCTTCCTGGCTCTCTGCAGTCAGATGACTGCTGGGTTATCTTTGCATCCTGCTGACCTATTTTCAAATTAACCCAACCTTTCCTTCCCCTCTTATCACTCCCGGGGCTGAAAAGCCCAGCACTAAATGGACCTCCTGGGCATCTGCTGGCAGCCTGGGTCAATGCCCTAGATTGTGTTTAATTGTGTCTTCTCTGCCCCTGTCTGCTGTCATCAGCAAGGTGGAGTGCAGCTGGGAAAACAGTGGGGAGCTCCTGGCCTTTCTGCTCCTTGGCTTCCCCCATCCACAAGAGCCCAGCAAGTCATTATCACAAGCAGGACATGGAACTGCTGGAGCCAATCCAGAGGAGGCCACCAGGATGCTGAGAGGGCTGCAGCAGCTCTGCTCTGAGGACAGGCTGAGAGAGTTGGGGCTCTCTCATAGCTTCTTTGAGCAGCCTGCTCCAGGACTCTGTCACCCTCACAGCAAAAGTTTTTCCTTATGTTGAGGTGGAGCTTCCCATGTTGCAGTTTGTCCTCAGTCTATCACAGGGCATCACTGAACAAAACCTGTCTCCTTCTTGACACCCTCCCTTCAGATGGCTGTAAACATTAAATAAGATTCCCTCCCAGCCTTCTCTTCTCCAGGCTAAACAGCCCCAGCTCTTTCAGCCTTTCCTCATCAGACGAATGTTCCACCTCCTTCATCATCCCTGTAGCCTCCCTTGGACACTCTCCAGTGTTATCCCTGTCCCTCTTGAACTGGGGAGCCCAGAACTAGACAACACATCCTCCTGCTGTGGCCACAGCTACTGCTGGGCAAGACAAGAGCTGCCAGTATGGGGCAAGCACCTACTTAAATTAAGTCCCCTGCCATGGCCAGCATGGGGAGGTCAGGATTTGACACTGGACCAATTCAGCTCCAAGGACACTTTGTTGTACTCTGATCCCAGGAGGCTTCAAGTCCTGTTTTCTTATGAGCAGTTTATTTCATGGGGACCACTGCAAAAAGCACCTTTGAGCATTGCTGAGATCAGTGCTCCTCGTGGCTCCCATCTCCCCAGGCCCCTCCTATAGCCCTCCAAAAGCAGCTGCAGATGTCAGTATGACCATTACCATGACCTAAGGGCAGAGGCAGGAGCTGGAGGTCCCCACAGCTCCCACTGAACCCCTTTCTCCTGGGGGGAAAGGCTGAGTTCATCCCTCCAGCCTGCCCCAGGAGTGTGGGTGCTCCAGAGGAAGAGCTTTGGCTTACTGCAGCTTCTGCACAGCTGTAGCCTCTGCTCTCAGGCACTGCTTGTGATTTTCCAACATCTACCCACAAGCTGCCTCATTAACAACCCAGCTCAGGTCCTTCAGGCACTTCCCACTCCTCTGCTACCAAACAACACACACAAACACCTCCCTGGAAGCAGATTTTGGCTACCAAAGCATCACAAGGTGGGCTTCAGCAGGGATAAAGGGAGGGTTTGCACTCAGATCTTCCCTCCCTGCTTCGAGACAGGGCTCAAAATGCTGCCAGCTCTATCCACTGCCCCTACCTACCCAGCAAAAAACTTGGGTGGAACCCAGCTCCTGACCCCCTGCTCCAGCCTGATGCTTTGCCTTGCCCCTGGGGATGCCCAACGATGCTGTGCAGCAGCCACCACATTGTCCTACATTTCACCCCTCACCTGTCAAGATGCATCAGAAGCAGCTCACAAATTCACTTGGGCACGCAAAAGAGGACAAACACCTCCTCTGAGTTCAACTACAGGAGCAAAATTAGCCTGTGATAGGACACAGCAGTGGGATGCCCACATATTGAAGGTCTGCAGTGGGTAGAAGATGAGGTAGGTAGGGAAAACCAGAGCTGAGCTCCATGGCTGCCATCTCAGATCCCCCATGGGCGTTTGGACAGTGCCCAGCTGAGCCATGAAGGACACCTGCACGTCCCCAGAGCTCCTTGGCTTCACTCCAGACTAGAACTGGCCCCCAAACAGGGGAAAGGACCATTTCACACTCTGGCTCTTCATTGCTTGGCATCTGCTGTTCTCCCCATTAGAGTCCCCACCACGCAGAGGTGCCTACCCCAACACGGTCACACTCCCAACCCGTTTCCATCCCCAGACCTCCATCATCGATTTTCTGGACCAGAGACTGACTTCTCCTCCTAATTTGCCTGGTTCCCAGCACTTTAGACCCAATCCTGACCACCGCCTGCGGGTGCTGCTGCATTGCAATCGATAGAGATGCAAACAGCTCTCAGATCACTCCTGGCTGGAGTGTGTGCAGGCAAACCTTCCACTGATCCCTTGCCAATGATCAATAGGCATAGAAAAACTAGCTCAGAAATTTGAAGAGACAACAACAAAAATAAAAAAGAACCAGGAGAGGGAGAGTTATTCCCTGCTGAATAATTTATGGGCACCAGCAGCCTTTGCTCTGTGGGCTCCGTGCTGGGCGCGAGCAGCTACAGCTCTGAGCCATGAAAAGGAGCAAGGAGAGGGCCAAAGGAAAATAAACAGTGAGTGAACTCAACATTTCACAGTGCTGGAGGAAAATATTCTCAACTCCAGCCTGATGCTGCTGCTGGCCCTGCAGCATGCTCAGCAAGAGACACCTGAGACAGGAGAGGACAAATTTAGCCCCGGTCTGACAGCGGAGCAAAGCTTTGCTGCTTCAGGAGGTTGCACAGGGCAGGAGGGAAGAGAAATCAGAGTTCCTGGGCTGACCCTTCCACAGTGGCAGAAGCTTTGCTTCCCCTCACACCCCAGCTCCAGCCTCTTGCACACCCCACTGCTCTCTGGCTAACAAACCCTGCCCACAACTGCAGCTGCAGGTGAGGTCCTCTCCAGGCTGTGAGAAGGAACCCAAGATGAACTATTAGCACAACTCATGGTTCTGCTCAGCCTCCTGCTCAGGCCAAGGCTTATCTCAGCTCTCCCCATGGCCACTGCTAAAGCTACACCAGCCTGAGAGCAGGGATGTCACTGAGAGGTCTGCCAGCACCAAGAGCAGGACTGGTGGCACTGCTCAGGGCAACCTCTGCTCCCCACCAAACCTCGCTCTAATCCAGCTCTTGCAGGGCTACAGGAGGGTCACAGCAAACACTGGGCTCAGTCAGAGGGACAGATGAGACCCAGCTATATCCCCATGTCCTTCCTCTGCTCACCCCACCCCATCAGCGTGGGGATGGACCTATGAGGTGGATCCACCCTTCAAAACACCATCAAAGCCAGGCACAGGACCTGCTCAGGGAGGTGAGGATGGTTTCTATCGGGGAGCACTGAAGCACAAGAAGTGCAGTCCCAGCCTGGCTCACTCACTCCCCATCGCAGCTGCAGAGGGGAAGAGGCAGAGCTGCTCTCCTCGGGCATCCCAGGAGACACATCCAGCTCCAAGTCAGCAGAGGAGATCTGATCACTGCAAAACTCATCTCGAAGTTCCTGCACTTCCGAGAGAGTCTGAACACCACAGGCAGCTCTCTCCAGCACGGCTCCAGCCTTCCATCAGAGGCAAATGGATGTTGTAAACCACCCCCACCCCCCTACAAGGCTCAGCCAGCTCCTTCCCCCCTCATTAAATGACCACCGGGAGGCTCCTCATTGAAAAGCACAAACAAGAACCGCACAGCACCGACAACAGAACCCTCCCAGCCATTAGCTCCTTTCATCCTTGAGCACAGAGCTATTATTTAGCGCCGTCAATTCGGCTCAGCAAGCCGCACGGAGCAAGCTCCGCTGCACGCCAGCCTCTAGGAGAAGCTGCTGCCGCCTCCTGCTTTAGGGCCAGGATCATTTCGTTTATTTCTCTCTCTT
>VWZI01014518.1:193407-212203 GCA_013396835.1 Psilopogon haemacephalus
ACCCCCTCAGTCCTCCCCCAGCTCTTGGAGATGAAGCTGAAGCCCTTCCTCAACACCTCTCTTTTGCTATTCTTGGGTCTGTTGTTGTTGTTGCTGCTGCAGAAGCTTAGGGAGGATAACAAGAGCGAGTTGACACTTTTGGCAATGATTATTCCATCTCTTGGAAAGTCTGTCTCATTAAAGCCACAGCAAAGGAGGGAAAAGTGCTGACCTGGCTCTTTTCAAAAATGCAGGAGCCAGGATTAATTTGTTAACCTGAAGCAGAGACTCAGACACCTGCTGAACGGCTGCTGGGCTGCCAGCCCTGCGTGCCGGAGACTCGGAGGATGGAAGGCAGCCTGGAACACAGCACCTCCAGCTTCTCCCTTCCACCAGCCAGCAGCCTCCCCAAGAGACTTCTAAACAACTCTGGAGCAGGACAAACCCAAACCTGACGTGAGCACTGCCTTCAGTTTGGGGCTCCCCAGTTGCAGAGGGACAGGGATCTGCTGGAGAGGGTCCAGGGGGGGCTATGAGGATGCTGAGGGGACTGCAGCACTGCCTGGGGAGGAGAGGCTGAGGGACCTGGGGCTGCTTAGGCTGCAGAAGAGAAGACTGAGAGGGGATTGAATCAATGTTTATAAATATCTGAGGACTGGGGGTGAGAGGCTCTGCTGACTGCTCCCTGGGATAGGCCAAGGAGCAATGGATGAAAGCTGCAGCCTATGGTGGGATGTTGGAACTGGATAATCTTTGAGGTCCCTTCCAACCTAAACCATTCTATGATCTTATAAGAACCTCATCCAATCTCCTTTTAAACACCTCCAGGTACAGCAACTCCACCACCTCCCTGGGCAGCCCATCCCAATGCCAATCACTCTGTGCACAGCTTCCTCCTAACATCCAGCCTGAACCTGCCCTGGCACAGCTTGAGCCTCTGTCCCTTCCTTCTGTCCCTGGCTGCCTGGCAGCAGAGCCCAACCCCACCTGGCTACAACCTCCCTTCAGGTAGCTGCAGAGAGCAATGAGCTCTGCCCTGAGCCTCCTCTTCTGCAGGCTGCACACCCCCAGCTCCCTCAGCCTCCCCTCTTGGGGCTGTGCTCCAGGCCCTTCCCCAGCCTTGCTGCCCTTCTCTGGACACCTTCCAGCACCTCAACATCTCTCCAGAATGGAGTGGCCCAGAACTGCACACAGCACTCAGTGGCCCTGCCAGCCACTTGCCCTGCTTAAGAAGCAGCAAGCTGCTGATCACAAAGGGTGGGGTGGGGGCATGTGAGAATATTCCACTTCCCCCTGATAATCAGCAAGGGTGGGGAAGGGAAGGCAAGCAAAAAAACCCAAAAAAACCCAAAAAACCACTCAACAGATTAATTGAAGTTTGCTAAGGTATGAACAGGCTTTCTGACAGCCCTCCCTGAGTGGCAGCCACTCCTTAAAGGTGATCACTGAACCCGACAGAGGTTTTTTTTCCCCCGTAGCAGCACGGGGAAATAATGACTGCAATCAATCACACCTCCCTGGATCTCCCCAGACGTGCTGGTGAAACACGGCAGGAGGAGGAGAATTTATTTACGGTGCTCCGGAGGAGAGCGCAGCTAAGTAATTGGATGAAACCAGGGCCAAAGGAAACAACAACCAACCCAAGCATCCCCCAAGGGTGATGTCTAGAGGAAGAAGAAGCAACAACTTCTCTGCCAAGCCAGTGGAATAGTCAACAGCCAACCTGCTCGCCTCTGGATGGGGGTCAAAACCCCTGAGGAGTTCACCAAACATACAACAGCCTTCAGAATACCTGCTCAGACCCAACACACCTCGGGGCACTTGTCCCACCCCCTGACATCACCTGCTACCCAAACGGCCCAGAAGCCAGGTTCAGTGAGAATAGAGTGGATGAAGGGCCTCAAAGGGCCTAGAGCCAGGTTGGAAGAGAGCTCCAAACTCATCCAGTCCAACCGAACACCCAGCCCCAGCCAATCAACCAGACCATGGCACTCAGTGCCCCAGCCAGGCTTTGCTGGAACACCTCCAGGGATGGGGACTCCACCACCTCCCTGGGCAGCCCATTCCAATGCCAATCACTCTCTTGGTGCAGAACTTCCTCCTAACATCCAGCCTGAACCTGCCCTGGCACAGCTTGAGCCTCTGTCCCCTCCTTTTGCTGGCTGCCTGGCAGCAGAGCCCAACCCCAGCTGGCCACAACCTCCCTTCAGGTAGCTGCAGAGAGCAATGAGCTCTGCCCTGAGCCTCCTCTTCTGCAGGCTGCTCACCCCCAGCCCCCTCAGCCTCTCCTCTTGGGGCTGTGCTCCAGGACCCCCCCAGCTTCATCTCCTTTCTCTGGACACATTTCCACGGGGATGACCAAGGCAGAGCCTCGACCCACATCTGCTCAGGCCTCCAAAAACATCCTCCTGACATTTAAAAACGCAATTCCAGGATCTCTCTCCCTGCTGCTCATAACATGGCTGATTTGTTGTTGATTTTTCTTTCTTTTTTTTCCCCCCCTTCTCAGCCATAAGTCACATCCCTGCCTGGCGACAGCTGAACGCTCTGCTACCAGGGAGGGACTTTGCTGAGAGATGGTGAGATATTACTTACGTCCATTCAAAATACCAGCTGAATTAATTTCAATCTAAAGCATCGTTTGCTTTGCTTTGCTTTTGGGTTTTGTTTTTTTTTTTTTTTCCCCCCCCCTCCTTTAAAGGACAAGTCCAAGCTGCTTAAAGCCCTGGGAAAGGACAACGTGCTCTTGGAGGAATTTCTTGAAGGAGGAGCTGGAAAGGTTCCTGCTGTGGCGCAGCTGGACGCAGACCTCATCGCTCAGCTCCTTGGGTGGTTGGCATGGGGAGTCCAGATGGTACCTATGGGCTGGTCTGGGGAGCCCTGCCAGTACCCCAGGGGCTGGCCCAGGGAGCCCAGCTGGCACCTATGAGCCAGCCCAGGGAGCCCAGTTGGTACCCCAGGGGCCAGACTGGGGAGCCCAGCTGGCACCTATGGGCTGTCCTGGGGAGCCCAGACAGTACCCCTGAGGCCAACATCCCTAAGGCCAGACTGGGGAGCCCAGCTGGCACCTATGGGCTGACCTGGGGAACCCAGATGGTACCCCTGGGGCTGGCATCCCTAAGGCCAGACTGGGGAGCCCAGCTGGCACCTATGGGCTGTCCTGGGGAGCCCAGCTGGCACCCCTGGGGCTGGCATCCCTAAGGCCAGCTTGGGGAGCCCAGCTGGCACCTATGGGCTGACCCGGGGAGCCCAGCTGGCACCTATGGGCTGACCCGGGGAGCCCAGCTGGCACCTATGGGCTGACCCGAGGAGCCCAGATGGTACCCCTGGGGCTGGCATCCCTAAGGCCAGCTCAGGGAGCCCAGCTGGCACCCCAGGGGCCAGCCCAGGTTGCCCATCCTCTCACAATGTTACCCATGCTGGCACCTCCCAAGCCAAGCACCATCCCCATTACTTCTCTCCGCCTCTTGCACTCCTCTATTTACTTTCACTATCGATTTTGATTCAAGCAGATTAAAAGAGCAAAGAGCCAACTAGCCAAGGGCTGCAGCTAACCCTGACACATAATCCATTACAGTCACAGCCCAGGGACCCACTACTAACTGGCAACGAGGAAGTCCAAGCCCAGGCTCGGGCTGGCAGTGGTGGCCACCACCTCCCTTATCCACCCCTTTGGCACCCACCCTTAGGGGATGCTGCTCCAGGGAGGGACCAGCTCCCACTGGATGGCTGCATCCCTCAGGAGCACCTGCTCACCAACACGGGCACCAAACCCATTGCTGCCTCCAGCAGCTGCACCCACATTTGCCATCAGGCTGATGTGGGTTTGTTATTTCAGGTTGTCCAGAGGCAATATGGACCCGCCCAGGCAGTTGCCCCGAACAGGAAAAGAAAGAGGAGCCGCACAGGGAGCTGTCCTGTCGGCAGCAGCAATTTGCATCTCGAGGAGTCCACCAAGCAGCTTGGGGGCTACCGACCAAGTGGGCACTTCAATACAGCTCCAGCTGCACCATCGATCTGCTGCCGAGCCGCTGGAAGCAGGCAGCGATGAAGCACTTCCCTGGTAATCAGCCAAATTAAGCAGCCTTGAGTCCCTGGCTAGCAAAGGAGATCAGGTCCCACCTGCCTGCTCTCATCTACCCCCCGGATTTATCCATCCCTTTGCCCACTGCTGTGCAATCAGCGGCAAAAGTGCAGCCTGGGGGATGTTTTCACCACACCCGCGGGCAGGCAGAGCACATCAGGCTCTGCCAGAGCCAGCATGGGGCCAGCAGCCCAGAGCTGCCCACCAAGGCAGGCAGGAGCTGCCCCAGGGCTCTGCTAATGACAGCAGCAATCACAGCCCCGCCGTGAGCTCAAGAGGTCATCCCTCCCCTCCCAGCTCTCCTCCAGCCCGGCAGTGCCTGGGGATGGGATACCACAGAGGAGGGCACTGATGTGCCACAACAGCTCTCCAGCTGAAAGCAAGAGCTGCCTGTGCCGTGCCATGCCGTGCCTGCTGCCCAAACAGCACCAGCAGCCTCTACTGCTCCTTGCCCTTCAAACACACACCAGAGACCTGGCGTTCCCTGTGGGACACGGGGACAAGTACACAAGCCCTGCCACAAGCCATCACTTTCCAGGCTAAAGGAGCTTGGTCACCTCTTCCTCTGCAGAGCAGTGCCAGGAGATGGGCTGGGGAGGGGGAACAGGCAGCTGGGGACAAGCAGATGAGCAGGAGCAACTCCAGCACAAGCTGCAGCTCTGCTGTTATTTATTCGTTTAACCTCATCCTTTTCCCCTCTGCTCATTCCCCTTTCACTTTGTTTTCAAAAGCATAGAATCATGGAAAGGTCTGGGTTGGAAGGGACCTCTCCAAGTCACTTAGTCCAACCCTCCTGCAGTGGGTAGGGACATGCCCACCTAGATTAGATTGCTCAGATCTCCATCAAACCTAACCTTGAATGACCTCCACCAACTCCCTGGGCAACCTGTTTGCAGGGTTCCATCACCCTCGCAGGGGAGAGCTTCTTCCTAATGTCTAACCTGAACTTCTCCTGCTCAAGATTCCAAGCATTGCCCCTTGCCTGAGTTGCCTCCCTGCTGCCAGCCAGCACTACTTTAAATTGCATTTTAAGCTGCTCTGCAGCACTCCAAGCACCTCACTGTACATGAGGCTTGCAAGCCACAAGATCAGCACTGATTTTAAATTGCCTCCTAGAACACAAGAGCTTCAACGAGGGGCTGGCTTAAGGGCAGTTGAAGGTAGCAAAGCCCAGGAGACACCAAGGCTCTGGGTGCCCAGCTGGATGCTGTCAGCACTCTGAGCAAAGCTGGACCCTGATTTTTCAGCTGGGACCCTCAGCTCCAGGTGATGAGCAGCACACACCAGTCCCATGGTACATGGGCAGAGCAGCTCCACAGACCCAGCATGGGCCAGGGCTCCTCACCATCATCAACTCTCCTTTGGGATCTTGGTCTTTATGAGAGATCACAGGCTCACAGGATGTCAGGGGATGGAAGGGACCTCAAAAGCTCATCCAGTCCAACCCCCCTGCCAGAGCAGGACCAGACAATCTAGCTCAGGGCACACAGCAACACATCCAGACAGGCCTGCAAAGGCTCCACACAAGGAGACTCCACAACCTCTCTGGGCAGCCTGTGCCAGTGCTCTGGGACCCACACAGGCAAGAAGTTGCCTCTTGTGTTGAGCTGCAACCTCCTGTGCTGCAGCTTCCATCCATTGCTCCTTGGCCTATGGCAGGGAGCAGTGAGCAGAGCCTGTCCCCCCCTGTCCTGACCCCCAGCCCTCAGAGATTTACAAACATTGACTCAATCCCCTCTGAGTCTTCTCTTCTGCAGCCTAAACAGCCCCAGGTCCCTCAGCCTCTCCTCCCCAGGCAGTGCTGCAGTCCCCTCAGCATCCTCACAGCCCTCCCTTGGACCCTCTCCAGCAGGTCCCTGTCCCTCTGCAACTGGGGAGCCCCAGACTGAAAGCAGTGCTCTAGATGAGGTCTCAGCAGTCAGAGTAGATGGGGAGGAGAACCTCCCTGGGTCTGCTGGACACTTCTTAACAACCCCCAGGATCCCATTGGCCTTCTTGGCCCCCAGGGCACATTGCTGTGCCATGGATATGTTAGCATTGCTCTGGTGGCATTGGTATTTATCTCCACCAGTTCATCTCCTGACTCAGCTATCTCTCCTGTCTCAACCAGTTCTTCTCCTGATGGTCCCTAACACTGACCTCAGAAAAATTGTATTATCAGGACCTGATGCCCCAAGAATTGAGGAAAATCATCCCAAATGCCTTGAGTAGAGGAAGACTTCTGTTCGATTTGATGATCTTGAAGGTCTCTTCCTACCAAAATGATTCTGTGGTTCAATCCAGCATTTGCTTAACCCAGAAGCAGCCAGAGGAAGGCTTCAGGAGGCTCATCATCATCATCATCACTCCTCTGGCTCTGCAGGTGCAGCACTTGAGCCTGCAGCCTTATTCACAGCTGCCCCCAAACATTGTTGTTTGAGACACAGCAGAACTCTAATTTCACATTTCCAGCATGGTTACCACTGCTCCTCCAGCCAAAGAGATTGGCCAAACAGTGCTGGGCATCCTGCCACTCTGTTTCCAGGGCTGAGTAAATCATTCCTTCCCTCCAAACCCATCAGCACCCTCCAAGACCAGCGGCCAGATCCTTCCAGCAGCAGCAGCAGAGCAGGGCAGGAACCCAAAGCAAAGCCTGCAGGGGTAGGGTGGTTGGCAGAGCCAGAGGGCAAAGCTGGGCTCATCTCTGCCTGAGCTGAACTGAGCCCTCTTTGGGGCCAGAGAAACAAATAAATCAGTGGGAAAGCCTCAGCTTTTCGAGAGGCTGCTTTGGCTCCCACTGTGCTCGTTTGGCTTTTCTGAAGTCCCTGCTGCCTCCGGGGCTCGGATGAATTTCTATTTAGGAGCAAGAAGGGGGTCATAAAAGCATAACGAGCCCTTAACAGCCCTGCCGGCCATGGGAGGGTGTTTGCTATCACACCTTGCTGGGGAAAAAAACCAAAAAACCCACAAAAAAAAGAGGCCATTGGACTTCCTTGTGAGCTATAGGGGAAAAAAAAAAAATAAAATCAATTAGTTGGTTTAATCATTCCTTAGGAGTCCCTGCTTATGAAGATAACCGAGGGCTGTGGCCAGCAGGATGCAGCCACGGGGTGGTGGCAGGAAAGTGGCCAGCAGACATCCCTGCACTGAGAGCTTCACCTCTGCTTAAGGCTCAGGAATCCACACTTCCATCTTGCAGCAGCTGACACCCACAGTCACCCCCGCCCCCAGCAGTGCCCATCACCATCACCTGTTCCTCAGCACAGGGCACCACTCCCAGCTCCTGACTGAAGAAGCCTCCCTGTACACAAGAGGAAGAGCTGAAGTCCTTTTTGCTGCCACGTGCTGCATTGTCCACTCAAAAGAGCTCTTTTTGCTCTCTGGTGGCAAGAAGCAGAGCTGGGGGAGGCAGTGCTCACCCTGCATCTGAGCTTCTAGCTTGCTTTGGCATCTCCAGGAACCTCCTCCTTCTCACAAGGAATCAAGAGAACGACCCCCGTGGGTGGGAGCAGCCAGAGCACAGCATCTCTAACCCAGCTGCAGAGCCAGCCAGCCCTCCCCACACCCCCCCAGCATTTTTCTAGAGGAGGAAAAATCCAAAACTCATCTTGCCCAGAACAGCTTCTCACCAAGGAGGTGCTCCCAGCACCGAGCAGCTGGGCTCAGCATCAACCAGGCCACTTCTGACAGCATCAGCTGCCAGCTCCAGCCCCTGAGGCTGCCTGGAGCAGCTCTGGATGGGATGGATGCAGCGAGGCTGGCAAGGAGCTACAGGCACAACACACTCCTCCCCGTGGGTCTTCCCTGGCTGGAATACTTCCAACGCTTCACAGCCTCCAGGAGACACTCATCCAGCTCTGGATGTAGCAGGAAAAACACCCTAAGCTTTGAGGACATGCAGGACCAGAGTGTCCCAGATGGTGCCAGGGAGGTGACACGCACCCAACACCCCCACAGCCTCTCCAGGGGGACCTGGGGAAACATTCCAGCTCGCAGCCCCAAAGCACTGCAGGCAGTGGGGATCAGCAAAGGAAGCCTCCCACTGCCTTTGAGAGGGTCTTGCACCAGGAATTCCAGATTGAGCTCCTCTGCCCTCAGCCTGGGTGAGCATCCTGACTGCTGCCTGCGGATCCTGACAAGCTGCTTAGGAGCTGCTGCAGGCAGGTACCCGGAGCTGCTCGGCAGGCAGCATCCAAGCAGGACACAAGCAGCCTGGGAGAGGATTATCACTCACTCAGGAAGAAACTGGGAATAATTAGTGCTGAGCTGGCATAGCAGAGCCTGCCCAGCAACGCCCCTTTGACCTACCCATAGAATCAGTCAGGGTTGGAAGGGACCACAAGGATCAGCCAGTTCCAACCCCCCCTCCCATGCCCAGGGACACCCTACCCTAGAGCAGGCTGCCCACAGCCTCTGCCAGCCTGGCCAAAAACACCTCCAGGGATCTGGCCCCAAACACCTCCCTGCAGGGGCAACCCATTCCAGCCTCTCACCACTCTCCTGCTCAACAACTTCCTCCTCACCTCCACACCTCCAGCTGTGCTCCATTCCCCCTGGTCCTGTCACTCCCTGATAGCCTAAAAAGTCCCTCCCCAACTTTTCTGTAGCCCCCTTCAGATCCTGGAAGGCCACAATGAAGGTCACCTGGGAGCCTCCTCTTCTGCAGCCTGCACAGCCCCAACTCTTTGAGCCTGTGCTCATAGCAGAGGTGCTGCCAGCATCCTTTGGTTGCATGACTCCTGCAGTGGCTCTGCTGGCACCTGCACACTGCCTTAGAGGCAGCAAGCATGGAACTCAGGTGGCTTTAGAAAGCAAGAGGAGCACTGACAACAAGTGAAAGGATGAGAGGAAAGGGCCTCAGGTGGAACAAGGAGGGGCTTAGGTTGGACATTAGGCACAATTTCTTCTCCCAAAAAGGCTGTCGAGACCTGAACAGGCTGCCCAGAGCAGTGGTGGAGTCACCAGCCCTGAAGGCACTGAAAGCTCTGTAGATGTGGTGCTGAGGGACATGGTTCAGTGGTGCCCTGGCAGTGCTGGGTTAATGGTTGGAGTTGATGAGCTTAAAGACCTCTTCCAACCAAAACAATCCAAGGATTCCTGGAAGCTCACCCCTGTGCATCAGGTCACAAGGAGGCAGCAGCCCAAGCCCCCATCCCCAAATCACAAAGTGGTTTAGGTTGGAAGAGACCTCAAAGATTATCCTGTTGCAACCCCCTGCCATAGGCAGGGACTCCTCCCACTAGATCAGGACACTCAAGACCTCATCCAGCCTGGATGGGTCAGGTGGGAAAAGAGATTGTGGAAGCAACAAAGCAACTTTTGGGTGTTCTGCCCAGCTCAAGTTTCTGTCAGAAGAACTGTGTGCTCTGCTGAGAAGAAGCAGCTGAGAAGCAGATTGGGATCTGTCACAAGTGGCACCAGCCCAAGCCTGCAAACGGGTCCAGAAATTACCTCTTCCAAGAGAGAGGCAACTGGGCTGTGAGGGTGGACACATCTGTGCTTTGCTTCTCAGCTCCTTCAGCCTGAGCAGCATCTCACTGCAGCCAGGACCTCACAAGCAGAGCTGAACCAAGCCACCCCCCTCCTGCTGTCCTCCCTCACCAGGAGATGCACACAGAGGGTCAGGATCATGCACACAAACCTCCTCCTCCACCTCCTCCTCCTCATCTCCCTGCACTGGTGGACTGTGAGGGAGGATGAGAGAGTTACTCAAGCTCACTCTGATCATAAACAAATCCAAGCTTGACCTTTCTGCATCTCCTGTGAGAGCAGTGGTGGTACCTGGCCCTGCTAATCTGGCTGGGATGCTGCTGAAGCAGAAGGAAAACCAGCAGAGGCAGGAGCAAAGGAGCCTGCCAAGCAGAACAGGTAGGCTCTCACATTTCTCTTTGGGCTCTGCACTGCTCCTCAGGGAGCAGTTCCAGGGAGTGGGTGACACAAGATCTCACTGCCTCATGGTGCCATGACTCTGGAACGGGGAAGATGCCCTACAGAACCTCGAGCAGCCTTCAGCAAGCTTACCTGCAGCACAGTTCCCACCACCCCTGCTCTGCAGGGAGACAGAGGCCATGTCCTGTCACAACAAGCCCTGATGAACTCTGCCCCCAGCTTGCTGATCAGCTCCTGTAAGTACTGAAGGGCCACCAGAAGGTCTGCCTGGAGCCTCCACATCTGCAGGCTGAATAACCTCAACTCTCTCAGCCTCTCTCTACAGCAGAGAGCTTCCAGCCCTCATATCATGTTTGTGGCCTCCACTGGACCTGCTCCAAAAGCTCACAGGATGTCAGGGGTTGGAAGGGACCCAAAGAGCTCATCCAGTCCAACCCCCCCTGCCAGAGCAGCACCAGACAATCTAGCTCAGGGCACACAGCAACACAACTAGACAGGCCTGGAAGGGCTCCACACAAGGAGACTCCACAACCTGTCTGGGCAGCCTGTGCCAGTGCCCTGGGACCCACACAGGCAAGAAGTTGCCTCTTGTGTTGAGCTGCAACCTCCTGTGCTGCAGCTTCCATCCAGGGTTGCTCCTGCAGACCCCAGGCTGACCCTGCAGACCCCCAGGCTGCCATACATGAATTTTCCACCTGTGAGCCTGGGATGGATCTCCCACATTTGAAATTTATAGACCTGTCTGTTCTCTTTCTTTCTCTCTCTCTCTCTCTCTATTTTATTTTAACCAGATCTTTGTTTGTGGAACAAATTCTCTTGGAGGCCATTTCAAACCAAAGGAACCTTTGTCAGTGCTTGCTTGACAGCAGCTGCTGAGGGTAAATTATTAAGGTGCATTTCTGAAGGTGCTTTTTTGTTCATTGTGAAGATGCAAAAGGCTCTGCTTGCACCCAGGCACAGCATCCAGCCAAGGGATGATTTCTGGCACGCACCAAGGCAGGTGGCTTTTGGAGAAAGCCTCTGAGGAAAGGATTCACATAGGAAAAAAAAAACAAAAAACAACTGAAATTAAAAATGGGATTAACTCCTGGGCTGTGACATGATCCCTTTCTCCTTTTCATGCTCCTGCCTCACATCTCTCCTCATTTTCGTTCTGCTTGCACAGCTCTGGGCAAGCCTGGGGCATTTTCCTAAGCTTTCCTTTGGATTGCAGCCTCTGAGGTTCAGTGCTGGGCTGCTCAGGACAGCCATGGAGGCACAGGGACACCCCCAGCCTGGGCTGGACCATGAACCAGGAGCTTTTTCCATAACCCAACTGGATTTCTCCATTGCAAATGGAGCAGCTCTTTGCAGCCAGCCCTGCAGCACCTGGGCACAGGGGCAGCTTGAACTGCAGCTCATCACTGCTCAGCCTGGCAGGACACCTGGAAAGAAAGACCAGAGCTAAAGAGCAAAATGCCAGGAAGGACCTCTCAGTTCAAGAGAGATGTTGAGGTGCTGGAAGGTGTCCAGAGAAGGGCAGCAAGGCTGGGGAGGGGCCTGGAGCACAGCCCCAAGAGGAGAGGCTGAGGGAGCTGGGGGTGTGCAGCCTGCAGAAGAGGAGGCTCAGGGCAGAGCTCATTGCTCTCTGCAGCTCCCTGAAGGGAGGTTGTGGCCAGCTGGGGTTGGGAACAGCTTTCAAGGTCCCTTCCAGCCCCTGACATTCTGTGATTTCAACACCTCATAACCTGCCCAGGGCCGTGGGGATCCTGCCCCACTTCCCAGCCTTACTCACACCAAATGCTAATTAGCCCAGCAAAATTAACCTGCTCCTCTGAGCTCATCTGCAGCCAGGCACTGTGCCTGTGACAGCGATGACAACAGCCAGCAATATTTCTTGGGTTTCCCTGGGATTCATAAGGCATGTTAATTAAATGTCAGTTTGTTAATCAAGCAGACCCACTGAGACTCTGCAGGAGTCTTTCCATTCCTCTTCCCACCACCCTGCACCCGCTCCAGCCTGAGCTCAGTGCCCCTCCAGCCAAGAGGGACCTCTGGAGTCCCTTCCTCGACCTCCTGCTCCAAGAGGAGCAGTCTTGGAGGCAAGGCTGAGCTGCCCACAGCCTCCTGCCAGCCAGGTGTGGTCTAAGGATGGAGTTTTCCCATCTCATCAGCTTCCCAGAGGCTTTGACTCTCCAACACAAGGAGGATATGGAACTGCTGGAGCCAGTCCAGTCCCTTCCAACCCCTGACATCCTATGAGCCTGTGATCCTAACCCCATAACATGAGACCCCAGGAAAATCACTGAATGAACCCGGTTGGAAAAGACCTTTGAGGTCATCAAGTCCAACCTATCACCCAACACCTTCCAATTAACTAAACCATGGCACTAAGTGCACAGTTCTGCAGCCCCCAACACAAGCAGGACATGGAACTGTTTGAGCCAGTGCAGAGGAGGCCACCAAGATGCTGAGAGGGCTGCAGCAGCTCTGCTATCAGGACAGGATGAGAGAGTTTGGGCTCTGCAGCCTGGAGAAGAGAAGGCTGCCAGGAGACCTTGGAGTGGCCTTCCAGGATCTACAGGAGGGCTGGGGAGGGACTATTGACAAGGTCTGGTAATGACAGGAGGAGGAGGAGGAATGGGTTGAAAGTGGCAGAGGGAAGATTGAAAGTGGATGTGAGGAGGAAGTTGCTTGCAGTGAGGGTGGTGAGACACTGGCACAGGTTGTCCAGGGAGGTTGTGGAGCACAGAAGCAATGGAGCTGCCCCTACCTTCAGTCCTGATGGTGAAGGGTGAGTCCCCGAGGCGCTTGGCTGAGAACTGCCCCCCCAGAGATGTCATCAGGAAGCAGAGGGTGAAAAATCCAATGCCCAGCACGAAGATCCTGCAGGAGGGAAAGCAGAGCTGTAGCAAGGCGTGAGGAGGAATCTGGGGCAGCCTCTCTGCACCCTTTGTTTGGGAGTGTCCAGAGGAGGCAACTGGGGCAATTTTTTTGCCTCCTTCCTGGCTACCTATCCCCATGGCTCGCCTCGAGCAGCCTGGACAAGGAGCATCTCTGCAGCCTCAGGCTAAGAGCACATCAGCACCACACCCCAAACACAAGGCAGACCCACACATGATGGACGGACACAGTCCCAAGCACAACTCCAGGCTGGGTGGGGAATGGCTGAGAGCAGCCCTGAGGAACAGGACCTGGGGGTCTGGGCTGATGAAAAGCTCAAGATGAGGCTGCAGTGTGAGTGCAGCCCAGACAGCAACTGTGTGCTGGGCTGCAGCAAGAGCAGCTGTGGGCAGCAGGGCAAGGGAGGGGATTGTGCCCCTTGGCTCTGCTCTCCTCACACCCCACCTGCAGCACTGTCTGCAGCTCTGCAGCCCCCAGCACATGCAAGTGTTGGAGCCAGTGCAGAGGAGGCCACCAAGATGCAGCTGAGAGGGCTGCAGCAGCTCTGCTGTGAGGACAGGCTGAGAGAGTTGGGGCTCTGCAGCCTGAAGAAGAGAAGGCTGCCAGGAGACCTCATAGTAGATTTCCAGTATCTGAAGAGGGCTCCAAGAAGGCTGAGGAGGGACTATTGACAAGGACTTGTAATGCCAGGAGGAGGAGGAAAGGGTTTAAAGTGGCAGAGGGGAGATTGAAAGTGGATGTTAGAAGGAAGTTGTTTGCAGTGAGGGTGGTGAGACACTGGCACAGGTTGCCCAGGGAGGTTGTGGAGCACAGAATCACCCAATGTTGGTTGGGCTCAGTGATCTTAGAGGGCTTCTCCAACCAAAACAATCCTGTGGCTCTCTGCCCACTGGCATTGATGCTTCTCAGCATCTCTGAGCCAAAAGAGAAGCAAACCACCAAGGGCAGGAGCCTGCAGCTCCCCTTCACAGGTACCCAGCATTACCTGCAGGGCTCAGGAGCTGCACACAGAAACACAGCACAGCCACCCAACACCCAGACCAGGCTTCCCCAGGGAGAAGGAACCCCACAGCCCTCCAGCTGATCATTACTGTGTAGCTAAAAGGCAAAAAATGAGGAGCCAGCCATTCAGTCTGGGCTGCACAGTGCCAGCATTGCAATTATCTGTTGCTGGAAAGGGCTGGCAAACAAAGGAACTCACTTCCAAGCACTCATTAAGTACAGGAGATGCTGTGGAGAGCTGAAGTACAGTGTCAAGCAGCTCAAGAAGGACTGAGCCTCCCCAGGGAGGTCTACTGGAGATGCTCTCAGGGCAGGTTCTCCACCTCCCAGCATGGCTAGGCTTGCCATGCAAGAGGGGCTCCTAGGCAAGGCACAGCACCTTCAAGGGACCCCACAAGCTCCTTACCTCCATCCCATCAGCTCCAACAGTGCTCTCACACAGCCAGCACACTCCTGAGCCCCAGACCCAGGGCAGCTTTGCTCTCAGCACTGGGAAGCCCTGGAGCACAAGCTTCCCTCCCCCTGCTCACTGCAAAGAGGACCTTTAATCCCATCCACCCCCACTGCTGCCAATGATGAGCCCTGCCCCATCCCCACCTGGGTCCCAGCAGATCAGGGTCACCTGGCCATGGGCTCATGAACTTCCCATCCCATTCTCACCTCCCTCCAAATCAAGAGTGGAAAAAAAAACCAATCCCTTGGGCTCATTAGCATTAACTAACTGCCAGCATCAGCACTAACCCTTCTGGGGACCCCCAGCTAGGCAGTGGGAGAGCTGCCCCACCCGTGAGAGGGGATGCTCAGCTGCAGGCACTCAGAGGACTAAAGCAGCTCAAGTCTCTTTTCTTTCTGAATGAGCCTGCCCTGGATGGGGTGGGGGGAGGTGTGCAGAGCAGCCACACAGGCTATAAAAAGCATCGAGCACTCAGCTACTCCAGACTCCTGTCCCTGAAGGCCTGCCCATAGGCTGCTGTAGCCTGCAAGCAGCCACAGCCATCCTCCCCCCCAGCAGATGCTGATGATCATCGAGCTGCAGCACTTGCACACAGAGATGACTACAGACCTCAGCTCCCCTCCCAAAGCAGACCTTGGAGAAGGGACTCCAGGGAGGTGTGGTCCAGCTCCAGCAGGGAGGTGATAGCAGAGGCATCAGAGCATCCCTGATGAAGCCATGTGGTGTCCCATGAGTGGCTTGGAGAGGGGGTGACCTGGGGGCATTGGTCCATGCCTGTTATCATAGCCTGTACCCAGCCACACAGCACTGGGTCTGGAAGAGGCTCACAGGAGCATGAGAGAGGGGACCCAGCTTGGCCTTAGAGGGGTGAATTTATCCTTAGAGCAGGAGGAGGGGCACATTGTCTGCTTTGGCATCTCCCTGGCAGGAGAGGAGGAGAGCAGCACAGTGGAGAAAGCACAAGCCAAAGGAGGAAGAGGAGGTCAAAAGCCCAGCCAAGTCCCATGCCCAGAGCTCCTCCCTGGGAGAACCACAGGGTACAAAACCCACTTGAAGTTCCCACCCTGCTGCCAGCTGCCCCCTTCCCCAAGGGGCACCTTAACAGAGCATCACCTGACCAAATCATCAGAGCTGATCCTGCTCTTCAGTCTCACCCCTCCTACTGACAGCATCTTCATCATTATGCAAGACCTTGTTTATGCAATTTAATCCTCATAATCATACTCTGGCAAAGAGGGATGGTTACAGGCCCAGCATAAAGAGGAAAAGGAGGAAGGAAGGAGAGAGAGAAGAAAAGGGAGGAAACGAGGAAGGAAGAGAAGAAATGAGAGAGGGAGGGAGGAAAGAGAGAGAAAAGGTGGAAAGAGAAAAGAAGGAAAGAAAAAAAGGAGGAAGCAAAGAGAAAAAAAGGAGGAGGAAGAAAGTGGGGAAAAAAAAGAGGAGACAAAAAGGGGAAAATGAAGAGGCAAAAAAGGGGGAAAAGGAGGAAGCAAAAAGGGGAAAAAAGGAGGAGACAAAAAGGGAAAAAAAGAGGAAGCAAAGAAAAAAAGGAGGAAGGAAAGGGAAAAAAAAGGAGTAAGGAAAGAGCTAAAAATTAGTAAGGAAAGATCTCATTAGGAGACAAGATCTTTTTCATTTTGCCTGGATTACAGAGAGAGCAGGGAGATGCAGAATACTTTTCCATATATATATATATATATATATATACAGGGATGAGAGCCTAATTCCTGTGCTTAAGAGAAAAGTGAATCCAGCCCAGCAGCAGTGCAGGGAGGTTGCAGGGATGGCTGAGATGCTCTCAGCCTGAGCACCTCATCTCTTTTAGGTGGTGCTGATCTTGTCCAGGTTGACTCGAAATGCTCGGCCCAGCCTTAACCCAGCAGAATCTCCTTAATGCAGAAAACAAATAGCATGGAGCAGGTCCAACATACCAGACCCCAGATCTTCAGAGCTGCCCCCAAGGTGCGCGGGGTCCTTTACCCCCCCCCAGAATTAAATGTAGCAAGACCACGGAGCTTCAAAGAGCGAGGAGCATCCACTCTGCGTGCCGGCGCTGCCTGCCACCCCACAGCACGTTTAACTCATCACCCAGGCACTGTTCTGGTGCCAGCTCCCTCTCCACACCCTCCTCAAACCAAAATGTTCACAGTTCTGGGTTCTGGCTCGGTGCCCAAGAGAGGGATGCCGTTTTTTCGGGTTGGTTTTTTTTTTTTTTTTTTTTCCTTCCCCGAGTCTGTAGTGAAAATTGGAAGTGCCAGCCCAGTATTGCAGACTGCGGCGCACGGGACTGGGAGCTGGATGCTGCCGGGAGGGTCTGAGCTGGGAGGCAACGGAAGGAGTCCAGCAGCACCCTCGGGGCAGGGCTGTGGCACTGGCGCTGTAGCGCCCAGAGAGGGAGGACGTGACACAGGCGTCCCTGGAAACCGAGGGCTACAGAGATAGGCAACACCTTCTGCCGAGCACGTTTGCAGCACCCCAGCCTGCTGAGCCCAAAAGCTAAGCCATGGTTTCTACCAGAGCCAGGCCAATAAAATCTGCTCCCTCTCCTGCAGACCTCGTTCTGCTCAGAGCCCAACGCCACGGCAGCGCTGTCGGAACGATGCTCAGCCACCGGGATCGTCCTCCACAGAGGGGACCGGAGGGGATTCTCCTACTGGCCGATGTTACAGACGCACGCAAAGCCTGGCTCTGCCTCCCAGCTGGCAAACTTGCCTGACCTCCCGTGCTCTACAAAGCCAAGAGCTGGGGGGAGCTGGGCCAGGACTCCACAGCGAATCCTTGTCCAAATCCAGCGCTGCCACAAACACCCTTCGCTGCTGAGATGAAGTCAGAGCCATCCTTGGACAATCCTACCAATGGTTGCTCCGCTGATTGGCTCTCTCTCCCCTTCCCGGTTGCTGCAGGCACTTTCCCAGCTGAGGGCTTTGCTTTGCTTTGCTCCACACGCCTGGAGTGTGGCTAATGAAATGTTTTGGTGCAAAGGGCCAGGTTTCCTCTTGCCTGTTTGCTGATGCTGCCAAGAGCCTGCATCAGGCAGGGAGTCACACCGCAGGCTTCCCGAGAGCAGAGAGGCTTTGCCCAGCCAAGCAGCCAGCACCTGTTTTACAGGACCCATCCTGGCTGCCAGCATCTTCTCCCTCTCCTGTAGGTCACCCCTGAGTCACATCAGCTAAGAGTGTGGGGGTGCTGATTTTAGGGGAGCAGTGCCAATGTGCACCGGGTTATGATTGGAGAGGGGCAAGTGGGCACTTGCCCATGCTGGGCTAGGAGCAAGGAGACACAGGACCAGGATTGGAAGGGTCACACTCAGAGTGGCACCAAATATGGAGAAGGTGCAGAGCTGAACGCTGTGGGACAACAGAGAGCACCTTAAGGGTTTCTGTTCTCAGACAGGGAGAGCCTGACTGGTGACCAGCAGGGTGACCCCACTGATTCCAGTGACACCCATACTGGTCTGCACAGGTCCGAGAGCAGAAGCCAGCCCAGTGCATGCAGACAAGCTCTGCTCCCAACATCAGGCACCCTCCAGCCTGGTCCTCTTCTGCCATCACAGACCCTTCATCCCCACACATCCTCATCTCCACTGGGACTTTGTGGTCACTCTATGACTTGATCTTTGTGCTCCCCCAGCCCCATCCCGTGTCACTGCTAAAGATGGGCTTCCCCTGCCCCGGGGATGCTCAGGTCAGTCACCTCCTCACTACGGACTTCAAACCCACTTCAGAAAGCAGACAGCCAAGCAAGGAGGGAACCCTGGGGTGAATGTGTCCTTCTCTCACGGCCGTTCCCACCTTATGCTCAGTGCAAGCCCGAGCCGAGAGGATGCTTACACCCCTTGCTCCACCGACATCCCCTTGACCACCTCCTCCTCCAGCCCATGGGCACCGCGGCAGTGCCTCCGAGGCAGCAGTGCAAAGCCGAGCAGCTCCCGGGCAGAAGCAGACAACATCCCCAAAGCAGAGGGAAGCACAGCCTCATCCTTCCCCACAGCCCTGGGCGGCAGCCTGGGCTAAGCCAAAAGGCAACGGCTCCATCCCTGCGGTGATCCTTAGCTCCCAAACACAGCGAGGAGCTCTGGCAACCGCTGGGCTGGGCTCAGCTCACCCTCTGCTTCACCATCCGTGCACCTTCCCCTTCCGCGGCTTTTTGCGCCCTCTCCCCATAGACAAACCAAGCCCCTGCCGGCATCTCCCATGTGCCTCCAGCCCGGGAGCAACCAAAGCGCATCTCCGGTGAGATGAGGAAGCTGGAGAGCAAGGGCTGGAGAAGGGAAGCGAATGCACAGGGGTAAAAATGTAGAGAGTTAAAAATGAAATAAAATAAAATAAATAAAATTTAAAAAGAAAGAAAGAAAGAAGGAAGCAGGAGGTGGGCAGGAGGTGCTGGAGCCGCGGGGCTTTCAGGCTCAGGTATCCACCCCAGCCCCACTGCCAGCTCAGGGAAGGTTTCAACCGCCCACCAGCACCAGTAAATCTAAACCAGAGGAGCCGATCCCACCCCCGCGAACCGACACCCCCAGACACCGC
>VWZI01014518.1:268468-292482 GCA_013396835.1 Psilopogon haemacephalus
TATTTATATATATATAAAATATAGGTAGATATAGATATATATATTTAAAAATATAGGTAGATATAGATATAAATTAATTACTTCAAAAATTATTTAATAAACAATTTAATTACTTTTGCTAGTTGTCTCGTTCAATAGAGAAAAGCATTTTCTTCCTTGGGAGGATTTTACTTAGTTGGTAAGATTTTACTTACTTCGAGGTCTTAACTGTGCCCTTTGGAGACCACAGATGAATAATAAATAGTTAAAGGTTGAGGCATTGGTCAGCAAGACTCAAGTTTCAATGACTTGTCCAAACAGAAAACCTCCAAGCAGTTACACAGTTTGGCTGCTTTGGCAGGGGGGGTTGGACTCCATCTCTGAAGGTCCCTTCCAGCCTCTAATGTTCTGTGATTGTGTGGCATAGTCACCATCCCTGAAGGTGTTCAAGAAACCTATGCCCGTGACACTTTAGGCCACAGTTTAATGGCCATGGTGCACTTAGGTTGACAGTTGGACTTGATGACCTTAGAGGTCTTTTCCAACCAGAAGAATCTGGAGATTCTTATGTTTTAGACTGGGAGATTGGGTGGGCTTTTTGCTCCAGATGTGTGATAGGTTAGGAGATAGATACAGTTCCAAACACAAAACCTGTCCGATTCTGCAGGAAGAATGTGCATGCCATTAACCTCTTTTGCCCTGATGGGAGGGGAAGTGCTGTGGTGGTGTTGACAGGCAGTTGGACTTTTGTGCTTGTTTCTTTTATTTTTGACAGGATTAGGGAATCTTGTGGAAGCCGCAGCTACCCCTGAGAGCCACCAGCAGCCAGCAAGAGGCAGCTGCCAGTCCAAGCTCCGTTAGCAGCCAGCCAGCTCTGGTCTACCCCCACTTCTGCTTCTGTTTTGGTTTTTTTTTTTTTCCCCCCACAGTCCTTAAGCTTTTCTCACACTTCCTCAACCCAGACCATCTCTATTTTTGTGCTGTCAAAAGGCTGGCTCCTGGATGACCTCTAGGAGCAGGTCCCATCTCCAGGTTCTGGTGCAATGCTTTTCCCCCTCTGCACCCCCAGTGAGTGCACTACCGACCCAGCCAGGTGTGGAACGGTTCACCTCGCTGCCAAGGAAGGTGATGGTCAGCTGTTGTTTTTATTTTAAAGAACTCTTTTTAAACCCAGCAGGTCAGTGCCCAGACCTGCCTTGTTTTGAGACTGTCATATGTTTACATGTTGTCCTGTACACTTGAGGAGAGAGGAACAGCAGCCCCTTGGGCCTGTCTGCATGTCCGACGCGTCCCCCACCACGCTTTCAGGAGGGGAGAGGTGGTACAAATCCTCCAGACACTGAAGCAACTTCAAGCAGAGGTGGCCACCAACCCGAAGCATCTTTTGTGGTCCTAAATGTATGTGCATACAGGTGCAACACCTTAACCAGCAACGGTCCATTTCCTTTGCTCTTGTCTCTGATGGTGACTGGTGGTAGCGAAGATGCACTCAGAGCTATCAGTAGCTCGATGGAGCAGGAGAATCTTGGGAATTTCTTGTGCAGCAAAAAACCCCAAAACAGTGGGGAACAAGTCAGCATTTGGCAGTAATCCCAACCCTGTAGGTTTGCACCCAGCAACCACTGAGGAGGTCTGGCTCTTAAAACTCTTTTAAACCCCAAGCAGTGACAGGGCCGTGGGTTCGTGCAGGCCAGGGCAGTTCACAGACCTAAATAGCTTTGCTTTGAGGTTTCTTGTGCAGATGTGTCCCTAGAACTTGCAGTGCCAATTTTAAAGGAGGGGGAAGGGAGCATATTTTTGTTTCATGCTGTTTTAAAGTTGCAACGTGTTGCTTAAGTCTGTGTAGGTGCTGTTTGTGTTACGCCAGGGAAAGCTCTCAGCCCCAGGGGAGCTGTTGGGTGTTTTTAGCAGGGGCTTGTGCTTGGGAGTGTAAGAGAAGAGAGGTGTCTGTGCTGCAAGGAAATGATCCTCCTCCTCCATCTGAACAGCACAGCTGGACTGGAGTGCTTCCTTGGGTGCTTTCCTGAAACCTGGGAGTGGGTATTTGATTTCACTTCAGCTGTTCTCCTGTGGGAGAGAAAATTGGAAAGCAGAAGTGGTAAATGTGTAGCAACATGCAATAATGCCCAGGCACTGGGAGCAGGGTTCAAAAGCAGATTGGCAGCCTTAACCATGACTTCCTTGCTCACTCTGGGTTTGATGGAAGCCTGAACGTTGCTTGTCTGGGTTTCTGATCTGTTTTTAACCTTATCTCTTCCTATTTCAACACTCTTTTCCTTCTTGGAGACCAGACCACATCCTGTTGTAGAAGGGAGTCCTAAATATGTCTGAAATCAGAGTTCCTGAATCTTCTGTGCTACTCATCTTGTATAGGAGCAGCAAAGTGGTGGAAAAATGGAGAAAGGGAAGTTTTTTTGGTACAGTCCAGACTCTGAGCTCCCTGTGATGGGCAGCCATAAGTGAGCACAGTTGCCCTGTAGACTGCTGCATATTCTTCCACAGGATTACTTCATTTTAAAACAACTTCTCACACTCCTGCCATTCCTAGCCAAGGGCTGCCTTTTCCCTGGACAGCCTGGGAGCCAGCACAAGCTGTCCCCCCCCTCAGAGTAGGCTGCAGCTGCTGCCTTGTAAAGGAATGTGAGGGTCTAGAGAGGTGAAGGCTCAGAGATCTTGGCTGTGTTACAGCGACTGGAGCCTATGGAGAGCTGTCCCCTGCACTCTTTGGTGGCCTGACAGCCACCAGTCAGTGCTGTCCCTTGCAGTTGGGTTTTGGTGCGCAGAGTTCAATTTTGCAGCCTTAAAATCAGCTTAAAATGTTGGTGCAAGCCTGGTGGCTGTGCTGGGGAAACCACACCCCTGTCAGCAGCAGCACAGCAGGAGAGCCCAAAGCGCAGAGAGTTCTTCCGTGCCTATGAACTCTAACACGGCGCAAAGGAAAACCACTTGAGATGGAGCCTGTGCTTGTTTGACATTCCTCACAGGGAAGCAGTGTGTGGGGAAGGGACTTGCAGGCCTGTGGTGGCAGCAGCACTGCGCTGACTCCTCCACAAGGCACTTCCTGATAGGAGACAAAGGCCTGTCTGTTCAGACTCCCTGGGCATCGTGCTCCTGGGATCTCTGGTTCTTCCACTTGCAGGCTCTAGCCTCAGCCAAGTCGGTGAGCTTCTGTCTTTGGTGTTAGCAGGAGGAAAATACCTACCTCACAGGGCTGTTGTGAGGCTGAAATGTAATTACTGTGTAAGATGCTTTTGAAGTCGTCCTCCCACAAAGGAAAAGAAGTGTTCCAGACATCCTGAGCCACCTGAGACTTCCTAACCTGGTGTTGCCTTCTTGTAGCAGAGAACATTGAGGATGTTGTTCAGCATTCCTGGCCACGTGGTGTTCTATGGTGGCCCTTCCAGAATTGCTGTCTGGTACATGAACTGTAGCAAACCAAGGCTTTGTGTTTTCACCAGAGTTTATCTGCTGGCATCTCATGCCCTGCTCTAAACAGGAGGTCCTGCTAGATCAGGGCTTTCTAAAAATAGGACTAGATGAAGTTCTCTCTCTCATCAGGGAGTCAGCTCCACTGGCCTTACAGGAAGGGGGGAGCTGGTGCTTCCCAGGCCCTCCTTCCAGGCTGGGTGAATGAGGAATGAAGTTGAACTGTGCTCCCCTAGTGCCTGACTCCATGCCTGTGGCAGGCTGACAGGGGGAGCGTGGGTTTTGCGCTCTCACTTCTCCAAGTTTGTGCTTCTTGGGGCATCCAAGCCTCTCTTGTTCCAACCCCACTGCTTTTGTGTACTGTAGAGCCCTGGATGTAGCAGGCTGTGCTTCAGCATCCAGACCCAGTGGCCCCTTGTTTCCCTGAGGCCCCAAGCAGCAGCACTGCTCCTCTTCAGCCCTGCCGTGGTGCTTCCTGGGCTGCCCCATTCCCTGGGGACAGGCTGAGAGCTGTGTGCTGCCTTTGGGCTCTGCAAACCAGCGTCAGTGTCCTGCCTGCTCCAGAGAAGGGTAGAAGGTCGTGTGAGCTCTGGCCAGGCTTTTGAGTCCAGTACCCCATGCAGGCTTGGCTGCAGTGCCAGTTCAGGAGTAAACAAACACCCCCAGAGCTGTGGCCGTGGGCAGCAGGGGCTGAGCTCAGCACCTGTTCTCTGCACAAGTGCTGTGGGAGCAGGTGACACCGAGGCAGCCCTGGCAGACCTCCTTCCCTTCTCCAGCTTGGCCGTGCTGGCTCTAGTTTGTCTTCTCAGTTACATGAAGCCTCTCCAAGTGCTTAGAAGGACAGCAACTTCTTTCATAATTAACCAAGCCCCTTGTCCTCCCTGAGTCCCCAGCCATGGCAGGGCAGGAAGCAAGGCTCTTGGCTGACTCCAGTCTCAAATGCCTGTGGGCTCATTGGCACGGGGAGGGTCTTGGCATCCCCCTTGCACAGGGAGGGGAGGAAAGGGCTTACTGCTCCCTCTGACAGTCACACTGTCAGCTCCAGCCCTGCCACCGCCCTTAGCTGCTTTTGTCACCCCATCCAGCAGAGCTGGGATACTCTTTGTCTTGTTTGGATGATTGTGGTTTTGCTTTTTATTTTAAATAAAATCAATTATTTTGCAATATCCTCTCAGCTGGTCACTTTTTCAGAACCCTGATCTGAAAAAGCCTGAGCCTGCAGGTGTCACCTGTTTGCCAGAGCACGGCAGGATACAAAATGATGTTCAGCTGATAGCTGTGGGGGGTGGCTCTGGGAGCTTTCTCAAGTTGTTTCACACATGAGGAAGGAAAATGGGTTCTTGGAGGACCTGGGAACACAGAACCATCTGGGACAGGTGCTGTGTGCATTGCTGAGGTCTGTGCAAGCCAGCAGCTGCCACTTCCCCCATCAGGAACCAGCACCTGTCTGCTCGCCTGCCTTTGCAGGAGGCTCTAGACCCGTCCTTGGTTACAGCTGTGGTGGAGAGAGGGGCGCTGAGCCCCAGCTTTAGCAATGTGTGAGCAGAGGAGCTCAGAGCAGCCGCCGCCTGCACAGTGGATGTGCTGTAGGAGAGGAAGGACGCGGGCGCGGTGAATTGGGTCCTTTCTGTGCCTGTTCCAGCGGGCAGGCTGGGTGCAGGGAGCCAGGCGAGCCCAGGGCCTCTCGCCACACTCAGCACGTCTGTGGCATGAGATGCTTCCCGCAGCAGTTGTCACCGCAGCTCTCCTGAATTCCCCCTTTGTCGGTAGAGCTGCTCAGCTGTTCCCCAGCCCTTCGCTCCCCCGCCGGGGGCTGGAGCTGCTCCGAGCCGCCGTGGAGCGGGGCCGGGGCTGTGCCCCATGCCGCTGCTGGCAGCCGTGCGCCTGCAGTGCCCTCTCCTGCCGCCAGAGGGCAGTGCGCTCACGCTGTGCCGCGGGGCTGCTGCAGCCGGGCTGGGATTGCCCCGCGCAGCTGCTCCACAGCTCTCTCCCGGAGCTGGCGGGCGGCGATGCCTTGGAATTAAAAGAGGAAGGGAGATTCAGACCAGATGCAAGGAAGACACTTTTTAGAGTGAGGTTGGTCTGTCCCAGGTTGCTCAGAGAGGTGGCAGTTGCCCCATTCCTGGCACCATTCTGGGTCAGGATGTTTGGGGATCTGCTCTAGTTGCAAATATCCCTGCTGACTGCAGGGTTGGACGGGATGAACTTTGAAGGGTCCCTTCAAACCCAAACTATCCTCTGGTGGTATGATTTTTTTAAAAGAGTGAGTTGATGGGAGAAGCATATGGACACCTTCTGTCCAGCCCTTGCATCAGCAGGAGCAGTTTACTGCTGCCTCTGGGGAGCCATGGAAGGAGCAAGTGCTTAGCACAGGAGACCTCTTGGGCCTGCTTTCTGCTTGGGGAATCATCCTCAACACACCTATTCCTCCTTTCTGTAAATCTGGTGGAGCAGTCCTGCTTATCACATCCTTCATCCTTCCCCCCTGCTTCCATCTGAGGAGCCAAGCTTTGGGAAGCTGGTGGCTTCACCAGGATAAAGAGTGGATTTGGCCAGGAAGGGAGAAGAAGGAGCCAAGCAGACCTCAGAAAGGATGCTGAAGCAAACAGGGCAGTGCCATTCGCAATCTGTGGATGTTCTGGCTGAGCTCCAGAGCAGCTCTGGTGGTGGGGGCCCAGGAAGTGCAGGAGAAGGGGAGCTAAGCACCCTGCCTGGTGTTACTAAGAATACAGCTTCCCATAGGCTAAGGATCGCTGCCTGATAGGATTACCAATAAAGACAAACCCCAGCGAGGATCAGGGCTTCACTTCCTTCCTCCCACCCTGGGGATTTAATCCCCTCTTTGTTTGTGCTGTGTTTGTAGGCAGCCAGTAAAACCTTCTGCTCCCAGAGATGCCTCCAAAGCCTGTTCCCTGGAAGAAAAACTTTGGGGGTGGATTCCCCTGTGCCCTCCTCTTGCGTGCATCCAGGAGAAGGCTTCACGCTGGTTTTACCCTGGCAGGAGTAGCTTAGGCCTTCTAATTTCAGCCTGCTTTGTAACAGGTCGGTGGCTAATCCTCCCAGCAGTCTCAAGAGGCAGGAAATCCTCGGTGGCAGAGTCTGGAGGGACCTGGCAGCTGCTTGGCCAGTCTCCTCGCCAGCTTCTGGTGGCTTTTGGGCACATCCCAGTTTCTGAGCCTCCTCTTTGTGGAACCTCCTTCTCTGGAGACTCTCAAGACCCATCTGGATGTGTTTCTGTGTGACCTGAGCTGGATTCTGTGGTCCTGCTCTGGTAGGGGCGTTGGACTCGATGATCTCTGCAAGTCCCTTCCAACCCCTAGCATCCTGTGATGCTGAGATGCTGTTTTTCAGCCCCCTCAGCAGTGAGGTGCTCAGGGGAAGGCTCTTGCAGCCCAGCTCCCCTCAGAACTTAACTTGGTGGGTGTGACACCAGTTTATGGCACCATTGGTACCCCCTGCAGCTCTTAGGGAAGGTGGGAGGGACGTGCTGGAGCCAGGCTGGCATGGATGTGCTGCCAGATGCTCCTCAATGAGGAAAGTCAGGACAGCCCTTCCCTGGCCCTGCCAGCTCCTCTGCTGCCCAGCCAAGGGCTAACAAGGTGTAAACGCTCATTAAGCAGGAGGTGGAAGCCTGCACTCATCTCCCTGCAGTTCTCACCGGGTTGCAGCTGCCCGCAGGGAGCACCCCAGGAGCCAGGAACCTTCCCAAGACGCGCAGGAACGGTGCCAGTCGGTGTGCAGAGTAGGCTGGGAGACACTTTTTGGCTCCAGGGCTGTGTTTAACCAGAGACCCTCCTGTCCCGACCGGCCTCGCATCAGGGGGAGCTGCGCTGCTCGCAGGACCTTTCCCGCATCCCACCTGCGGGTGCGGACAGGGGGAGGTGGGGACGGCTCCAGCTGCGTGCGGGAGGTGGATGCTGAGAGCTGGGAGCGGGGGGGCCAGGGCTGTGGGCAGGGCCCAGGCAGATGACGCCGGGCAAAGCCGGCAGAGCCTTGCCCAGCCCCGCCGCAGCCCCAGCGGGCTGGACGCGCTCCCTCCGCGGCCGCGCAGTCGGGTCGAGGCGGGCTCCGGTAGCAGAGCAGGATGGACGTGGCCATGGACTTGTACCTGGCTGTCCCGCTGCTCTTCACCGTCCTGGCCATCGTCCTCGCCTCCGTCTTCGTGAGGCTGCGGAGAGGCGAAGGGGAGCGGGCGGCGGAGCGGCCCCGGGAGCCAGCGGCGGCTGAGCCGGCCCGGGAGGGAGAAGCGGCGGCGGGGCCGGAGGAGGAAGGGAGCCGAGTGCCGGTGGAGGAGGTCGGGGCGAGAGAGGAGGGGAAGGAGGCGGCTGGAAAGCAGCGGGAGGCGGCGGCGGAGCTGGGCCCTGCGGCCGAGCCCAGCCCCGCGGCTCCCGAGAGCATCCCCCAGCAGCCACCGGCCCCCGAGAGCATCCCGCGGCAGCCGCCGGCCCCCGAGAGCATCCCCCGGCAACCTCCGGCCCCCGAGAGCGTCCCCCAGCAGCCACCGGCCCCCGAGAGCATCCCCCAGCAGCCGCCGGCCCCCGAGAGCATTCCACGGCAACCTCCGGCCCCCGAGAGCGTCCCCCAGCAGCCGCTGGCCCCCGAGAACATCCCCTGGCAGCCACCGGCCCCCGAGAGCGTCCCCCGGCAGCCGCCGGTCCCTGAAAGCGTTCCCCGGCAGCAGCCCGCCCCGGAGAGCGTCCCGCGGCAGCCGCCGGTGCCCGAGAGCAGCCCCCCGCAGCCGCCCGCCGAGCCCCGGGAGCCCGGGCACAGGCTCGATGCGGAGAGCAAGGTAAGGTCGGCTCCCCGCGGAGCCGTTCCCCGGGCTCCCCGCAGCCCTTCCTCCGGTGCCATCCTTCCCTGGGGCGGGTGGGGTGTCCCAGCAGAAGCAGGGGGTTGCGCTCGGCTGGGGACAAGCCCTTTGCCCCTCGGGGTGGCAGTGTGTGCTCGGGGGGCGTCGCAGGCTTCTTTTCACCGCCACCCCCCGCCCAGGTGCGCTCTTGACAATGATCAAGGGAAGAGATGTGCGTGTCGGGGAGAGCCTCTCCTGCCGCGCATCCGCCCCTGGGGGTCTTCTCCTTCTCCCGGGAACTAATCCAGCTCCGGGGGGGGGAGGGGGGCGCACGTTTATCTTTCCTGCACCCTCTTTCTGAGGGCTGGCAGCACACTGTCCCCTTGCCGGCTATCCTTGCCTGCCCCGGGGGAAGGGGCTGCTCTCCTCCTCCCTTCCACCCCCTGCAGCACACTGGCCCCAAGCTCTGACCCTTGGCTGAACGGGGCGGGGAGGGGCAGCAATGCCTATATAAACACTCAGTAAATCCTCCTCCGGCACCAGATCTTGTTTGAAAATAAAAGGGCGACCCAGTGTCCGTGGAGGGAGCCTGCTCCATTCTTGTCCAGCTTGTCTGGGGCTCGGTGATGACCCGAGGTGCCTCAGCTGCCCGTGTGGGTGGCTTTCTCCGGGGGGTGACCTCTTGTCCCAGAGCAGGGAAGGGCTAGCAGGGAGCCTGAGGAGCTGGGCAGCGATGTGCAGTGTGTTTGGTGGGGAGCAGAGGGCCCAGGGCCTGCCTGCTGGCTATCCTTAGCAATGTTTGTAATCCTCACTGACTGCATCCAGGCTGTGGGCAGCCTGCCCCTGCCTTGGAGAGCATCTCCACTGACTCATGGATGGCTCTGGGCAGGTCTCGGGGGGGTTGCACACCCTGATCCGTGATCCCTGTGATCCTCTGCAAGGCCCAGGGTGAGCCCTGAGCTGCTTTTGGAGGCTGAGACGTGGATCTGACTCTCTGCACTCCTCCTCACTCCCCCTGGTTGTTTCCGAGCCTCAAAGCTCTCCCTCTCTCCTTCCCAGTGCCCCCTGGCTGTGGGCATGACTCTTGAGCAGCCCCCTCCTTTGTCCCAGCATCCTGGAGGCCACATCTGTCCCTCTGTCCCGTGATTTATTTGGTGCCTTTGAGTACCAGGAGCTCTGTGGAGCTAGAGAGTGCCTGGGCCTCTGTCAGCCAGCTGGGTCCCAGCAGGGCCAGCTCAGCCCTCATGCTGGCCACCCAGCTGGAGCTGCCCTGCAGCCTGGGGAGCACCCGGGGGTCTCTGGGGAGCCCTCTGACCAAGTGCCTCACCCCCACTGAGACAGTTGACCACATCCAGCGTGCCAGAGCTCTGCTGCCTTGCTAGCTTGAGCCTTGGGAACGTTTCCCCTCCCTGCTGGCTGCTCTTCAGTGGTGATTTTGAACAGGCACTGCTGCGGCGTTTGTCACCTCCACAGATGAGCTCAGCAACTTTACCCCCACTCAGGCACAGGATTCTGCATCCCTGGAGGCAAGCCCTGAACTCGAGGCACAGGGAGTCTTGTGCCCCCTGGGAGCAGGGCTGGGGTCTCTGCTGCACTGCCCTCAGCCCCTTCCAGCAGAGCAGAAGCAACACCAGAGCTGAGGAGGGTCCTGGCCAGCTCTTCCTCCTGCCCTGGGACCTGAGCAGCCTCTCTTTGAGAAGGGCAGGAACCAGGCGGTGGCCGCGGTCTGTGCGGTGGTGGGAAGCAGTGGGAAGGGGGAGGGATGCTTCTCGCTGCTAAGGAGGTGCTGGGCAGTGCTGGCTGCCTGTGACCCCAGCAGGAGTGGGGGGGATGCTTCTTGCTGCTAAGGAGGTGCTGGGCAGTGCTGGCTGCCTGTGACCCCAGCAGGAGTGGGGGGGATGCTTCTTGCTGCTAAGGAGGTGCTGGGCAGTGCTGGCTGCCTGTGACCCCAGCGGGAAGGGGTGGGGGGATGCTTCCCGCTGCTAAGGAGGGGCCGGGGGGTGCTGGCTGCCTGTGATGCCGGCGCTGGCAGCGCCGCGGGGCTGGGTGGCACAGCGCAGGGCTACCTGCGGCTCCGGCAGCACCGCACACGTCTGAGCTGCCAGCAGCTCGCAGCCTGCTCTGCTCAGCCAGGGCCGACCCCGCAGGCAGAGCAGGGCAGGCCAAACACAGCTCCGCGGGCTCTCGTCTGGGTACTCTGCTTTTGCTCCCTGCGAACATCCTCAAAGTTGCTTCCTCCTCCTCCAGCACCGTTGAGGCCGAAGCCCAACCGATGTGGCAGGCAGGGACGGGGCTGGCCTCGGGCGGTGCTCTGCAGGCAGCTGCTGATGGAAGCCTGCCCGACCAGCCCCAGCTTGGCTCGGCCGAGGGCTGCAGTCCCCTGGTGTGACTCAGCAGACACTGTCCAGCTGCGGCCTCAGGGCTCCTCGGTGCACCAGCAGCAAAGCACAGTCCCTGAGCTTTCTTCCCTTGTCCTTCTCCCCCTGCTCTCTGCTCAGCTCACACTAAGCCAGCAAGCAAAGCACAGTCCCTGAGCTTTCTTCTCTTTTCCTTCTCCACCTCCTGTCTGCTCAGCTCACACTGCACCAGCAAGCAAAGCACAGTCCCTGAGCTTTCTTCCCTTGTCCTTCTCCCCCTGCTCTCTGCTCGCAGGCAGCAGGCTGGGTCAGGTCCTCTGCACCCATTAACCACTGGAGCAAAATGCGGATGGATGGAGCCACTCGGGGCCAGCAGCCTCGGCCTGTGGCAGGCTGGAGCTGTGTGCCCTGCTGCCTGCTCCCTTGCCTGCTGCCTGCTCCCCTGCCTTCTGCCTGCCTCTGCAAGCCCGTGGCTGCAGCTCCCACCTCCCGCAGGGGCAGCCTGTGATGGGAAACCCACTGATAAAATCCGTGTGGGTTCCCTGCCCCTCTCAGGCAGGGTCGGGGCTGTTGAATGCCCCTGCCTAGAAAACGAAGCAGTGACAGAGCAGGGAAAGGAGCCCAGAAGTCCTTTTTTTCCCCTGTTAACTGCTGGTAGTGGTTCCCCTTGTCTCTGCTGGCTCCCATCAAGGGGAAAAAAAGCTAATTATTGTGTCACTGCCTGTTCTCATCCCCATCCCCAGCCGGTTAATGGATGAGGCAGAGCTGTCAGAGCCATCCCCTAAGTGAGAAGGTTTGGGTGGGAACGGCAGCGCCGCTGGAGCTGCCGAGAAACAGTCAGCAGGTTGTGCAGGGAGCTTTTCTCTCCTGGCAATGGCAGGGGGCAGGGCAGGGTTCTCAGCGGTGCTCCAGAGCCGCCACTGGGATGCAGTTCTGGCCAGGGTGTTCTGGAGATGGGAAGGGTGAGTGGGCAGTGCCAGGCTCTCCGCCCTGCACAGGCCTGGGGGTGCTGTACCAGCATGTGATGGTGCTGCTGAGCCTGCCAAGGGCTCCTGGCTCCACCAGGGCACACGGTGGTGTTTCCCCCATCAGACCTGGTGCTGTCTGAGCCCTCACCAAGGGCTGGGTGGCCACGGAGCTTCAGCAGGGCTCTGGCCACTCTGTGGCTTGTCCTTGCCTGCAGCAAGGGACTGGTGGGAGCAGCTGCTGCTGCCCAGGCTTTGATGGGAGTCAGATCTGCACAGTGCTGCCTGCACACAAGGTATTGCCCCTGCCAGGCACCCCAGGGCTGGCAGCACCACTGCCCAGGGCAGGGAAACTGCTCTCCTGCTGTAGCAGCTGCTTTTCTGGCTGACAGGAGGATGGAGAGCCACAGCAGTGGGGCAAAAGGGAGATGCTTTGCTTTGCTACACTCTGCCCTGTGTTGTTTTTGTTTTATTTTATCTATTTTATTTTATTTTATTTCTCTTTAAAGGCTTCTTCCCTCTTGTTTTCCTCCTGGCTTTTCTCTTTCTGGCTGGCTTTCTCCTGTCTGCTTTCTTTCCCTCTTGCAACCTCTTGCATCAGGCTTGGAGCAGAAAGTGCAGCCATAAATGGCAACACACAGGGCCTGGGAAGTTTGATCCAAGATCATTTTCTCCCCTTGCTTTGCAGCCTGGGATCTTCCCCTGTCCTGGAGCTGGAGCGGGGCATTCCTTTGCCTCCACCCTGCCCAGAGGTGCTAGGGCTGTCCCTTCAACTAAGGACAGGGTGAAGGACACAGCAGTCCCCATTGTGTCCCTTCTGAGAAGGGAAATCCATTGCTCAGAGGGGTTTGTGCTGGCGTGGGGGGGAGGAAACGGGAAGGAACTGGCCAGAAATGAGCTGAAAAGCAGATGATGATGATGTGATGGGGAGCCTGGCCTCCACCTCCTGCAGGGCTGGGACAGGGCTCCTGGGGTGGCAGAGCCACGAGGGGGGATCTTGGAAGGACAGCACCAAGTCCCTGCATCTGAACTGCCTTCCTCTGGGTGACTCAGGGCTGTCCCTGCCTGAAGTGTCCCTGCAGGGCTTGTCCTTGCTCCTGCTTTGGTCCAACTCCTCCACTGCCAGGGTCAGCTCCATGCATGCACACCCTGTTGGTTGGCTGTGGAAGCTGAAGGACAGAAGCCTGTTTCTGATGATCCAGCAGATGCTTCAGCTCTAGAGGCAAGAGGTGCCAAGAGTGGAAGGTAGCTGATTGCTGGGTGCTGTGGTGCCAGGTGCTGAGCTCTCCACGGCTCTTGGCAGGCTGTGCCACCTAAGAGGTGCTGTGGAGCAGGCTGGGTCCATCCTGCCCACCCACAGGAGCAGGCAGGGAGCACAGGGCACATTCCAGCTCCTGCATGGCCTCGGGGCCAGGCAGCTGTCACCGGACCTGCCCCCAGGCTGAAGGCAGCAGATCCTTGTCTGCAGCAGCAGCTGGCCTGGGCAGCCTGTCTCAAGTCTCCTCCAGATGCTCCCGGATCATGACGTGCATGGCCTCCCTGCAGAGCTTCCTGCTGCCTGTTTTGTGATGCAGAGAAGCTCTCCTGGCCACTTTGCAGCCACAGGGAGATGCTGCCTTGCAGGCTGGAGGTCAGAGCACTCAAGCCCCTGCTTCTCCAGCAGCTCCTGCTGCCTTCTAGCTCTGCTCCAAGCCTGCCTTCCTCCCCACCACTCCAGACAGGCTCCTTGCACTGTCCTGGGCTGCCTAGAACAGCAGTGCCTGGGCTGCCATCCTGTCCCCTTTGGTTGTCAAGTCTCCCAGTGTTGCCCCAGCACCTTCCTCCTCCATTTTTGGGCTGCAGGATGCTGCCCTCCTCTTGCAGAGCATCCTGTGGGTCTTGCCTCCTAGCTTCAAGGAGAACTGTCACAGCAGCATCCCCCAGCCATGGCCAGGCTGAGGAGCCCTGAAATTTGGGGACAGGCTCCCCAGGGGAGGTGCTGTCCTCTCTGCCCCAGCTGCCAGGGGCTGCAGGCACAGCCAGGCTCGGGGTGGTGTCCCTGCTGATGGCTTCTGGAGGCAGCTCAGAGGCTGCTCCCAGCCTGGCACTGGTATGTCACTGGGAGGCCAAGGGACACAGTGTCCTCGCTCCCTGCCCACGCAGATCCTCCTCCACTGCTGCCCTCCTGGCACAGTGGGCAAAGGTTCAGCTGAGAAGGGTTTGGGCAGGGGAGGATGAGGCTGATGTGGGGCTGAGAGAACAGGGAAGCTCCAGTTTTGGGACTGCAGTGGAGGGGACAGGAAAGATTCAAGGGGGTGCAGTGCTGCAGTGGGGAAAGCAGCTGGCAGAGAGGCCCTGCAAGTGCTGCAGCACTGAGCAGACTGTGCTGTGCCTCTCCTCTGCCCTCCTGCCAGCCCTCATCTGCTGCATCAGCACCCTGTGGGGGCTGCCTCCAGCCCTGCCAGCACACTCAGGCATCTGTGCCCAGTGCTGGCTGAGCTGCTCCCCCTCACCCACAGCTCCTTACAAGGGTCCCAGTCCCATGGGCTGGGGCTGCTCCAGAGGGCAGCTCAGGAGCTGGAAGAGGGGAGACTGGGACTGGAGCTTAGGAAGAAATTGTTTGCAGTGAGGGTGGTGAGACACTGGAGGAGGTTGCCTGGGGAGGTTATGGATACCCCCTCCCTGGAGGTGTTCAAGGCCAGGCTGGATGGGGCCTTGAGCAACCTGGGCTGGTGGAAGATGTCCCTGCCCATGACAGGGAGGTTGGAACTGGATGATCTTTAAGGTCCCTTCCAACCCAACTCGTTCAGTGATTCCATGATTTGTGCTCAAAGCTTTTGCCTCTTTCCAGATACCACCTTTGGGTGCCTCACCTGGGTCCAGCCACGGGCACACAGGAGAAGTGGAGGATGGATGTGACTGTGCAGCACTTCCCAGCAAGGAAGAGGTGTGTGGGCCAGAGAGCCAGAGGGTGGCACAAGGAACAGTGTGCTGGGGTCCCTGCATGGAAGGGTCATCACCTGGGGGTAGCAGTGGCCGTGGGGAGGAGGACAAAGCTTGCCTGCTGCCCTCCCCAGGGGGGCTCTGGGTGGGCTTTCAATGGCTTGGTGCATCGAAGGCAGGGAGAAGCAGTGCTGAGGCTGCAGATGTGCTCTGGGGTGTGTGAGTGGGGCTGTGTGGCAGCAGTGGGTGCCAGCAGCCCTGGCCAGGCAGATGGAAGGGATGTGGAGACTGAGACTGCAGCAGGGGCGGGGAAGGGAGCTGCTGGCATCTGCCTCTAAGCCATCCAAGCAGAAATATGTTGAGCTGCAGCGAGCTACTTGGCTGCCATGAGCAGGGGGCTGCCAGCACAGCCCTGCCTGCTGCTGTCCCCTGCCAGCACAGCCCTGCCTGCTGCTGTCCCCTGCCAGCCTGGCACCCCTGGCACACTGCTGTCCCCTGCCAGCCTGGCACCCCTGGCATGCTACTGTCCCCTGCCAGCCTGGCACCCCTGCTGCTGCTGTCTCCTGCCAGCCTGGCACCCCTGCTGCTGCTGTCCCCTGCCAGCCTGGCACCCCTGGCTGGCCGTGTCCTTGTCCTTCGGGGGAGCACACAACAGGAGAAGCCAGAGGGCTGTGAATAGTGCACATTCCTCACCCATGAGCCACTCCTGGGTCAGGGCTGCAGCTCTGTTCTGGCAGTTTACCTCCTGAGCCTTGCAGACCCAGTGCCCAGCTCTGCACAGGCTCCTCCTGGGATCCTCTTTGTTTCCCTAGGGTCTCCTCCATTCTGCCTTTTCCTCTGTCCCCCCCTGACAGTATGGTGGCTCACCAGGCTCCTCCAGGTGGCTCACCAGGCTCCTCCATGGTGGCTCACCAGGCTCCTCCATGGTGGCTCACCAGGCTCCTCCAGGTGGCTCACCAGGCTCCTCCATGGTGGCTCACCAGGCTCCTCCAGGTGGCTCACCAGGCTCCTCCATGGTGGCTCACCAGGCTCCTCCATGCTCCCCTCTCCCCCATGGGCTCCTGGGATCCTCTTCCCTTCCCTTGCATCTCCTCTATCCTGCCTTTCCCTCTGTCCCACCCTGGCAGCTTCTTTGTGTTCCTTGATCGTGGGGGAGGTAGTTGGAGCCTTGCAGGGAGCAAGGTCAGGTCCCCCCCACTGATTGGGGGGAGGGAATGAGCCTAACGAAGCTCACTCATTACCAAGGATCCTCGGAGGCAGGGAAGGGGTACCCAGCCCTCACCCCAGCCTCTGCCTCCCTGCCCTGTGGGCTCTGGTGTGGGTTATTTGGCACAGCATCTTCTCCTCATGGCTGCTCTGCTTTTGGCTCCTGCAGGAGGAAGATCTGGACTCGGAAAATGAGAAGCTGGAGGTGAGAGAGGCAGAGGATGAGGATGGTGAGTACCAAGCAAGGCAGCACTCTGCGAGGAGGGCACAGAGAGGGCTGAGGGGCTGAAGCCCCAAGTGCCTGGGGACGGTCTCCTTCCCCCAGGAGGTGCAGAGGGAGCTCCCAGCCCGGCTGCAGCACATCTTTTGTTCCCCAGCTGCCCTGGGGCCCTTTGCCACGGTGTAGCTCTGTGGTGAAGCTGCCCCAGAAGCTCCTTGCTCCCATCCAGGGGCTTTAGTCAGAGCCACGTTTAACTGATTAGCCAATTAGTTGACTGGAAAATGATTAATCGACTAATTGGAGCAACAACTGTCAGGCTTGTAAGAAAATGCAGCAGATGGTGCCAGGCAGGAGTGTGTGCCTGAAGGGGACCCTCCTCTCCTGAGTCATCCCCAGGAGCCTCTGCTTGGGGTGGCTGGGGGCAGGAGGAGAGCCTGGGGTGTCCCTCCTGCCCTGCCCCCCGCTCCCTGCCTGCTCCTCTCTAAGGTGCTGCGTGGCAATCCCCAGCTCAGGAGGATTACTGCCTAATGCCACAGAATCAAATTGTAATCCTGGTGCTGTGCCCACGAGGTGGGAGGAGGGGGGAGAGAGCCTCTGGGGTGGGGGTTCCTGGGAGACACTGGTGCCACCCTGCTGGCTGGGCAGGAGGCCTGGTTTGGGTGCTGCCCCAGGGATGCACCAGAGTGCACCCTCCCCACCCTGCCCCAGGGGCTGTGCTCCACAGCCCTGCTCTGCCAGCCTCTGTCTCCTTCGGCCCTGCTTCAGTTTCTTCCGTTGGGAAAGACCTTCCCAGGTCATCGAGTGCAGTCCTTAGCTTCACACTGACAGGTCCTTGACTAAAGCAAATCCCTAAGCGCTCTGAATGGCTGTGCTTGGAAAGGAGCACCAGGATCATCCAGCCCAAGCATCCTTAAGAGCTAGACCATAGCCCCCAGGGCTGCTCCAGCACCCTTCTGCATCACCCCGAGGTGGCTGTGGCTCAGCACCTGAAGGAGGTGATGGCTCCTGGCCATGAGCCATGGCTCAGTCCAGCATCCCCCTGAGCACCAACTCCCCTTCTCAACTGCTTCCACCGTGTCTGAAGTGCTTCAGAACAGGCCTGGGCACAGCCATGTCTCATCCTGGGGAGGAGAAGGAGGAGGCAAGTGGTGTGCAGCTGGGAACAGCAGCAGTGCCCTGGCTTTGCTGGGGAGCAAACAGCCTCACTCCTTCCTTCGTGGCTCTCCTGAGCATCGCTTGGACCTGGCCCAGCACAAGCCACCGAGCTGCTGCCTGCTGAGCCTCCAAGCAGAGCTCCACCTCGAGCACCTGGGCAACCCAGAGGCAGTCTGGCACCAGGCTGGGAAGGTGCTGCAGCAGCCAAAACCACCCAAGCAAGTTGCTCCCAGTTCCAGACCGTGTGGCTGGCAGGGAGCAGGCTGAGGGCAGAGGTTGGGCTCTTGGGGCTGCCTTTGCCCTGCCAGTCCCCAGTCACGGCGCTGGCAACGTGAGGGCAGAACCACCAGAGACAAATGTTTGCTTCAGTATGGACTCAGGGAGGCTCTAAGTAGGTCACCTCGTGTTTTCTGTGGTGGTTTTGCTGCCCGTGTCAAATCCCAGCCCCCCCCCCCCACTCCCCTCTTCTCTTTTCTCCACCTCCTAATGTAAGTTTGTTGTCAGTCTGCTAAGAAAGTTCCTCAGCTCTGAGAAGAGCAAAAAAAAAAGGTTTCCAAAGCCAGCCCCTGGCTCTGTGCATGTAGGCAGGCAGCTGGGGGGACTCCTGTCCCCTCCCTTCCCTTATTCTTTCCTGCTGGGGTGACAATTAAAGTGCCCTTTTGGGGGGCACAGGCAAAAAAATCCCAAATCTCAATTTACTTGGCAGAAAAAAAAGAAATACAACAACCCCACGTGAGGGAAATGATCTTAATTGTCCATGCAAGCAGGCAAGAAAACAGCTCCTGCTCTGCAGCAGGGTAAGAAACAGGATGTTACACCCTCTCTGCTCTTATTCTTTTCTCTGGATATCTCCCAGAGCAGCAGGCAGCTGAATTTGCTTTTCCATGCACTATTCTGGCCACCCAAGGGGCTGATAAGCCACAGCAATGCTGCTCCTTTCCAGCTGGCCAGGCTTGTTTGCCTGCCCCTTGGGAGGGCTTTCCCACCAAGGGAAGTGGGACACAGCCAAGATGAACCTCCAGGGCTGTGGGGCTGGAGTGGTGCTGGGAGTGTGGGGCTGGAGTGGTGCTGGGAGTGTGGGGCTGGAGTGGTGCTGGGTGCTGCAGTGTGGGGCTGGAGTGGTGCTGGGTGCCTGGAGTGTGGGGCTGGAGTGGTGCTGGGTGCTGCAGTGTGAGGCTGCAGTGCTGGTGTTTGGGAAGATGCTAGCAGAGTGTTTGCCTCATTGTTCCCCCCCATGGCATTTGGGGACTAGAAGAATGCTCCAAAGCAGGAATCCAATAGGAGTACCCCAGGAATTCTCAGGGAAGCTCCCCAAGATTAGGGTCAGGGACAGAGAAGCTGTTGGAGTGTGTCCTGCAACCTGTTCCGATGCCTGAGAACCATTTCAGACAAGAAGCTTCTTCTGATACCCATCCTGGGGCTGTTTCCTCTCGTCCTGTCTCTTGTCACCCAGGAGAAGAGGCAGAGGCCAACCCCCTCCTTTCTGCAGCCTCCTCTCAGGGGGTTGCAGAGGGTGAGAAGGTCTCCCCTGAGCCTCCTTTTACACGACTCCCATGCAGTGAAGGTGGTGCCTGCACCAGGCAGGATTGGAAGGGGCTTCCCAGGTGGCCAGGGACAGCCCCCGTGGGCTGTGCACAAGTTGAGGCTGCAGAAGTCAGGAGAGTTTCACCACTTCTGGGGGCTTGCTGGGAGGCATCAGCTTGGGCTGTGGCTAAGGTGCAGTTGTTCAGGGCCAGGCAGATAGGGCAGGAGCAGCAGAGAAGCATCCTGCTGTGGAGCCCCCCCAGGGCTCAGCAGATGTGCCTGGGTGGCTGTGGAAAGAGCAGTGCAGGATGGCTGGAGGTGAGGCAGCCCAGTCCTGCAGTCCTTGGCAGATAAAGAGCTGGCAGATAACCAGCCCAGAGATAAGCACCCAAGGCATCAGCCCCCAGAGCAGCCTCTCTGCCTCGGGCTGACCTCCACTCCTATGGTTTTCTCCCATCCCCAGGGAGATAAAGCAGGGGAGAGGTTTTTAAAAGCAAAGAGTGCTGGAAGGAAATCGGATTGGGGAAGGATCAGCCTCAGCTGACAGTCTGTGAGCTTTGGTGCTCTAATTAGCACGGGGCTGAGGCTGGTGAGCACCCCAAGGCCTGGGGAAGCAGACATCAGCTTCTTCTTCAGATCCACTGGGTGGTGAGAGAGGGACTTGGACCCAGCTGTGGGGGTTGGACTGGGTGAGCTCTTTGGGTCCCTTCCAACCCCTGACATCCTCTGAGCCTCTGTTGGTGCTCCTGGGGCTGCCTTGGCTCAGCAGCATTTGCAGCCCCAGGGTCACAGGCTCAGAGGATGTCAGAGGTTGGAAGGGACCCAAAGAGCTCACCCAGTCCAAACCCCCCTGCCAGAGCAGGACCAGACAATCCAGCTCAGGGCACACAGCAACACATCCAGACAGGCCTGGAAAGGCTCCACACAAGGAGACTCCACAACCTCTCTGGGCAGCCTGTGCCAGTGCTCTGGGACCCACACAGGCAAGAAGTTGCCTCTTGTGTTGAGCTGCAACCTCCTGTGCTGCAGCTTCCATCCATTGCTCCTTGGCCTATCCCAGGGAGCAGTGAGCAGAGCCTGTCCCCCCACTCCTGACCCCCAGCCCTCAGAGATTTATAACCATTGATTCAATCCCCTCTGAGTCTTCTCTTCTGCAGCCTAAGCAGCCCCAGGTCCCTCAGCCTCTCCTCCCCAGGCAGTGCTGCAGTCCCCTCAGCATCCTCACAGCCCTCCCTTGGACCCTCTCCAGCAGGTCCCTGCCCCTCTGCAACTGGGGAGCCCCAAACTGAAGGCAGTGCTCAAGATGAGGTCTGAGCAGGGCAGAGTAGAAGGGGAGGAGAACCTCCCTGCATCTGCACTATTCTTAATATGCCCCAGGGTCCCAGGACTGGCAGTGTGGCACCTTCTTTTTCCACAGCCTTTGTCCAGGGCTGCAGGACAGCTGTGCTGGGCTGCATGGCCTGGGACAGCTTTGCTCATGGCACCATCTGTGAGCCCCAAGCATAGCAAAGGGCCCCTGGATGAAGGGGAGGGAGGGAGGAGGAATGCAAGTCTGGAGAGGAGCAGCAGAGAAAATGCTGGGAGCTCATCAGGAGAGGATTAGGATGTCTTGGTGAGCCCAGAAGGGTCTGCAAGGCTCTGGAGGCAGGAAGAGCAGCAGCATATGGCCTCATGCTGCAGGATTTGCCTGCATCTGCTTCCAGCCAGGGGCTGCTCGCTCGCAGCCATCCTTGCCCCTTCCAGACACAGCTGCAGACAGGACTCCTGCTGGCCTCTGGCCAGGGACACTCTGCCTCTCCTTGGCAGCCCACACAGCTCCTGGAGAATGGAGCTGGCTGAGGAAAAGCATTTTGGGGTGGCCACAGTGTCTGGGGGGTGTGCGGGAGGCAGGGGCCAGCGAGCAGCTGGAGGGGGATGAGCCCAACTGCTGTGCATTGGTGCTCTCAGGAGGTCTCTGTCTGATGTGGTCTCTCTTCACCTCTCTCTTCCCCCTTTTCCAGCTTCAGATGAGATGTTCTCTTTCAAATACAGCCCTGGAAAGCTGAGGGGAAACCAATACAAGTCAATGATGACCAAAGAAGAACTCGAGGAAGAGCAAAGGTAAGCTGAGTTTCCTTTCTCTTCTTGCCCAAGGCCACCTGGCTGGTGTCCTCTCGTGATGAGGTGTGATGAGACCTCTCTCTTCTCTCCCCATGCTACTTTGGTAAGCCAGGGCTCAACATCTCATGGCCCAGACCTCTTCCACCTGGGAAGATGAGATAAAGTCACATTGATTTAGGAGATGGAGACACTGAGTCCCCATATGTGTATCTCTGGAGCTGCCCAAGCTCCTTCTCTCAATCCTTGGACCAAATTTCCCAGCTGATGCAGGCTGCTGTGGTCCCTCTGATCCCACTAGCACCACACTGACCTGCTCAATCACCCCTTCACCTGTGGACAGCCTCCAAACTAAGGACATGAACACAGCTCAGAAATCCTGGAGTGTGGAGCTTCAGAGTTGCCTGTGATGGGGCTGAGCCTGGAAGTGCCTGCACCTAGGGATGGTTCCTCAGCTCAGAGTGGTGGGGGCTGATGGAGAATTGTCCATCTCACACCTTCTGGTAAAGTTTCCTCCTGAGCCTGAGCCCTGCATGAAGAGAGGAAGAGCCTCTCCCGTTCTAGCTCCCACTTCCCAGCCTTTCCAAGAGGAAATCAGCCCAAACCTTGCACCTCAGGCTGTGCAGCCCTGCCCAAGCCAGTCTGTGCTGGCAGTGTGAAGCTCCTGCCCACCTGTGGAAGGAGTCCCTCAGGCCATGCTAAATCAGAGATGTCAAACCCACCCCAGCCAGGGGCTTTGCCTTGCAGCAGGCTCTGTGGCATCTGCTCCCCAGCAGAGGTGTGCAGCTCACATCCCTTCCCCCTTGGGACTTCCTGGCATTTCTCAGCTCCACAAGCCTGGGAGATGCTGTCCCAGGGGCTGTGGGATCCAGTTCTCTGCCCACTGGTGTGCACACCCCGTGGAATTTGCCACCCCATGGGCTCAGAACCACCACAGCTGGCATGGTGCAAAGGCCTGGCATGGACCAAGTGGAAAGTTGGGCACAGCAAGGGAGGCAAGGATGGATGGAAGGATCACATCAGGCAGGCTCCTGCTGGCAAACCTTGCCCTGAGGCCCCAGGGCAACATCCCTGCATTGCATCTCCATGGCATCAGCAGGGAGGTAGGCAGTGACCATCCAGGACCTGCCCAAGGGCTGCCACTGACACTCCCAGAAGGGGCTGGGTGGTGCACAGGGCTTAGTGCAGGCTCCTCTCACTGGCACAGCCTGCAGCCATTCTTTGCACACCAAACCCTTTCTCCTTTGGCTTCTTGGCCCCCCAGATCTTGGGGTTCACCTGCCTCAGAGCACTGCCAGGGGCACAGATCTACAAGGGCTGTGTGCTCTGGGGGCAGCAACAGAAAGGAGCTCTGCTTTCCTCTGGCACAGGGTGGATTCTGCATTGCTGGCATCAGGAAAAAAAACACTGTTTGCTTTCTCCCTTTGGTGCTATCTTTATGGTGCCTGAGGGGCACCTCCCTCCACCCCAGGAAACGCTGGGCAGGTGTCACTGTGCTTTTCAGCTGGGGAAGGTGGTGGTGGTGGTGGTGGAATGTGATGTGAAGTCACCTACCAGGGCAGAATGACCTGGGTGAGCGTGAGAGAAGCCCCCGGGGCTCAGTGGAAATTGCTTTTCAGGATCCTGCTCAGCACCAGTGCCAAAAAACCTACCTGGCAGCAGGCAAATTCAAACTCTTTGCCCCAGCAACACAATCTAAGGCAGCTGAGCAGCTGCTGCTTGGCTTCCCATGGCCAGAAGCCTTTCAGGGCTGGTTCCTCTGCGGCAACAAAGGCTCCTGCAGCCCCTCGGGGCAGGCTGAGGGGGTGTGGGGGTGCTGGGCACAGGCTGTAGGGAGTGGGGAACCTTTCCCGGGCACGTGAGGACCTCTCAGGCATTGGGGTTCAGATCTGGAGTGGTGCCAGGGTAGGACAGAGCCCCCAGCACTGCTGGGACAGCAGCTGGGAGAGCAGCTCCCTTGCAGGCTCTCTGCAGCCTTCCACACCGAGGGCCCCAGGCAGATGCATTCCTCCTGCTGCTCCTCTGTGTCCTTCTCTTCCATATTTCTGTTGTTCATCTCTCTAAGGCAGCTCTGTGATTCATTTATTTTTTGGTGTGTCTGTGTCTTGCTTTGTCGCTGGCTTAATTTTTTTTCCTCCCCCAACCTTCACTGCAGCATCAGCAGCTTCTCATTTCAGGCCTGGCAGGTGGTGCAAGGGGGCAGGGCTGCTGCCAGGTAAGCTCCCAGGCGAGCTGAGGGCAGCTCCTCAGCCCACCCCTGCCCCCTTCTCCCCTCGGCACCTCCCCAGCCCTCCTCCCAGCTCGGTGCAACCCCCCGACCCTGCTGCTGATCTGCTGTGACCTGGGTTTGCCACCTTTATGTTGCAGGATTGAGCTGACCTCTGATCTCACCTCTCTGTAGCAAGTACCTTAGGTCCTCGGCCACAAACTTTCTTGCAAAGCTTTTTGGTAAGGAGATGCTGCTGCTGGCCAGCAGCACTGCTACCCCCTCTATAACGCCTGCTGCTGCTGTGCTGTCGGGAGGGGGACTCTGGGTTTCACTTTCCTGGGCTGGCGGGGAGGGAGGGTTTGTTTCTGAGCTGCAGTTGACTTGCCTGTCCCACTTCTTTCCCCACCTTCACCTCCCTTCCCTTTCCCTCCTCATAACAGATTAATGAGTCCATTCCTCTCTGCCTCCATCTCACTTCCCAGGAGTGCTCCGAGGGGGGCAGAGGCTCTCACCTCCAGATGCTCAACTCTTCCAGCCTGGATGCCTGCAGATGGGCATCCCATGGCCACCCATGTTTATTGGTTTGGAATCACAGAATCACAGAATGGGTTAGGTTGGGAGGGACCTCACAGCTCAGCCAGTTCCAACCCCTCTGTGCCACAGGCAGGGACACCTCCCACTAGAACAGGTCACTCAAGGCCTCATCCAGCCTGGTCCTCAACACCTCCAGGGAGGTTGTGGAGCACAGAAGGTGATCTTTGGTCCCATTGAGTGCTTCTGTGCTTCACAACCTCCCCGAGTATCCTGTGCCAATGCACAGAACCCACTGCAAAGAACTCACTGTACCCTCACTGCAAAGGACTTCCTCTTAACATCCAGTTTCAATCTCCCCTCTGACACTTTAAACCCATTCCTCCTCCTCCTGTCATTACCAGACCTTGTCAATAGTCCCTCCCCAGCCCTCCTGTAGATCCTGGAAGGCCACTCCAAGGTCTCCTGGCAGCCTTCTCTTCCCCAGGGTGCAGAGCCCAAACTCTTTCAGCCTGTCCTCATATCAGAGCTGCTGCAGCCCTCTCAGCATCTTGGTGGCCTCCTCTGGACTCTAAGATGAGGGCTGCTGAGGGAGAGGAGAGGAGAGGAGAGGAGAGGAGAGGAGAGGAGAGGA
>VWZI01014518.1:301724-314806 GCA_013396835.1 Psilopogon haemacephalus
AGAGACCTCCAAGCTCATCTGGTCCAACCTAGCACCCAGGGGTGTCCCACCAAGGGAAGTGGGACACAGCTAAGCTGAATCTCCAGGACTGTGGGGCTGGGTGCTTGGAGTGTGGGGCTGGAGTGGTGCTGGATGCCTGGAGTGAGTGTGGGGCTGGAGTGGTGCTGGGTGCCTGGAGTGAGTGTGGGGCTGGAGTGGTGCTGGGTGCTGCAGTGTGGGGCTGGAGTGGTGCTGGGTGCTGGAGTGTGAGGCTGCAGTGGTGGTGTTTGGGAAGATGCTAGCAGAGTGTTTGCCTCATTGTTCCCCCCCATGGCATTTGGGGACTAGAAGAATGCTCCAAAGCAGGAATCCAATAGGAGTACCCCAGGAATTCTCAGGGAAGCTCCCCAAGATCAGGGTGCTTAGGAGCTCCTGATGCAGAGCTCTCCTTTCACACACCTGTGGCTTGCTGCCCCAAGCCTTCACTCAACTGCAAAGGCCTTGGACTGAAATGTCTTTTAGAAGAGCCCAAGGCAGCTAAGTATGCAAACTCAGTTGCCTGTCATGAGGAATTAGGCTGCTGTGAAAAACCCTTCATTAATCTATTTTGTCAGCAATAAGTAAAATCCTGTTTGACCTGCTGAATCCAAACAGTTTGGGATGCTGCACTTAGGGGAGGAGAGGATGATTTCATTTGTGAATGGATTGGGTCCACCTGGAGCACTACAAAGTTGTCCTGCAAGGTCACTTCTGTAGGAGAAGCTCCTTCTCCATATCAGTGTTATGGGTTTGATGCCTTCCTCTTCCTTCCCAGGCTCTTTTCTCTCTCTCCCTATCTTTGTTTTGCTCTCCCTTTGTTGTAGATTATGCAGCACAGAGCAGCCACAGCTTTGCAGTCTGGAGGACAGCACTTAGGAGAGAATCATTTCATTTGTGAATGGAGTAGTTTGATCTCAAATGATGGAATGAAAAAGCCAACCTGGAGCACTACAAAGTTGTTCTGCAAGGTCACCTCTGATAGCAGAAGCTTCTATTTTATATCAGCATTGTGGGTTTGATGCCTTCCTCTTCCTCCCCAGGCTCTTCTCTATCTTTGTTTTGCTCTCCCTTTGTTGTAGAATATGCAGCACAGAGCAGCCACAGCTTTGCAGTTTGGAGGATTGCACTTAGGAGAGAGTAATTTCATTTGTGAATGGAGTGGGTCTGATCTGAAATGGTGGAATGAAAAAACCAACCTGGAGCACTGCAAAGTTGTTCTGCAAGGTCACCTTTGATAGGAGAAGCTTCTTTTTTATATCAGTGTCGTGGTTTTGATGCCTTCCTCTTCCTCCCCAGGCTCTTCTCTATCATTGTTTTGCTCTCCCTTTGTTGTAGAATATGCAGCACAGAGCAGCCACAGCTTTGCAGTCTGGAGGACAGCACTTAGGAGAGAATCATTTCATTTGTGAATGGAGTAGTTTGATCTCAAATGATGGAATGAAAAAGCCAACCTGGAGCACTACAAAGTTGTTCTGCAAGGTCACCTCTGATAGCAGAAGCTTCTTTTTTAGATCAGCTTTGAGGCCTTCCTCTTCCTTCCTTCCCAGGCTCTTTTTTTNATTTTATATCAGCATTGTGGGTTTGATGCCTTCCTCTTCCTCCCCAGGCTCTTCTCTATCTTTGTTTTGCTCTCCCTTTGTTGTAGAATATGCAGCACAGAGCAGCAACAGCAGGAGCAGCTATTTTTTTTTTGTTTGTTTGTTTCAAATGCAGAGTCAGGATACGTAAAGCTGAGGAGGAGGGAGGGGGAGTCAAAATCCATCGGGGTAGTGCTTAGAAAAACAGAGTGAATGTTGCCTGCGATCTTGACGTTGGTGCTGTGGAGGCAAGGAACAAAAGGAGCCTTCGGGGAGGCTGCAGCAAGCGTTGAGGTCGGTGAAATAAACGAGCGAGGGATGCGGACCTGCGCGGAGCGCTCCCAGCTGCCGGGCAAAGCTGCCTATTGAATTTCTCCTAGACCGGGGCTGGAAATGTGCCCACTGGTGCCCAGCGGTGATCTAAAATAAAATATTGATCACTAACGACCAGGCTTGTCCGGACAGGGCAGTTGCAACCCATTCGTGTGTGAGAGCACAGCGGCAGCAACAAAACAACAACCCTCACATTACACAAGAGCCAGACAAAGGCTGGCGTTTGGCAGCCTGTGGCCACAGCTTGTGGAACCCAAAGCTCCCACCTCATTAGCAGGATGGCTCTGGCCTTAGGACAACCGCATTTTAATTGCAACGGCAAAGGACTGCCAAATGAGCTTCCTTTTGCCAGGATCTGATGGGATTTTTTGACCCTGCCTTGCTTGCTGCAATGGTGAGGGGAGGACAAGCCTGCTGGTTCCTGCTTCTTTAGTCCAGGAGAGAGTTTGCTTTTGCCAGGATCTGATGAGGGTTTTTTGACCCTGCCCTGCTTTGTGCAATGGTGTTGGGAGAACAGCTCTGATGGTTCCTGCTTCTTTAGTCCAGGAGAGAGTTTGCTTTTGCCAGGATCTGATGGGTTGGGGTTTTTTTTTCCCTGTCCTGCTTGCTGCAATGGTGATGGGAGGACAACCCTGATGGTTCCTGCTTCTCCTGGGGCTTAGACCAGAAGAGGGCTTGCTTCTGCCATGATCTAATGGGTGTTTTTTTTACCCTGCCCCACTTGCTGCAATGGTGATGGGAGGACAGCTCTGCTGGTTCCTGCTTCTTTAGTTTAGAGGGTTTGCTTTTGCCACGATCTGATGGGGTTTTTTTGACTCTGCTCTGTTTGCTGCAATGGTGATGGGAGGGCAGTCTGCTGCTCCTGCTTCTCCTGGGGCCTAGACTAGGAGAGGGTTTGCTTTTGCCAGGATCTGATGGGATCTTTTTCCCCTGCCCTGCTTGCTGCAATGGTGATGGGAGGACAAGCCTCCTGGTCCAGGAGAGGGCTTGCTTTGCTTGCTCTGCCCACACAGGGATCATCTTATTGCTGCCTTGGCTTTACAGGAGTCCATCTCAGCATCTGAGAGGGGCAGAGGAACTCACCAGTCAAAGCAAATTGGTTATGCCCCAGAGGCTGAGCAAAGTCAGGCCCATGCTAGGGAGCAGCCTGGTGTCTAGCCTGAAGGCAGGCTGTGCATTTGACATTGGACCTGGATTGCTGTGTGTCTAGAGGATGGCAGAAGGAAAGGGACACTGCTTGCTGGCAAATGATCCATCCTGTTTCCTTTAGGGAGCCTCCTAAACCCGGACATGGTGGTCTTGTGGAACTCCACCTGTCAGGTTCTCTTGAAACCTGGAGCACAGCTGAGCCCCGAGGAGCTCCAAAGGTAGTGTTAAAGCTGCCTGGTTTATCTCCACACTCTGAGAGAGCCCTGCAGGATGATCAGAGAGATGGGGATGTGGAGGAAGGAGAACCAGAGGCTCTCTCTCTTATCTCACAGGGGCAGATTTCCTGCAGCCAGCCAGGCTTGTGAGGTGACCTCCATGTGGCTGCAGGCTGGGTCTGAGCAGGTTGCTCTTGCTCGTTGTGCCTTCTGGAGACCGGCTGCTACTCCTACTTCTCCTTTTCTTCTTGGCAGGGTTCAGAGAGAGCAGCTGGCTGCCATCTTCAGGCTCATGAAGGAAAAGAGTGAGACGTTTGGAGAGATGTCTGAAGGAGACGTGAAGGAGCAGCTCAGACTGTATGACATCTGACCACGCAGCCACTGCTGTGCCCAGAGCCATGCAGGATGCTGCAGGCTGCAGTGCTATGAAGGTCTTTCAGTAGCTATGCTGCAGCTCCAGTTTGTGTAGCAGAACGTGTATGGGCCCTGAGATAGTTCAAAACACTTATTTCTCACCTTTTTGGGTTATTTTTGTTTTACCTCAAAGAGCTATCACGATGTTTTCATCTCTGACAGAGGTTTTTACCTCTTCCTGGCTGGGTCCTAGGTCCCTGTTAAACAAAGCAGGTCACAGGTGTAAAACCCCGTGGGGGTCAGATGGTGCATTCCCTCTTGTGTGTAGTTGCAAGGCTGTAATAAAAAGGAGCCCACTGGACACATCTGTGTCTGAGTCTGTGGATAGAATGGGATAGGATAGAATAGAATAGGATAGAATAGAATAGAATAGAATAGAATAGAATAGAATAGAATAGAATAGAATAGAATAGAATAGAATAGAATCAGCCAGGTTGGAAGAGAGCTCCAAGCTCATCCAGTCCAACCTAGCACCCAGCCCTATCCAGTGAACTAACCAACAGCACTGAGTGCTCCATCCAGTCCTTGCTTGAACACCTCCAGGCACAGCAACTCCATCACCTCCCCAGGCAGCCCATTCCAATGCCAATCACTTTTTCCATGAAGAATTTCTTCCTAACATCCAGCCTGAACCTGCCCTGGTGTAGCTTGAGGCTGTGTCCTCTTGTTCTGTCCCTGGGTGCCTGGCAGCAGAGCCCAACCCCAGCTGGCCACAACCTCCCTTCAGGGAGCTGCAGAGAGCAATGAGCTCTGCCCTGAGCCTCCTCTCCTGCAGGCTGCACACCCCCAGCTCCCTCAGCCTCTCCTCTTGGGGCTGTGCTCCAGGCCCCTCCCCAGCCTTGTTGCCCTTCTCTGGACACCTTCCAGCACCTCAACATCTCTCTTGAATGGAGGGGCCCAGAACTGGACACAGCACTCAAGGTGTGTGCTGAGCAGTGCTGAGCACAGGGGCAGAACCTCCCTGCTCCTGCTGCCCACACTGCTCCCGTGCAGTGACGTGGGAGCCGCCGCTGTCTCCTCCAGCCTGCTTCTAATTGCCTTCTCCCTCTGGACTCATCAATATTTATGCAGGAAATTTTGCCAGTTGCCATGGCAGGAGCTCCCCTTCTGGGTATTGTCCTCTAAATACCAGCGGCTGCTCCTCCCCGGCCGCTGGCAGGGCTGCGGGGCAGGGACGGGGCCGTGTGAGCGCAGGGCAAGCAGCACAGGGGGTTCGCTGTGGGGGCCACGGGGGGAAATCCTTCGCCCCAGGGAGGTACTGTCCGCTGCGAGCAGCACTTTCAGCGCTGCCCGGCTGCTACCGTGGCCGTCAGCCCAGGGCCGGTCGCCATTGCACACACGTGTCCCCCTGTGGCACCCGTAGGGCAACGCTGAGCGGGAGGGGATTGTCCCGAGTCGGCCCCCGTAGCCCAGGCGTTACGTCGTGACGTCACCCCGCCCGCGGGCTCACGCTATCATGGCGCCTGCGTGAGGGCTGCGTCCCGCTGAGGCCTGTGCCCGCGGCGGGAGCCGCCTGGGCCGGGGCGGCAGCGCTCCTGCCCGCTCGGATGCGGCTCCTTCGGTCCCTGTGAGGGTCGGGGGCTGAGGCAGCCGAGCCAGCTCGGAAGCGGCTCCTTCGGTCCCTGTGAGGGTCGGGGGCTGAGGCAGCCGAGTCAGGCCTCACCTGCCGGCCCTCGGACAGGCCGCGGGCCGGGCTCCAGCTCTCTGAGGCGCCAGAAGTGACCCCTGGGGTGCATCGGAGCTCCTCAGCAGGTGCTCAGCCTGACGCGGAGCACGCTGAGGTCGTCAGGATGTTCGCTTCAGTGGGTTTGGAGCAGGGGAGCTGTGAGATCAGGTGACTGTGGCTTTAGCTGTTCTTTAGTGCATCCCCTGTGAGTGCAGGCAGGGAGAGGATTGTGCCACTGAACCTGTCCGGTGTATCCCGGCGTGAAGAGGTGGATTTGTGCTGTCTTTTCCTTGGAAGGAAATGGGAATAGTTAGAGATTAAAACGATTGTGGCTCCATACCTACTGCAGACCATTTGCTTGCTGCGTCTACAAGGTCATTTTCCATGGTGGGCTCCACTTTCCATTTGAGCTCCCCAGTTGAAGAGGGACAGGGATCTGCTGGAGAAGGTCCAGCAGAGGACTAGGAGGATGCTGAGGGGACTGCAGCACTGCCTGGGGTGAGGCTGAGGGACCTGGGGCTGCTTACTCTGGAAAAGAGAAGATTGAGAGGGGATTGAATCAATGTTTATCAATCTCTAAGGGCTGGGGGTCAGGAGTGGGGGGACAGGCTCTGCTCACTGCTCCCTGGGACAGGCCAAGGTGCAATGAATAGAAGCTGCAGCACAGGCGGTTGCAGCTCAACACAAGAGGCAACTTCTTGCCTGGAAGGGTCTTAGAAGAGCAGTGGCACAGGCTGCCCAGAGAGGTTGTGGAGTCTCCTTGTGTGGAGCCTTTCCAGGCCTGTGTGGATGTGTTGCTGTGTGCCCTGGGATGGATTGGATGATCCTGCTCTGGCAGGAGGTTTGGACTGGATGATCTCTTTGGTTCCCTCCCAACCCCTGACATCCTGGGAGCCTGTGGTGTTTTGCCTTCTGTGGTGTTTTGCCTTCTGTGCTGCTGAGGGGAGCTGTGGCATCTTTTGCAAACTATGTCAGCTATTTGGAATAGATTCCTCAGGGCCATTTCTCAGAATGAATCAAAGGCAAAAGGCCTCGATAATATCTACCAGAGGAGGACAAGTAGGAGTTTCCAGACCAGGGTTTGAGTTAGCAAAGCACTAAACAATCCCATTCCTTCCCACTGCTCCCCAGTCCCTCATGGCTCTTAATTACTGTAACCAGGCTGCATGCATTTAACAGGGAATTAAATCCAGTGGCCCTGAATTTATAACAGACTGGGGCTTATTCCCCTAGGAATGGTGGGGGCAGAGTTCAAGCATCATGTTGTAGATAACAATCCATTCCAGGCATGTCATTTCCTCTGGGGAGTGGAATAATTTAGTTCTGGAACTTGCCGGGGCTGATGGCTGCAGGGAATTGGTGGCAGCCAGCAAATAGTGAACACGAGGCATAAGCAGCTCCTGGTTTGAGAAGGCAGCTTCATCTTTCTTACCACCCCTCTCGTGTTGGTCAATCACATTTTTATAGAAGGACTAGAAAGGCCAAAGAGATGGAGCTCCATTAGCTCCTTAATTTTGTAGCCTTTTCCACCTGCATGTCTCTGAAGGTTGATTGACCTCCCTAAGTTTCTCTTCTCCAGACTAAGCAGCCCCAGGTCTCTCAGCCTTTCCTCACCAGACTGATGTTCCTGTTCCTTAATCATCCTGACAGCCCTCTGTTGGATACCCTCTACTATGTCCCTATCCCTCTTGAACTGGGGGCATGAATTAGTACCTGGTCTGAACAGGCACAAGGCACATTCCTCTTTGGTCATGTATAAAAAGAAGGAATTAACACAGACACTCCCCAAATGCAGTCCTCGGAGGAGAAACGATGTAAGCCGCACCACAGTGACACCTGGATCTATTAGACATCAAATCCAACCAATGGCTGGATCCCAGCCAACAACTCTTGCAATAGCTTTTCCCTTTGTCTGAAGGGGAAGCTCTCGGAAGTGCTTTCTTAATTCCCAAAGTAGGTCAGGAACGCTGCCGTGGCTGAGATAGGGATGGGTAGTGAATGAGTCAGGGTGTGATCAGCTGCTGGGAACGCTGCTCCCCTCCCTTTGTTAGCTGCCAGCTTGCCTTGGGAGCAATAAACTGACAAAGAGGAGGCTTTGCACCCTTTGTTTCATCTTCTTTTGTCTAAATGAAAGGGGTAATTGATTCGGTCGTTCCATGAGAGGGTAGTGGAGATCGTGAGTGTTGTCAAGCTTTAAGCCAAGGCTTGCTAAGGATGCTGCTATAGAAGGAGATGAAGCAGCCTGGGGAATCCAAGCAGGCTGAACTCATCTCCAAAACTGGCAGTGGGAGCTGGGCCAGACAGGGCAGGGGAGGTCGAGTGCCTTCTCCACTGGTCACACTTGGACTCCCTGGTCTGGTTTTGAAGCTGGTCCCAGTAGTAAAACCCAAGGGTGAGGTAGGATAGGGCAGCCTACAGAGCAGCCTATAAGAAACATGGGGACAGACTTTTTAGCAGGTCCTGTTTAGCAGGACGAGGGGTGATGGTTTGAAATGAAAAGGGAGTCTGAGACTAGGTACAAGGAAGATATTTTTTTACTGTGAGGGTGGTGAGACCCTGGCCCAGGCTGCCCAGAGAGGTGGTAGGTGAGATTGTTGCTGTGAGCAGCCTGCTGTAGTTGCAGGTGTCCTTGCTGACTGCAGGGAGGTCAGACTAGATGACCTTTAGAGGTCCCTTCCAACCCAAACCATTCTAGGAGTCCTGACCTCCACTGGGTTCCAGTTTTCCTCCTCTCCAGTGGTTAGGAGATTGCACCCCCAGTGCAGGGAAGAGGGAGACAGTGCAGGGGAATTTGCAGCTGGCAGAGCTGCCTGGCAGCAGGCAGTGAGGTTCTTTTTGCAGCTGTGTTTTACCACTCCTGAAACCTGCTCGCATTTTCTTATCCAAGGTTGCTGTAATTGCAGCCCTAAAGTGCTCACGGTTGGGCGAGAGTTTATATCCTGCCTGCTCTGTGGATGGCTGAGAGGTGGTGGGAGAGGAGAGGCGAGGCGAGTCCCAGTTGCCCACTGGATGGTGCTGTTGTTTTACACAGGCAGCTGAGGGCTGCTGCGTGGCTGCTGCTGAAGACTTCCAAGCACTGTTTTTCTCCAGAGAGGATTAGGAAAGATGCTGCACAGGTCTTTTCTCCTTAGCAAACCTCACGACTCCTGCAGGATGTGATCTGCCTGTTAGCTAACTGCTCCCGAGGCTGGCTGCACTTAAATGACTGTACTGTGTCCAGCAGGAGCAGGGAGATGACTGTGGCCCCTGCACTCAGCACTGCCTGTGACCCGTGGTGGGAAGAAAGACTTACTGAAAGTGTTCCTGGATGGATAAATCATGACTGCCTGGGGCAACAGATTTGCAGGGAGGTGGAATGACTGAGTGCCTAAGCTTGTTCCTTTGTACTAAAAGCCAGAGCTATATCTTTTTGCAAACTGGAGGAGCTGACAGTTTCTAGGTGCTTCTAAGGTGTGATCTGTGTGTGGCCTGAGTGGCTGGGAGAGAAACTCACACCTTTTGGCCTGTGAACACTCTGTTTGCCTTGGGTTTTGGTTAAAAGCTCTGCTGGGTGTGTGTTTATGCACTGGAGTTTTGGTGGCCTGGGTAGCTGTTGTCTGTTCCTCCTCCATGGGCTTTTTTTCGTTTGTCTTTCCAGGACTATGTGAAGCCAGCAGATGAGTTACACAGGGTGGTACCTGCAGGTTGTCAGCAGAGAGCTCAGTGGGAAGCAGATGGAGAGAATAGAAGCTCAGCTTTTCTCTCTTGAAATCTTCACACCCACACGCTGAAAGCAGCTTTGTGGCGCCGAAGTTTGACTTCTGGCACGAGCAGAGAGACTTCTATTTCAGGCAGTGCTGCAAGAAAATTGTAGGCTGAGCTTTGCTGCTTCTTCCTCTGGTGTGGGCTGCTTCCTTGTCCTGTGTTTCATCCGCTGGCCTTGTGGCAGGATCGAGCTGGGTGACCTTGGTGAGGGAGGGGAGTACCACTGGGTATGAACCCAGCAACCTTCAGACAGGAGCAGAAGCATTCCATAGAGGAGGCTGCATGGGGCACTTAGTGCCGTGGGTTAGTTAATTAGAAGGTGTTAGGTTGGACTCTGATCCTAGAGGTCTCTTTCAACCTGGTTGATTCTGTGATAGCCTTGGGTTTAGGGGAGGATTTTGTCTTAGAGCTATTTCCAGGAAGCTCCTGAACATCCAGGAGTGTTGAGCCTCAGCTCTGTGCTCTGCTTTTGTGTGCAGACCATGACCCATTTCAACAAGGGCTGCACTGTTAACCTGGCAGTGCTCCTTGTCCTATCCTAGGGAGCAAAGGAGCAGAGCCTGTCCCCCCACTCCTGATCCCAGCCCTCCACTGGACCCTCTCCAGCAGATCCCTGTCCCTCTGCAACTGGGGAGCCCCAAACTGAAAGCAGTGCTCAAGATGAGGTCTCAGCAGGCAGAGTAGAGGAGGAAAACCTCCCTTGGTCTGCTGGACACACTCTAATACACCCCAGGATCCCAAGAAGGCCACAAGTCATTTGCTGTTCTGAGGGCTGAGAATTTATGCAAATGGACTTTGGGCTGGTCCCTCTTCTGCTGCACTTTGCTGTCTCACCTGCAGCTCAGCACAGATGCTGCAGGTACTGCTGGGCAGTGGCATCTTCATCACTGCAGAACATGTGGTGCACAGGCAGAGAAGATGATGGACCTGCATCCAGTAATTCTATACTGGTCTCCAGAGCAGAAGTGCTGTCTTGGGAGACTCCTTCATGCCAGAGGTCTCTCTTTGCAGCCAAGCAGCCCTGCCCATCTGGATGGGATCCCACAAAGCTATGGGACCATCACCTGCTCTCCCTGGCTTTCATCATCCTTTCTGCCAGCTCCTTCTATAGCCTCTTGTGACAAATGGCAGAGGGTGGGGTGATCCTTGTTTGCACATGGATATCCTGTACCCAGGAATGATCTGCATCCTGAGTGACAGTTTGGTAGTATCGATACTGGCGAGCCTGTGACAATGATGTCGGTGCCTTTGCTCACCTCTCTGCAGCAGAAGGTACCATAACAGGATTGGTCCTGCCCTTGGCAGTCACAGAGGCTGTCAGTGTGTGGGGGGCACCATCCTCTTACAGCTCTGTCTCCTTTCTGTTTATTCCAGAGCCCTTCTGTCTCTCAAAGCATCTGGTGTGGCTCCTCACAGTCCTCTCAGCAGTGGCTGCCTCTCAGTATCAGCTGAAGGAAACGGAGCAAGGTAACTTGCATGGACTTTAGGGTAAATTACATGAAATTTATAAAGCCAGGACTTGTTATTTGCTCTTGGATTACCACCTGGGCCTGCAGAACAGCACAAGTAGTGAAGCAACCAGAGGAGTCATTTCCTCAGCCCTTAATCTCCTACAGAGTACTCAGTGTCCTCTTGCTCTTGATTATTTTATGGGTTTGCTCTTCTGTTGTTAATTATTTTAGTTAACTGAGCTGGTGTTTACTTACAGTTACAGTATCAGGGAGTAAACATGAACTCAAACACTAACCAAGCTGGGAGGTGAGGTGAAGCAAAGGGGGAGCTCCAGCTGACAGTCAGTGGAGTGTGATGCAATGGTGTAGATTACTCAGGGAGAGGGAGGGGCACTTCAGTATCTTTAAGATAGACAAGCCCCAACCAACATCTGCTTGGTTTAGATCTCTTGGGTCTCTTCCAACCCAGCTTATTCTAATCTATATTCAGATGTTAAGTCAGTGGGAAGAGCATAGGAAAGGCCTTCAGCAAGAACTATTTTATTCTTGGCTCTAGAATTAGTAGGTCCCCACACAGATGTGATTCTGTAACTCTTATCTGTGCAGGGCCTGAGTATTTTTGCAGTCAGACATGAAGTGCTGAGACAATATGCCTGCAGTTTCTGCCAGGGCTATGGAGAGGGATTTGGGCTTTGTGATTGTTGTGTTTCTCTCTCTGGAGCAGTGGAGAGTCTTGGAATGCTGCTCTTCCTGGCAGCCATCAGGCATAGGAGCTGGAGAGGCTGCTCTTCTGATGGCAGGCCAGCTAGCCATGAGATTCATTAATTACCTCCTCACCTGTCTGCAGTGCTGCCTGCTGCCTGGGGCAAGAGCTCTCAGAGAGCTTCCTAGTCAAGGAACAGAGTATTTTCTTTCCATCAAATACATTTTAAAAGGGGAAAAAAAAAAAAAAAAAAAAACCACAAAACCCAACCCATCCCATCCCTGAAGTGGTGTCAGTTTGGCTCTCCCTCTCTGTCAGCCCTGGTGTGACATACTGAGCTTCCTGCTGGCATGGCACAGACAAAAGGCTGCTGAGGGAGGCATTTGGATAATGGATCTCTGGGTCTTTCCAGCTTGTGTAACTCCAGCTGTCGTTTCCAGCCATTGTTGCTGGGGGTGTAGTTTTCTTTCATGCTCTCAAACGAAGTGGTGGCTCTGTCAGGCTCCTCAGCTTTGTGTGTCTGAGAGAGGAATGCTCAGACCAGAGCCATCTCAGTGTCTCAGCTTCAGCAGCAGGGGGTGAGTGATGGTGAGCTCAAGAATCATAGAATCATAGAATGGCTTAGGTTGGAAGGGACCTCAAAGCTCAGCCAGTTCCAACCCCCTGCCATAGGCAGGGACACCTCCCACTAGAACAGGTCACTCAAGGCCTCATCCAACCTGGCCTTGAACACCTCCAGGGAGGGAGCAGCCACAACCTCCCTGGGCAACCTGTGCCAGTGTCTGACCACCCTCACTGTAAAGAACTTCTTAAGCACGATGTGGTGGCAGAGCTGGTCTGCTTCCCTGGGTACACAGAGGGTGGCACCTAGAGCTGTGCCCACAGGGCATGTTCTCAATAGCTGAATAGGCACTGTGCTTACAGAGGGAACTGCCACCAGTTCAGGTGCCCAGAGGCTGTAACATGACCATTAAGTGAAACTTGATCAATTTGTTCTTGTGATGCCCTGTTCCCTTGGCCAGAGCCATGGGAAAGTGGCAAGCACAATATGGACAGGCAAGCAAATAGGATTTGATGCACAACCCTCTGGGGTGCATGCACACAGCTAAATGTTTGGTGTAGCCCTGGCTGACACCCACAGCACACACAGCTAAAGACCTAGTGGAGATAAAGTTTGTTTATGAATTACAAAAACCCAAACCACAAACAAACTAGAAAGGCAAATCTGCTTTTTATCTGCTCAGGATGTAGCTAAGGATGTACTTAAGTGGAATTAAATGGGCTACAGGAGATGGAAATGGACTAACAGATAACCATCTGCACTTGATGGGCCACGTGGACTTTGCTTATGGAAAAAAAAAAAAGTCTTCTTTGCACAGCACTAAAGAAGAGAAGAACTTCTGGTGTGGGCACTCATGGTGGTAGCTGGACACACTGGACGTGGAGCAGCAGTGTTGGGCCCAGAGCCTCTGCACCAGGAGACAGGCAGCAGTTTCACCTGGGCTTACTGGTACCATGCAGAACATCTTGTCTGGAAAAAGGAGGCTGGCATCCAGCCTGTGGCCCTTGAGAGGATGCCAAGCCTGTGTTAGATGCAATCTTTGCTTATTAGTTTCCTGTCTTTGGGCTGGAAGCCCTGTGCCTCCCCAGAGCAACTCTGCTCTTGGCCTCAGTTTTCACCAAGCCATCCCAGAGGAGTTACAGCACATTCCCATTTCCCAGTCTGACTCAGGCTTGAGGTAAGCTGCCTGAGCTCTGACAGACTCATTTTTGCAGTGGGAGTGGAGAATAGGAATAGAATAGAATAGAATA
>VWZI01014518.1:314876-359860 GCA_013396835.1 Psilopogon haemacephalus
AATAGAATAGAATAGAATAGAATAGAATAGAATAGAATAGAATAGAATAGAATAGAATAGAATAGAATAGAATAGAATAGAATCAGCCAGGTTGGAAGAGACCTCTAAGCTCATCCAGCCCAACCTAGCACCCAGCCCCAGCCAATCAACCAGACCATGGCACAAAGTGCCCCAGCCAGGCTTTGCTTGAATGCCTCCAGGGACAGTGACTCCAACACCTCCCTGAGCAGCCCATTCCAATGCCAATCACTCTCTGGGAAGAATTTCCTCCTAACATCCAGCCTGAACCTGCCCTGGCACAGCTTGAGGCTGTGTCCCCTCCTTCTGTCCCTGGGTGCCTGGCAGCAGAGCCCAACCCTACCTGGCCACAACCTCCCTTCAGTTAGCTGCAGAGAGCAATGAGCTCTGCCTTGAGCCTCCTCTTCTGCAGGTTGCACACTCCCAGCTCCCTCAGCCTCTCCTCTTGGGGCTGTGCTCCAGGCCCCTCCCCAGCCTTGCTGCCCTTCTCTCCTCCTAGGCCCTGCCTGAGCAATGGTGAAATGTTCTGCTGTAGCTGGAGGCAGAGTTGCACCCTCAACTGGCAAACCTCCCTTGTGTTTCCTCAAGGGCTTTCCAAACCTGAGTTTGGCTGCACTTTTGTCTGCTGGCTCCTCTGATAACCAACATCTTGCACTTGAATCCAGAGAGAGGAACTTGTCAGGAAGTGTGGCTGATAAAGAAGTGCAACTACTGCTTGAGCCATGTGCAGAGAATCCTTGCAGCTTCTTGTGTGGAAGGGAACAAGGTAGGTGTGAAACCTGCCTGCTGGCTTTCCTGTGACCTAAAGCAAACACCTTTGGTTCTCTGTGTATTCAGGAACAGTGTGAGTGCTGCCTCCTGAGATTTGTGATTGTGTCAACAAAAGCTTTCTTGTACCTCAGCTTAATTTCTGATAAGAGCTCTACAAAGGCAGCCCAGGTGGTAAGAAGCACTGTGGTCATCTCCTCTTGAACTGTAAGGGTTGATCTTTAACAGCTTCCCCATGCCTTCAAGTAGCCCTTTGCATATAACATTTCTCTGGCTGTGGTGTTCATCTCTGCAAGTTCTTCCCTCTGCTAATGGGGAGGTGCAGTCTGGGCTGCCAAAGATCCTTCTGCAGGCAGAGTGCTGATTTTCATGGTGAGGATAATACCCACACTAAGGAACAGTTGCTTCCTGATGATGAGAACCTTCTCTTCTGCAGCCTAAGCAGCCCCAGGTCCCTCAGCCTCTCCTCAGCAGGCAGTGCTGCAGTCCCCTCAGCATCCTCATAGCCTCTGCTGGACCTTCTCCAGCAGATCCCTGTCCCTCTGAAACTGGGGAGCCCAAAACTGAAGGCAGTGCTCAAGATGAGGTTTCAGCAGGGCAGAGTAGAGGGGGAGGAGAACCTCCTGTGATCTGCTGGACACACCCCAGGATCCCATTGTCCCTCTTGGCCACCAGGGCACATTGCTGTGCCATGGATGTTCACCATGGCTCCCAGGTCTCTCTCCACAGGGCTGCTCTCCAGCAGATCACCTCCCAACTTCTGGAGATTTCCAGGCTGACCTGGTTTTGTTTAAATTCTAAATCTATCCAGAGACTCAGATTCATGCAGGCCCTGTTTTAGTGGTGATCTGACAAAGCTCTCATTTTCTGGCCATGCAGTGCTCCTGTGAAACCATGGGATGCTTCAAAAGCCAAAACGGAAAGACCAATCCTAGCACTGGTACTGGAGGCAGCTTGAAGAGAAGAGCAGCTGCAGAGTGTGTGCTGTAGCAGCAGCTCGGAGGTAAGTGGCACACTCCTGATTCAGATCAGCAACCTGAGCAGCAGGCAGGCCTGTGTAACAAGTTTGTCAGCAACAGCAGAGTTAGATTGTAATGAATTTGGCACCTTTCAGACAAGTGAAATGCTGAAGTGAAGTTTTTCTGATTGCCCTAAAGGGTGTCAGCCTTAGGAGGGAGGGAGGGAGGGGACTGTCTGGACTCTAAGCCCTGTCCCCTAATGCTTGACCCCAGCACTAATCTGCCTTTGAACCCAAGCCCCTCTGTTCTCTGGTGGATTTGGAAAGAGTCTTTCTTTGCCCTGTCTCAAAGCAATCACAAAGTAAAATGTCTGTACCTTGCCATCAGCCTCTGGGGGTTAGAAGTTGCTTCTGGATCAGAGCTACAAGCAGTAACTGTGTGAGGAAGAAAATAAAGGTCTGTTTATGGTCACACCTTGAATCTTGCCAGAGCCCTAGGGCAGATGGAGGTCTGAGAGATAATTTCTTTGATTGTAACTCTGGCTGCTTCCATAATTCACTCCAAGTGTTCCCAGTGACCCTTCCACCAGATTAGAGGGAAATGGTTTCCCTCTGACGCTGGACTTAACCTCGTTAAGAGAAATACAGGAAGCTTCCCTTGTTTGCAGTGAAAGGCTTCTGCCCCCACTCTGTGTGAGAGAGTGACAGAGGGGAACAGTACAAAGCTGCTGTCTTGTCTGAGGCATTGGATCCAAGTGCAGAGTGCCTGGCAGTGTTGATAGAGAGGGTGTGCACATTCTGGCAGGGAAATGCCAGGGAGAGGACCCAGCCCACTCACCCAGCACACCTCTGGGCAGCAGCACAGCCTCTGCTGCTCTCAGGCATCTCACCATGTGGGTTTTCAGGAGAAGGCTTCCTAAAATCCCCAGAGCCTTCATCTGGCTCTTTGTTTTAGTGAACATTTGTGTCTTCGTTGCTTATTTCAGCTCCTACTTTGGCTTGTCGAGGACAAGGATTTTCAGGTAAGAGATCTGCTGCCTTCTGCTAGGCACTGTTTGGGCTGAGTGCTTCTGCTCCCTTTCTCTCTCTCTATTTTTTTCCCCTTTGACACACACTTCTGCTCTGAGTTAGGTGATCACTTTGCTTCAGCAGACCACGTGGGATGCAATCAGAGCATGGTGCTGGAAGATCCACGGTCAAAATCTTGCTCCTGCTGGCTCTGGTCTCCAGTGCTTCCTGCTGCAGCTGGTTGAGAAAGCAGCTTTTGCTTTACTGCTGCTGCCTGGTTTCATGCTTTGGCACCACAGGGGCTTTGCTTTTCCTGGTGGCTCCCTTCTGGACTTCCTTCAGCCCTAGTTCAGATTGCACTGATGGGCACACAGTTTGGTGGGATACCTTTTGAACCCTGAGCATCTTCAGGATCAGGTTCCTAATATGCACATCCTTGCATGCTGAGAGAGCAATGGCATGCAGACATGATCAAACATGGGCATTGTTTTTGCAGAAATGATCCAGTAAAGCCCCACAAGAGTGGATGTGGGGTGCAGTAAAATGTCTCCAGTGCTGCTGGCAAGAATCACTGCTCCTTGCATGAGCACAGCAGATATCTGAGCCTTCCCCACCAGGAGCACAGCTCACCTAGGGCTGGGTGCCCTGTGCTGTGTATAGGAAGCTCCACTCCTCAGCATCCTCACCAGGCTTCCTGTGGTCCCAGTGAGCTCATCTGGCTCATCTTGCTGGGATTAGTTTTCAGCTGGACCTCTTGGGGCTGATGCTGTGGGGGCAGGCAGGAGGGGCATGGGTGGGCACATCTACACTTCTGGAGGTGGCATGAATTTAGCTGAGCTCCAGTGAGTTGAGACCACACATCTCAACATGGAGAAGTCAGAATCTGCACAGGGGAGGCGGGGGGAAGGAGAGAAGGTGGAAAGCAATGCCTTGTCCTTGATGACAGAGCTCATCAGTGGCAGAGAGCTGGGACAGGAGCTGGCTCTCTGTGGCCAGCTGCTTGAAGCCATTTCACTCTGCTGGAGTTTTAGATAGTGAACATCTCCATATTTATTTCAACTCCAGTAAGCCACAACCAGGCAGGAGCTGCGTGTGGGCATCTGTGTGTCAGTTCTGTTTCCCTGCTTTTATAGGTACCATAAAGTACACAAAGCAGCATTTTTGTGGCTTTATCCTCTATTTGTCCTGGGGCTTTGTAAATGGAGAGGAAAATGACAGTGAATGTCGTTGAGCTGCTGCAGTTCTTTGCCAGCTGGACTCCAGGGCCTGAAATTTTAGGAGCTGCTTCTACTGTTTGGGTTTGAAATGCTGGTCAGGAGGGTCCTGTGTAGCCACGAGGGCTTAGCCAGGTGGATCTGACTGCAGGGAGCAAGGCTTAGGGTGGATCTGACTGCAGGGAGCAAGGTTTAGGATGAGAAGGGCCCTGGGGCTTACATTTTGATCTCTGTTTGGCACGGGATTTGGAATTAAAGTGTAATAGAGCTGGGATGGAATCTGTGCCCTGCGAGACAGCACATGCCGAGAGTCTGGGCTGGGGGTGCTTTGTCAGCCTGTCCCCTTTCATTTGTCCTCTGCTCTTTGCCTGCAACATTTCAATCCTCTTAGAAATGCAACAGAAAGTCACCCAGGGACTGATGATGTGTCTGAGCTACCTTACCCAATTTCTCTTTCCGTGGAGCGTGTATAAAATCTTTCCTCTGGCGAGGCAGCAAACAGCAACACAAGTTCCTACATGAAGCATTACAACAGAAAGCAACTGCTGCATACCTGGCTGAAGCTGGCTAATGGTCTTGCAGGAGAGGCAGAGGAAGGGCTGATAAAAACCATTTGCCACAAGCTCCGTTGCTCAGAAATGACGTTGGCAAGGTTCAAATATTTGCCTGGTACAAAATGAATTTTTGAAAGCCTCCTTAGCTGGTCATTTCCTAATCACTCTGATGAATGCCACACTGCTGCAGGAGCCCCAGCAGCACCTCGGCTACTATCTGCAGCCTGCTACGTGCAGAGCTGCTTTTGCTGCCCCATTTATCACCTGGGAAGCAATCCACAGCTCTGAAGCAGATGCGTCATGCCGAGAGTGAACAGGAGTGGGAAATCAGCCCCACGGCTCTGCTGCTTTACCCTGGGAAAGCTTTGCTGTACAAAAAGGCTCAGCTGCAGACTTTTTTTTTTTTCCCACCTTCCTTTATCCTGTTTTCCACCCTCCAGCTACGTGCAGGTGGGAATCAGTGGCTGGGACAAAACCCTCCCACTTCTGCCTTGCATTTGGGTTGGGTTTTTTTTATTCTTTTTGCTGGGTTTCAGCCCAGTCCTGCTGCAGGTGGCTCTGCTGCTGGTGGCAGCTGTGTTCTCCTGTGACATCCTTGTACCTGCTCCTCTCAGCCAGGCAACAGAGCAGCTGCAACGTTAGAGGTGACTGCAAATGCAGAGGCTTTACATTTTTAAGCTTCAGAGTGTATTTTAGCAGCTTCAAAGTGGTTGTATTTAGTTGTGTACCTGGCCAGTGCTGCTTGATGCCATTGCATTAGCTGGCGGAGAGGCAGGAGGAGAGCGGGGGTGGGGGTGGGGGGGAAATGCTTTGTGGCCCCAGGTGCTCAGGAAGTGCTGTATGGTAACAAACTGAATTTCACTTCTTATTAGACTTCTCTTAGTGAATTTGGTTCATCTCCACTCTCTGTTGCTGAAGCCCTTGGCTCTGCTGGCAAAGAAGAGAGCCAGATGGCTGCCTTCATGGTGTGTGCCATGTCCTCAGCTCGGCAGCTCCAAACCACTCCTGCCGTGCTCTGGGGACGTTGCCAGGGGTCCTGCCCAGCGCCGGCCAAAGCTGTTCTCTGCTGGTTGCAGTTAGTGCCAGTGTGGATGCTTCAGGAGCCAAGTGCTGAAGGGGAGCATGTGGCCTCTGAGGTTTGCTTGGTGGGGAGCTGAGCCTCACTCCAGGCAGGATGGTGTGGGAAGTTGGATGATGCTTTGGTGGCAACGTTGAAAGTGAAAGGGAATTCACAGTGCATCCTGCAGAAACTCAGTGCCAGTTGCCAAAGCAAGTCCTCCCAGTATGGTGGTTGTGTGCTGTGGCTGCTCTGAAGCACAGAGAGGGGCTGAGAGTGAAGAGCACCAGAAATGGGCTGGAAGGTGTCCAGGGTTAAGTGGGCAGTGTTTGTGATGTGTCTGCTTTTTCCCTTTGATCGCATCCAGGCAATTGAGCATTTTCCAGCGTGCCCAAGAGCTGCTGCGAGCTGACACCCAAGAGCAGCAGGGTTTAAACTATTCTGACAATGAAAACTCAAGGAGCTTTTTGATGGTGACTCTGGGGAGAGGCATCACAAGGCTCAAACAAGATATGGCTGAGAGGACACCAAGGTGGGAAGGAGAGGAGGAGCAGAAGAAAATGACGGAGCCCAGTGCCAGGATGGAGGAAACCAAGCAGAACACCACTGTGAAAACACCTTTGGAGCTGGAGGGAATCAGGAAGATAACAGTGGAAACAACCCTTAGGGTACTGGGAAAGGAGGAGAAAACAACAGTGAGGCCAAGCTGGGGGGTGGAAGAAGCCAAAGAAAAGACAACAGTGAAACTGTTTCCTGGGGTGGAGGGAGCCAAGGACAAGGCAACAGTGAAACCATTCACTACCCTGAAGGGAGCTGATGAAAACAGCCCATCCACAGACCAAACAAAGGCAGAAGAGCCTCCTGCAGCAGTGAAAGCTGCAAGACCTGTGCCTCAGGCTGCTGCGGTGACAGAACAGAAGAAGCTGAGGGCTGCTGACTTCAAGTCTGAGCCACAGTGGGATTTTGAGGACGAGTACCTGCTGGACACTTCCTCTCCACCATCGGTAGGTGTGATGGCATTGTGTGTGTTCACCAAGAATGATGCCTCCCTGCTGACCTCTTTCTGCTGTCTCCTGGACATGTGTGTGCCCTTTGCAGTCAAGGATGATCTCCAAGCTGGTAGGTCAAGTGCTGGACACACACAGGTGGTGCTGGGACCCAGAGAGGGAAACCTGTAAGTGTGACTCAGCCTGGCCAGTCCTCCACCATGCTCCAGTTTGGGTACCACAGGCTCACAGGATGTATGGGGCTGGAAAGGACCCAGAGAGATCATTGAGTCCAACCCCTCTGCCAGAACAGGACCAGACAATCTAGCTCAGGTCACACAGGAACACATCCAGACAGGCCTTGAAAGGCTCCAGAGAAGGAGACTCCAACTGCACACATTTCCTTGGCTTCCTTTGAAAGTCAGCCTGAGCAGCCCTTTCTGGAGCTCAGGTGCATCAGAACCTGGGGGAAATACCTCTCCTCAACGTGCTACAAGGTTGTCCCACCAAGGCTGATGCAATGCATAGGGCACTTAGAGGACAGAATGCAGTTCCCTGTGCTGGGGCACCTTGAGCTGGGTCACAGCTGGTCTTGTGGTGCCTGTGGGCAGGCTTTAGGTGTCTGGCAGTAGGCAGCAGCTATCATACAGCTACCCCACTTCTCACCTGATCTCTTGGGAAACTGAAAACCTCCATTCCCATGAAGGCTCAGGTTTACAGTCCCCAGTTTTGCCTTGAGCTTTGCTTTATGCAGCCCAGCTAAAGAAAACAAGCAGGGTGGTGGTGAGGGAGCAGGAATAGGAAGGTCTCCCTGTGCTTGTTGCCCAAGCACACATGGACCAAAGTCTAAAGCTTGGGCAGCAGTGGGACAGCAGTGACAGCTCTACTGTGCTAGGCTGTGAAGAATGCTGCTGGCAGTGATGGTCTCAGTGCACAGGAACGGAAGCTTTGTAGGAAAGTCAAAATAAGGTCAAAGAAAAAAAAGGGTTAGCTGAGGACTGGTAAGCATGTAGCTGCCTGCTCTGGAGACTGCAGGGTGGGGACCTGTCTCCTTTTCTGGCAGATTTTTCTGCCAGTACTGGCACAAATTCAACTATGTGGACGTGTGTGCCCCGGTGGGGATACCATGGTTAAAAGGTAACCTTTTAACTGATCATCTGGCTTCTTATCAACAAGAGCAGAGACTTTCCCAGCTGGTGCCAGCTGACCTTTCCCACCTTGAGTGTAGACACCTCTACTATGTTCTTTACCCCCTTCAGAGCTCCAGGGCTGGGATGGTCCAGCATGCCAGGGGGCTGCCTGGGCTTTTCTTGCTCTGCATTGGGACCCATCACAGCAAAGCCAACACTCCAAAACAGAGCTGACCTTCAACAAGTTTTGCCTTGTTCCTCTTAAATAGGAGCAGCTGTAGGGCCTGCTCAGCACAGGTGAAATGTTTTAGTAGAGGTGGAGATGAGAATCTGACTTGTACCTGTCAAGCACCTGCACAGCTGCAGCTTCAGAGTTTTCTTACAGATCCTGCTTGTTGGGAATGCTGTTCTGTGGGTTAGTTCTTGTCATTACCTCTGCCTGTGCCACTGATGTGATCTTCCAGGACCATGTAGTCTGATGCCTACCATCAGGTTGTCTTAACAGCCAAGAAATGGAAAGCCTGCCTTTTTATTTTCTGTCATGCACTGCCCTCTTGTTCTGACCGCATCTTTGGCCTTTGCCTTTTAGCTCTGAGGTTTTGGAAGCAATTGAAAATTAAATTTGATCATCTCCTCATTACTCAGGTCCAAGAACAGAGCCTTTAGGAAAGCCACAGACCGTAGCAAAGTCCTCAGCAAGCTAGATGGGGCAGGTGATGGTGCACAGCACTGCCTGTGTCCTTCACCTGCTGGTAGCTCTTGGTAAAATTCACCCAGAGCAGTTTGCCCTGGCACCCCTGTTGCTGGAAGGTTTGGACAGCTGAGTGACCCTCTCTAGAGTCTGCCTTGATGGATGGAGGTGGCCTGCTACATGCTGCCTGAGCTTCTCACACAGCAGAACGCAGCCAGCTCGGGAGTACAGAGCAGGAGCTGGCAGAGAAATGTGAGACAACAGTTTGCAGCGGGAAGCTGAGAACATCTCTGACTGTAACTGAGGCTGCAGAGCATCTGGTGTGCAGAACAGCTGAGGCAGTGGGGAAAACCCTTCCTCAGCATGGGAAAGAGGAGCAAATGCATGCAGAAAGGGATCCAGACATCACGTGTTGGGTCTCGCTCCCAAACCTGATCTCTAGTTCTGCAGAGACAGGGAGTGACTGGGAGCACTCCCACCTCCCTCATTTCCTCCATGGTCAGACTTTCCCCCTAGTTCTTCTGGTACTGGTCCAGTCTAGCTGTGGTGGCAGAAGTAGTACCAAGCCTTGGACAGCTTGAGCAGGAAGGGAATGTCTCTGTCTTTGGGCATGAAGTGTACTGCAAGTGAAATTATGCCAATATGAAACCCTCTACAATGCTCTGCTCATTGCAGTCCTGTTGTGAGAGGCAGGATGAGAGGTGGGATGTGTCCCTGCCTGTGGCAGATGATCTTTGAGGTCCCTTCTGCTTTTAACCTCCCTGGCCAATCTTTCCAATTCACCTTGCACGAAAGGCAGATTCTGGCATAAGTTTAGGGGGTGGAGAGAAGGTGGAAGGGTGGTTGGGAGCCCCTCTTGGGGACTCTGATTTCTGGGAGGGGCATTATGTTTCCGTAGTACGTTTAAGTTGTGTATTTCTGTATCTAGCTGTAAATGTCTGTACTATATTCAACTATCTGCTTGTCTGTTGTGCTAAGCTGTGAATAGAAAGCTTCAGTCCTTAACTTCCAGCTGGCTGAGTCTGGTCTGGGTGAATTCATCGTGTGGGGGCATGGGTAACTCCCAAACCATCACACTCTGCCACACAGGCACTGGCACTCACTCAGGTCCACCAGCTCCCTGCTCACCAGGCCTTACTGCTGGCACTCACTCAGGTCCCTCAGCTCCCTGCTCACCAGGCCTTACTGCTGTCTTTTTTGTGTTTTCCAAGACCTGCTCTGAATCAGTGAGAGCCAAAGCTGCCAAGTCGGAGTGGCTGCGAGATCTCTTCCTGCCCAACATCCTGCTCTTCACAGACAAGAGATACTTCAGTGACAGTGAGTGGGACCGCCTGGAGCATTTTGTGCCTCCCTATGGCTTCATGGAGCTGAATTATTCACGTGAGTCCCTCAGGGCCTGGCAGGATGGGACCATCAGATTCCCCCCAGGAACCTTATGCCGAGTAGCTGGAGGTTTGCCACGTCCCCGTGCTCAGAGGCGTCAGGCTAGAGGAGGATCCCATGGTGGAAACTGTGCTGCTTTCACTGTCCAGCCCACAGGCTCTCGGTGCTAACTCTCCACCATGTTTCCTTCTCAGTGGTGAAGGAGGTCGTGTCCCTGCTGCCCCCAAATCCCCACCAGCAGCTGCTCCTGAGCAACGGCACCAGCAGCACACCGAGGTGCATCAGCTGTGCCGTGGTGGGGAACGGAGGAATATTGAATAACTCTGGGATGGGCCAGGAGATCGACTCCCATGACTACGTCTTCCGGTAAGGCAGGCTTCCTTCCTAGGGCATGCACAGCCTCCTGCCTCTGGCTAGCACAGAACTGCACCTGGGGGCAGCCTCACCTCTTCTGGTATTGCACTGGCTCTCCCGAGTGCCAAGATGACTGATGGCAAGGAGGAGGTGAAAAACCAGAAAGGGATTGGGAAGTTGCTAAAGGCACGAGAAAGAGCCCAGGTTCACAGATGAGCCATAAGGAGCCATCTCCAAAGCAGTGGCTCCTTGCAGATCGAGAGGTGTAAGCTCAGAGTGGGCCTGATCCTCCCTTCCTGCAGACTGATGCTGTCTTTCTAAACATGGATGTGTTCTCAGGGCTTGCCTGCCCTTTGAGCTCAATTTCTAGCTCAGACATAGGAAAAACCTTAGGGGTGGAAGCTCTGAGTGGAGAGGTGAACATTCTAGGGACAGGCCATATAATAGCAGCAGTGGCTAAGTTAATATAATTTAATTGGACCATCAAGAGCTTCTGCTGGCTTCTGCTGCTGCCCTCCCCCTGCCGCTGTTCTGGCTGCTGCTGCTGCTTTGCCATTTCTTGACCCCTTCCCCATCCTCCTTAAGGTTATATATATTTATTTTTTTCCTTTAGTAGTTTGTTCTCTTTATACTGTTATATTTAGTTTATAAGAAAATACAATTTAATTTTTCCTGACTTCTCAAAATAAAAGAATATATCCTTGTGGTAGTGAGTTTACTCTAGGGGAGGGGAAGGGATCTGCTCTGACCCTGCACACCTGCTAACTCTGCTCCCATTTCATTTCCTTGGCCAGGGTGAGCGGGGCTGTAATCAAAGGGTACGAAAAAGATGTGGGGACAAGAACCTCCTTCTATGGATTCACAGCCTACTCCCTGGTGTCCTCTCTCCAGATCCTGGGACGCAGAGGTTTCAGCAAAATCCCCCGAGGCAAAGTGAGTTGGGTCCAGGCTGTGTGCTGGTTTTGGACTGACTGGAGGATTTTAATGAGAAAGTAGGTGATAGGCTGAGAAAGGAAAAAGTTGATGATTCTGCTTCACTCATAGGTGTACTGGAAAATGTGTAAAAGTTAGAACCCCCCCAAAAAAAAGATAAGACAGAGCTGTTTGAGCCATGCTTGCTGCTGCATCTCCCTCTCCCTGCCTTCTTCGCTGGATCTGTGTAACTTCACTAAGCAGTTTCCTGCTGCTAACCCGCCCTGGACAATCTATCTTGCTTATCTGGCACATAAAACGGATAGTGGGATAAGATTGGGAAGTGGAGGGGAAGGTGATAAGGTGTTTGGAAACCCCTCTTAGGGACTGTGCTCTCTGGGAGGGCTGTGGTGTTTCTGTATGACCTTGTTATTTCATGTGTCTGTAATATATTGTAAATCTCTGCTTGTGTGTTGTGCAAAGCTGTGAATACAAAGCTTCATTCCTTAACTTCCAGCTGACTGAGTCTAGCCTGGGCAATTTCAGAGTGTGTGTGAGGTTTGGGGGCACTTCCAAACCACCACACACAGCCTTGGTGGGATGCTGTCGGTCTGGGGCCTCCAGTTCTGACCTTGCCATGCACGAGGAGCAGAGGAGCTGAGCTGACTCTTCAGCATTACCCTCAGCAGGTGTATTTGCAGTGGCAAGCTGCAGTCCAGCCCCAGCCTTTTGGCAGGGAGAAGCAGCTGCATGCCAGGTGTTATCTCCATTCTGCTGCTGTGGGATAGTCAAAAGCTGCAGAGCCAAGGGGTGTGTGTGAGAAGCTGAGTGAGCCTGGATGCCTGCTTGCTTTTTGCTCTTGAAGGTTGTGTCCCTCTCGTGGCACTCACTAATGCTCACTTGTTTTCTTAGCATGTCAGGTACATTCACTTCCTGGAGGGAGCTAGGGACTATGAGTGGCTGAAGGCTCTTCTGCTCAACAAGAACATCAGGAAAGGATTCCTGAACCACAGGTAAAGCAAACTGGCCCCACCTCTACACCCTTGAGCCTGCAGCTCTTTGTTGTGCTCTTTTGCTCTCCACAGTGTTCAGCCCTACTGAGGAGCAGACCAGTGCAGGGCCAGGCTAAAGCCTCCCTCCCCTGGCAGATTTGTCTGGAGAAGTATCTTAGTTCTTCCACAGCTCTGAGGAGCTGTTACCAGTGCACCTCCTTTTTGGAGCAGCTGGCTTCAGGGATGTGTGACCAGAGCCTGGAGATAGTTTTGTGATCCTCTGGGGTCAAAACATGCTGATGTCTGGTCTGGTATCAGTGCCTGATGGCTTACTGGTGGATAAAGGCCTGGTTCTACCAGTTCTTGTCTGTACAGAATCCCAGTGTGGTGGGGGTTGCAAGGGACCTCTGGAGATCATCTGTTCCAATACTAAAGCAGGGTCAGCAAAGCAGGTTGCTGCAGATCACATCCATGCAAGTTTGGAATCTCCAGAGAAGGAGACCACAACCTCCAGGGCAGCCTCCAGCACCCTGGCAGCAAAGAGAAACTTAGGAGGAACTTGCTGTGTTCCAGTTTGTGCTGCTGCCCCTTGGTACCTGCACACAGGCTTTTGATAGACTCCTGTCTCCTCTCTTTCCTCCCTGATCTCTTCCTCTGCAGGGCACAGAGGTTATGGGTATTTGGGAATGTTCTTCTGCTCCTTAGTTAGGAAGAAATTCTTTCCAGTGAGGTGTTGAGATGCTGGAACAGGTTATCCAAGGAGGCTGTGGATGGCCCCTCCCTGGAGGTGTTCAAAGCCAGGTTGGGTGAGACTTTGAGCAGCCTGGGCTGGTGGGAGGTGTCCCTGCCCATGGCAGGATGTTGGAATTAGATGATCTTTATGGTCCCTGTCAACCCAAACCACTCCATGAATCTCTGCACTGTCATCACCTGGGAAAAAAACCCAAAAGCAGTGCTTATGGTTCTTCTCTTATCACCGAGTGGATCGTGGCTGATGCTGTCTGGCTGTGATGAGAAACAGGAGCTTGTCCTGAGTCTTCCCATTCCTGTCCTTAGGCAGAAGCCCCGGGAGAGGTTTGATGAAGATTTCACCATGGACAAATACCTGGTGGTACACCCTGATTTCCTCAGATACATGAAAAACAGGTGAGCTGGGCACTGTGTGCTCTAGGGAGCTTGCACCATTTCTCTCTGTACCTGGGCTCTGTCCTCCCAGCTCTCTCCCTTCTAACTGCAGCATAGCCCTACCAGCAGGCCAGGGCTGGGCTCCAGCAGTGAACAGTCAGTGAAAATTCTCTGTGGTGCCCAGCATCTGTGAGCTGGAGAGACAACAGCTGTTGGACAGTTTGGCTTTCTGCAGCCAGAAGAGGTCCTGGTCCACAGCTTGAGCTGTGTGAAGTGTTGCTAAAGTGCCAGAAGAGTTGAAGTAGTTCAGCACCAGCCTTTTTTTTTTTTTTCCTGTAGCCCATTGCTTAGCACCTTGGAGGAAGGCTCAGCCCTCCTCTCCTAGGATCCAAGATTTGGGAGGTTGCTTGTGCCCTCAAACCTGCTAGTGAGCACATTTTCAAGATCCCATGTGTCTGGCCTGCCTGCTGCTCTTTGCCTCTCCAGTGCTTTCTGCAGGCCTGCTGGACACTGTTGCTGTAAGCTCTGCCAGCCCTGGGCCACACGTGACCAAGAGATGTAGGAAGAAGAGCTCCTGTTGTGCCCTGCTTTGGCTCTTTGCCCTCCAGCCTCCTTGAGAGCCAAGTTGTGGCTTCTCTGAGAGAAGGCAAAAGCAGTGCCAGATGGCTTGTACCTCCCTGCTCTTCTGCTGTCTCCTCTCTGACTTGGGTCCTTTCCAAGGCCAAGAGGATTCAAATGGTCTTTTCTTCCTAACAACTGCTGCCATAAACCACTACAGCTCCTAGTGGCTTTTGTGACCTTTCTCTCTACCCTTTCCTATGTCTGATTTCCCTCTTAAATTCGGATGTGGAGCAGGATATTCCAGAGAGCCTCAAGGCCCCTTTCTGTCCTGCAAGACAAAGGACAGATTTAAGAGTGGGCTTTAACCCGCTGGATCCTTTCATCCACCTTCTCTTTATTCCCCCTTTCATAAAGCTGGGTCAGAGCTGGGCTTAGGGTTGCAGTGCAGGTGCTGGAGCATGCTAGGCTGGCCTGGTGCTTTTCTGAGCCTGCAGCAGTGCCCTCACCTGTGGGCAGGTTCCTGGCAGCTCCGAAACGGCCACAAACTGCTACAAGGAGGGAAGATACCACAGGGATCAGAGTGGGGCAAGGTGTGCCCAGCTCAAAGCACCACACCCAGCAACTGCTCTGTGCTTTCTTCTCTCCTGCTGCAGGTTTTTAAAATCTAAGAGTCTGGGGAAGCCCTACTGGAGGCTGTACAGACCCACGACAGGAGCCTTCCTGCTGCTGACTGCCCTCCACCTCTGCGACCAGGTAAGGCACCATGGTGCAAGCCCCATATGAAAATGGGGCAGAGCAGAGGTGGCTCCAACTCTGCCTTGAGAGTATTTGGGTTCTTGTCAGCTGTGAAGGAGCTGACTGAAGGTAAGAGAAACAGCTGCAGAAGAGTTCACAGGATGTCAGGGGTTGGAAGGGACCCAAAGAGATCACAGGATGTTCGGGCTTGGAAGGGACCCAAAGAGGTCATAAAGTTCAAGCCCCTGCCAGAGCAGGACCATTCAGTTGAGCTCAGGTCACACAGGAAGACATCCAGACAGGCCTTGAAAGGCTCCAGTGGAGACTCCACAGCCCCTCTGGGCAGCCTGTGCCAGTGCTCTGGGACCTTTCCAGTCAAGAAGTTGCCCCTCGTGTTGAGGTGGAAGCTTCTGTGCTGCATCTTCCATCCATTGCTCCTTGGCCTATCCCAGGGAGCAGTGAGCAGAGCCTGTCTGTTGCTTTCCCATTTCTGGCACTGAGGATAGTGCTGCTCTTACTGCAGCTTTTGCAAGTCCACATTCTCCACGTAGGCTTTATGATGCCTGGCAAAAGGTGTGGTTTCCTCCTGCCTTTGTGAGGGGGTGGCCTGAGAGCTGTCCTGCTGCCAAGAGAGGCAGGGAGCAGACAGCAGAGCTCTCTGGGGCCAGGCTTGACAGTCTGGTCCTTCTGAAGGAAGGAGTCCTGGCTGGCATCCTGTGCTCCCTCCTGTTTGGGAGCTGTGTCCTGCATTTCTGCTGGCTCCCCTTATCCTTGGTACCTGTGTCCCAGGTGAGTGCCTATGGCTACATCACGGAGGGGCACGAGAAGTACTCAGATCACTACTATGACCAGAGCTGGAAGCGCCTCGTGTTCTACTCCAACCATGACTTCAACCTGGAGAAACAGGTCTGGAAGAAGCTTCATGATGAGGATATCATGAAGCTTTACCAGAGATCCTGAGTGCGTGACAAGGGCCATTGCCTGGGAAATCTCCACACCTCACTGGGAATGGAACGGGACCACCAGAGGCTTGCTTAGCTCTGTCCTTCCAGGCACGTTTCATCCCTACAGAGATACTTCCCTCCTTCAGCACCTCTGTTCTCACAACGTTCCTACCAACGTGCCAATGCTACAGACCAAGAGAAATAGCAAGAAAATACAGCATCAACAACAACAACAACAAAAAAACCTTCTGGTTGTGCTGCAGGAGTGCTGGTGATGGTTGTGGGCACTGATGTTGGGGGAAGGAGAACCCAGGATGAATTTGGGTAGCAGATGGTCCAGTGTCCTGCATCTTCATCCAGGCTTTCTCTCTTTGCAAGGTGGTGCTCCACAGGCTGGAGCTGCTCCAGTTCTGGGTGGATCCCCCCCAGTGGTGGTGTCCATCATAGAGTTGGGTGTATTGGCTAAGCAAGCTCCCTCAGCAGCCAGACGATGGAAGTGGACACACAGATCCTGTCTCAGCTTGACTTAATTCCAGGAAGTGCTGCTCTCACTCTGCTCCCTGCAGGTGAAAGGGCTGCACTGGACACTTCTAGGCAAGAGAGGATGAGTCTCACTTCTGCTTCACAGCATGGAAGTGCTTCACACCTCCAAAGGAGCACCACCCTCAGCTCAAGGGCAGATAAATGCTCTCCGTGGTGCAGCAGGCACACAGGACTCGATGCCTCTTGCTCAGGACATCCCCTCCCCTGTCTGCAGGATGTGTGATCCTGGTGTGCCAAGTCCTTGTTTAATTGGGCTTTGGCATGCTTGGCTCCTGGCTGTGCCTGGGGCACTGTGCTTGTCCTTCAGCTGGGGGAGGCAGGAGCTCTCCAAGTCCAGTGATGGAAGCTTTCCATCTTCGGTGCTGGATGGAGTGCCTGTGCCCCATCACACTGGGAGGAGCCCAGCTGCAGCCAGCAAGGCTGCCCCTTCTGAAGGGGCTTTAGCAGGCAAAATAAATGGCACTGCTTTGGCCCAGATGATTTTTTTTCTGTTTCTTTATTCAGAGCGAGCCCAAAGCTGCTACTTCAAAGGCTGAGGTGTGGGCCAAGAAGGGTGGGACAGCACAGGGCTGAGTGTTAATGACAACACCTCCCTCTGCAGGAGCTCTGTGGCTTGTGTGGGCACACGTGGGCATCCTCCACTCCTTCACCTTGCTGTTGCAGGGTGGGGATCAGAGTTTGGCCAAACCTTTCCCTGAAGAAGTGGGTAACCACCTGGTGAGTTTGGCCTTGTCCCAGCAACTGCTGTCCAGGTAGATGCTGGAGACAAAGGCATGCATTGCTGCCTCTTTCCCTCTGGACACCATGCAGGCAAAAAGCACTCCAGGCAGGTCCAGTGGATCCTCCTGGGCTCAGCAGGCTCAGGGTTGGAGCTAGCTGCATACTGACTGCTCCCAGTGGACCTGCTCTGGCTGCAAGAGGTTTTTCTGTTGTGCAGCATTTCTGTTGGGGGCAGCAGCATCTGCAGGGACCCCCCCAGACCCCATTGGAGGCACTTCAGTGTGGATTATCAGCAGGGGTGCTCAGGGCTGATTGCCTTTGTCCTGTTTTCCCTAGTGCTGTGGAGAAGACAGGCAGGTTCTGGTGTCTCACTGGGCTTGTTTGCAAGGGACAACTCCCCCAGTGACAATCTAAGTGGAGAATTCAGCTTCTCTGAGAGAGGCTGCAGCCTACTCTGCCCATGCAAGCCCTGCAGAGTCCCTGGGAGCAGAGAGTTATCTGGAGTGACTGTTGGGAATGTTTGGAATGATGTACTTAGCCCTGTGTGAGCACCAGACCCATTGCTGTGAAGCATACCAGAAATCCTCCTTGAGCAGCAAACAGCCTCTCCCTGAAGGAGGAGCCTGATGGAAGCTTGTCCCCCTCTGAAGCTGACTAGGGACAAACCCTGGCAGTGCCCAGAAGCTCTGGAGCCTCCTAGGTGGTGGTGGCTGTGCATGGCTGTTGTCCCCTGTCCCCAGGCCCTGCAGCCCTCCCTGCCCAGCCCTCCCTCAGCTGGGCTCTTGGTGGGCTCCAGGCAGCTTTGTTCCCTGCCCATGCCTCAGGCCATACCAAATTGCTGTGTGTTGCTTAGTGACCAGCTCCACTCGGGCATTCTTCCTGCTTGAATGGGGCCTTTCTCCTCCCAAGAAGTTGGAAGAAGTTTTTTTCTTAGACCCTTTCCCTTCCCCCCTCCTTCGCCTTTGTTTCCCTCTCCTCTAGTAAGTGGGATGGTGCTGAGGCCTGCCAAGCAACAGCATCAAGCAGTGGGCAAAGGAGGCTTTGGGGTTGGGCTGGCAGCCCCCAGCTCCTCTCTGCAGCTGAGGTGCCCCAGAGTCACGGGAAGGAAACTTCCCAGGAGGCTTCTGCCCCCAGCAGAGCCTGTTCCCTCCAGGCTTTCCTCTGGGCTCAGCTGGTGCAGTTTGATGTTCTCAGAGGTGACCTTTGGCTTCAGAAGGACCTTTGCTGTGCTCTGGAGTTGCCCAACAAACTCAAACCCACATCCTCTCTGGCCCCACCAAAGTGGCTCTGACCTGGTGGTCCCCTTCACCTCCTCACTTTGCTCCTGTGCCCCATGCACCAGGGCATGCCACCGTGGGCTGGCCAAGGGGTGACACAACAGGGACACCTCCCCTACAGCCTCTTGCCAGAGCTACCTCCAGCACCAGGTCTGGAGCAGTTATGGGAAGTCAGAAGGGTTTGAGGCTGGCATATCCCAGCCAGCTTCTAGCCTGGCACCAGCTACCCTGGCAAAGGAACCTACAGCTGGAGCAGCCTTGGTGAGAACCAGCACTGGGAGTCTGGGTGAGTCCTCCAGACAGTGCCACTCCAAATGTCCTTGCAGCTGGCAGCCCCAGCAGCCTTGTCCCAGTGCCAGCAGGTGGCAGCTCCTGTTCAGGGACCTGTCAGCACGGTGCTGCCTCTGGCACATGCAGGCTGAGTGCCACACAGCCCTGCAGCTGCCCACACTACATTGGTGTTGTCCCCAGTGTCCTTTGTCCTCAGCTGCCCGGGGTTTGGTGGCCCAAGAGCTCCTCGGGGTCGGTAGGGACAGGCACAGGAGAGGTTTGGTACCTGCAAGTGCCACTCTTGCAGCTGCAAAGCATGTGCCAAGGGGCAGCCTCAGCTTGTGCAGTGTGGATGGTGGGATCAGGTCTGGCATCCTGAGGGATGCCTCAGACAGGGACTGCTCCTCGTGTGGGGACACAACCTCCACTGCCAGGCAGAAGCTCCAACCTCTGCCTGAGACCTCTGATGTGGTGAGGAAATGCACAGTGGTGTGCCCAGAAGCTGCTGCTGCATCAGCCGTGGGCTTTGGGTTGGCTGCTGGAGAGTGCCATGAGCCACTGGCACAGCTGTGCCCAGCTCCTCCTGAGGTTCCCCAGGAGTTAACAACCTCTAAGATGTTCCCTGCCAGCCTGTGGGAAACAAACCCACTTGTGCACCAGCAGCTCTTGTGGTGTCAACTTCCTGGCAGGGCTTCAGCTCTTTTGTTTGGTTTCCATCTCTTCCCTTTCTGTAGTGACTGCTCCTCCTTCCATTAGAATCAGGAACCATGTCCTGCTCCATCCTCACAGGCAGCTAACCCCTCAGCTGGGCCTGGGGTCAAAGCAGGAGGGAGCAGATGGGGACCTGATGGCCTGGGGGATGGAGCTGCACCTCTTGGGTGAGTGAGTGAGTGGTGCAGAGCTCATCTCCACCCTGCTCCTGCTTAGCCCCACCTGCTTTCCAGAGCCTGGGCTGAGCAGGGACAGGGCTGAGATGGACTCCACAGCACGTCCTGGGGCTTGGGTTATCTGCTAGTGCTGGCAGCCAAGGCCAAACCCAAGCAGGGGTTCACCCTCCTCACCTCCTTCCCCTGTCTGGACCTTTTCCTTTGGTTGGGGATGTGGTGGCAGGGAAATGCAGTCGGACCAGAGAGGCTACGGATAAGGGGGGAGGGAGAAGGAGATCAAGGAGCAGCCCCTGGCTTTGTTGTGCAAAAGCCACCAGATGACCTCCCCTGCAGTGAGCCTTTGATCTCCAGGTGCTGGGGCAGGGCCCTGCAGGCAAACAGCTCCTGGGGGTGCAGCAGCTTCTGCTTCCCAGGCCGGGGGTCTGCAGTGGTCTGCATTCCTGTGCCAGGCTAAGCAGCAGGACCCTGGGTGCTGTAGGACTTCCCCAGCTTGGCCTGAGCCAGCCCTCGAGGTGGCAAAATCCTAGAAAGACACTTGCTGGGTCCTGAGGACATCCCAAGGCTCCCTCAGCAACCATACAGCATCAGGTGGGACTGCTCAGGGCAACAAGGGGCTGGTGCCCACCCACACTCAGGGACAGTGTCCCCACTCCCCAGCTGTCAGCTCTGGGGACAGAGCTTAGCTCAACCCCAGCAAGACACTGAGGTGCTGGAGGGTGTCCAAGGAAGAGCAGTGAAGCTGGAGAAGGTTGTGGAGCACAGGTCTTGTGAGGAGCAGCTGAGGGATCTGGGACCATACAGCCTGGAAGAGGAGGCTGAGGGCAGACCTCGTTGCTCCTTACAACTCCCTGAAAGTTGTGATCACACCCAAATGTTGATCTTTGATCATGTTGGGTGGTTCTGTGCTCCACAACCTCCCTAAGCAACCTGTGTCAGTGTCTCAGTGGAATGGGCTGCCCAGGGAGGTGATGGAGTCCCTATCCCTGAAGGTGTTCAGGCAAAGCCTGGCTGGGGCACTGAGTGCCATGGTTGATTGGCTGGGGCTGGGTGCTAGGTTGGACTGGATGAGCTTGGAGCTCTCTTCCAGCCTGCCTGATTCTGTGATCCCTGGAGATGTTCAATAGCTGTGGAGATGTGGTGCTGAGAGACATGGTTTGGTGGTGACCTGGCAGTGCTCAGTTCACAGTCACATTTGATGATCTTAAAGGTCTTTTTCCAACCAAAACGATTCTGTGACCCCCCCACAGGGCTCATGTAGCTTTGAGCAGACCACTCCTGTGCTTGGGCAGAGCTCAGAGGCTGTTTGTGCTGCTGAGATCGGAGCAGGATCAGTCCCACATCTGCTCCCCCCCCTGGTTCAGAGCCGGCAAGAACAGGGCTGGCACAGTTTGTGTTATCTCTGTGGTTTCTCCAAGGTGTTTCCCAGCCCTGCATTCCTCTCTGGCGTAATGTGGGGCTGATGTGCTGCCCCATTCCTGGCAGAGAGGGGATGGCCTGCAGGCTCGGTGTGTGTGCTCAGCTTATCTCACCTAGCCAACGGTCCAGGGGTGACCAGCCAAGGGCTCTGGCATGGGTGTGATAAGAGCCGGGCTGGGCCCTGGCAGTGCCAAGGGGAGAGACTCAGCACCAAGCACCTCCTGCTGCTGCAGGGGAGGCCCCCACCTGCCCCCCCCAGCCCACAGCCTTCCTGCTGCTGCAGGGAGCAGGAGGGGACTGGAATCATAGAATGGTTTGGGTTGGAAGGGAGCTCAAAGCTCAGCCAGTTCCAACCCCCCTGTGCCATAGGCAGGGACACCTCCCACTAGAACAGGTCACTCAAAGCCTCATCCAGCCTGGTCCTCAACACCTCCAGGGAGGTTGTGGGCACAGGCTGCCCAGAGAGGCTGTGGAGCCTCCTTCTCTGGAGCCTGTGTGGATGTGTTGCTGTGTGCCCTGAGCTAGATTGTCTGGACCTGTTCTGGCAGGGGGGGTTGGACTCGATGAGTTCTTTGGGTCCCTCCCAACCCCTGACATCCTGTGATCCTGTGATCTTTTGTTCTCCCATCTCAGCAAAGACCACAAGCTCTTTTTTTCTCTCCACCAACCCTTGGCCAGCAGCCAGCTGGTGCAAAATCTGCTCTCTTTCCCTCTTGCCTCCCTCTAGCCATGTGGCTAAGCTTGGGTTTTGTTTCCTCCAGTAATCACTGGAGTAAAAGAGCCTGAGCTAAAAATGCTGCTTTGCCTCTTTTCATTGTAATTTCTTCTTCTGTTCTCTCCCTGATCTTTATTTGGCAACTGTCATCCTAAAGGGTTTTCACACTTCTATAGCTTCCTGAAGAAGCACCACTTAATTTTGGGGCAGGGGCCAAAACCCATTGTAGCACAGAACAAGCAGAGCAGATGAAGAATTCTGCATCTCATTTGCACCCCTTTGAAACAAAAAAAAAACAACAAACCAACAAAAAAACCACCCCCAACCACCCAGCAGAAGAAAACCATCGATCATGGAGAGGGAGGGAAGTGAAGGAACCAGCTCCTCCCTTCCTCCCTCCCTCCGGCCAAATGCACCAAAGCTGCCACTCGGCAGCGTTTGCATAACTGGGCCACAGATCATAGAAAGGTTTAGGTTGGAAGGAACCACAAAGCTCAGCCACAGGCAGGGACACCTCCCAGTAGAACAGGTCGCTCCAGGACTCATCCAGCCTGGCCTTGAACGCCTCCAGGGAGGGAGCAGCCACAACCTCCCTGGGCAACCCCTGCCAGATGTCTGAGGGTGGCAAATTCTTTGATTTCTCCCAGGTTATTCAGACCCTGAACAGGCTGCCCAGGGCGGGTTGTGGATTCTCCCTCTCTGGAGGTGTTCAAGACCTGCCTGGATGCTTTCCTGCCTGATCTGGTACAGGTGATCCTGCTCTTTCAGGAGGGTTGGACTGGGTGAGCTTTCCAGGTCCCTTCCAGCCCCTGACCTGTGATTTGCTGGGGACCAGCAGCTGTCCACCTCCAGGACTGAGCCTTGCTGTGCCCCTTGTTTCTTTTCAGAACAGTTGGTAACAATTAGCTGTGATTAAGGAAGGGCCAGAGCTGAGAGCACAGGAGAGGAGAGTCACAGGGAGCGAATCCATCCTGCCAGAGTCAACAAAGGTGATCCACCAGTTATAGCAGCCAGGGACAGACACCAGGCTGCAGGACCTCTGAGCCATCTCTGCTGGCCTGACTCAGACTTCTAGATGGTGCCAGTACCCCCAGGGCTGGTAGCAGGCAACAAGCATCAAATGCTTCCATCTGTGCACCCACCTTGCTCTTGACAAGGAGCAATGGATGGAAGCTGCAGCACAGGAGGTTGCAGCTCAACACAAGAGGCAACTTCTTGTGGCAGTGGCACAGGCTGCCCAGAGAGGTTGTGGAGTCTCCTTGTGTGGAGCTTTTCCAGGCCTGTCTGGATGTGTTGCTGTGTGCCCTGAGCTAGATTGTCTGGTCCTGCTCTGGAGGGGGAGGGTTGGAGTGGATGATCTCTTTGGTCTCTCCCACACCCTGTGATCCTCTGAGCTGCCCTTTCCTCCTGGGGTGTGTGCTAGCTCCCCTTCCTGCCCTTCCGAGCTGCCTTTTCCTCCTGGGGTGTGTGCTAGCTCCCCTTCCTGCCCTTCCTTTTGTAGTTTTAGCTCCAGCTGAGCTTCTTTCATCACCCCCGGGTGCCCACGTGGGGATGGTCTGTCCTCTGCTGCCCTTCCTGCGGGCTGTCTGCACGCCCTGCGCCCAGCCTGCCTGCCACAGCTCTTAGGCTTTAAGGTCAGCCTAGTCCTGGCGACTCGGGTCCAATGTCCACTTGTTTCGGCGGGCTAGGGCCAGAGCTGCCACCGCTGCCAGCCCCAGCTCCCTGCTGGCACCAGGACGGCACCGCCCTGGGCGCTTTGTGGATGTGCTACTGCCCCACAGCCCCAGTCCCCGCGGGGTCAGGGCTGGCAGCTGAGGGCTTCTCCGTCACACGAGGAAACGGGGACCGGAGCAAACTCACATGAAATTATTGTTCCATTTATCTTCCTTTGAAGGAGCAGTCGCTGGAAACGAGCCGCTGGGGGAGGAGTGGAAGTGCGGCCGAGGGAAATGCAGCCTGGGGGATGGGAGCGGGGATGTGCCCCCTCTGGTCCCGAATGACAGGAGCAGGAATGTGAGGAGGGGCTGGGTGGTACCCCGGGGTGCGGGCACCTTGCGGGGCCTGGGGGAGCTGCGGGCGCAGGAGCAGGGCTCACCGTGCCTGCTGCTCCCCGACTTTGGTGGCTTCCTGAAAATTCACACCACCCCCCCGACCCCGAAATCAGTGCGGACCTCTGGAACAGGCTTTGCCCAGCCCCTTCCCCCTCTGCACCCAGCGTTTTGTTTCGCAGGCTGCCGCCTCCGGTCGATCTTCGCAGAAATAACTCATTCGAAAGAGAGAATCTGAACATTTCCCTCCCCCACTGAGTGTCAAAGCGTTCGGTTGTGTCCCCCTCCCCAAACTCCTTTTTTTTCCCCTTCCTGCCAGCCCAAACCGCTTGTCCAGCTGAGCGCAGCGCCCCTGAATGGGTTTGTTCGCTGCAAACCCACCGCGATCAGAGAGAGAAAGCGGCCGGGGCTGGGGCAGCAGCACCCCCACCAGCATCCCCCGCTGCTGTGCCAGCTGTGCTCCGCGGGTCTCTGCCCCGGAGATGCCATGGGGCAGTCTGGCACCGCAGCCTCCCTGCTAAAGTCCCGATCGACAGCTAAAGCAGCCGCCCCGGGCAGGCTCGGAGGCGGCGGTGGCTGAGCGATGCCGGCGGCGAAGGAGCCCGACGGTGAGCCACGTGTTGGACGGCAGCAGAAAGTTAAGAGAAAGGGAGAAAGGGGGAAAGCTCCGTGCCTTGGGCGCTGAGGGGGTGGGTGGGTGGCATGCGAAAGAGGCCAAAAAAAAAGCACATCTCCCTGCTGGGCTGAGTAAATGTTTAATCCTCGGCTTGAAGAGGGGAAAAAAAAAAAAACCAAACAACAAAACACAAAACCAAACAAAAAACAACCGAACAGCTCAAAAGTGCTTTATTTATTTTCTTTTTTTTCCTTCCCCTCAGCGAGTCTGAACCAGTCAGCCTGGTGCCTCCTCCCCTCCGGCTCACACCCTCCCTCCCACCGCTCCGCAGGAATATCCCAGCCTGCTCCAAGGTGCAGCTCAGCACCCGGGGCAGGACGGAGCCCGGCGGGGGTGGGAGCCCGGCGGGAGTGCTGCCCCTGCCCACCCCAGCGGACCCGGAGAGGAGAGGGGCTGGGAAGTTTGCAAGGCTCCCTCGCAGGCTGCGCTGGCTGAAGTGGCCGGGATGGGGTCCCCCCACTGGAAGCGGCTCTGCCTCCTGCTCCTGGCGGCTCTCACATCCTCCCTGCTCCTCTACGGCCACTACTACGCCACGGTGGAGTCGCCAACCAGCCAGAGGATCATAGCCAGGTGAGGGGGGGCACGGGAAGGGCGGCGGGAGGCAGGGGATGGGCAAAGTCGGCAAATTCCGATGGGGAGGGGTGGTTTTGGGGTGCCGCTGTGGGCTCCTCAGTGCGGGCTGCCCGAGCTGTGCCCCGCGTTGTTGGGCGGCTTGCGAAATGTGCTCGCAGCAGGCTCTGTCCGCCCCACCGAGTGCCCTGGGCACTGCCCATGGACAGCAGCGGAGCCCAGAGCAGGACCGCGGGGGGCTGCCGCTTGGGTTCAGCCCATCACCATCAACCACAGCTGGGTGCGGGGAGGGCTGAGGGTGCTGTGCCCCCCGCAGGATGGAAGCTCTCCAGCAGGCAGCCCGCCCCTCTGCCAGCCCCGTGTGTCCCCGCTGGGCTGATTGAGTACCGGAGCCTGCTGATTGCCGTGGGGGGAGGTTTGGCCTCCCTGGAGCTGCAGCGATCCCCACAGCCCACTCGGATCCCTGGGGCTCCTCAGCACCGCTTGCAGGCTCCCGGGAGCTGCAGCATTTCCCCAACTCCGGCAATTTGCATCACCCGGCTTGTGTCGAGAGGGGGCTTGGTGCCTTCCCCTCATCCCCCAAGCCTCTTCCCGAGTCCCCTGGTGTCTGGGGGTGCTGGGGTCCCCCAGGGAGCCCTGAGGAGTGTGGCTGGGTGTGAAGGAGCCTGCACAGCACTTGGCCTGCGGGACCAGCACCATCCTCTGCTGTGAGCATCAGCAGGAGAGTGCTGGGGGTGTCCATCTGCTGCACTCTGGGTGCTCCTGGGTGCCGTTGGTGTGACAGAGCCCAGCTGCCTGCATGCTGCCCAGGAATGCAGGATGGGAACCAGAACAGGTTCTGCACTGGGAGTTGCTGGGATGCAGCTATCTGAGCTGCCCTTGGGCTCCAGATGCTCTCTTTCCCAGCTGGAGGCTTTTGCCCACTCCCATCCTGCCCAGGGCAGAAATGCCCTCTCCTGCTGGGCTTGAGGGACAGAATTGACTCCAGGAGCCTGAAGAGAGGTGGCTGTTTGCTCCCTGGCTGGGCACTGCTGTGCCAGCAGCAGCTCCTTCAACACTGTGATCAGGACAAGGTCATAGCTGGGGTGTGGAGCAGCTCTTCACAGAGAGCCTAATGTCCACCAGTGGGAAAACTGAGGCCCGTGAGGGCAGCAGGACATGTGTAAGGGGCACTTTGGAACTGGAAATGGGAACCAGCTGTACTCTGGCACAGGGTTCATGATCCATCCTGGGAGCAGGGTGCAGAGGAGACCTGTGGGATGGGAGCTGGGAGCAGGGAGCAGACTCCTCCCAGCATATGGCAGGCTGCAGGTGGCTCAGCCACTGCCTGACCCTGCCTGGACCTGCCCTAGCCCCAGCATCCCAAGGCAGAGCCAGCCTGGGCTCCTGCACTCCTCCAGCCCCAGATTGGAGCCCAGGGTAAGGTATTGGGCAGATGACCAGCTCCAAAGCTCTTCTGGACTTTTCCTCTTGGCTTTAACCCAACCACTAAAGCTTGACCCCAGCCCAAGCAAGTCCTGGTTGCTCCACTTGCCTGTGTTTGCAAACACTCTGCCCTATGATCACTGCTCCTGCCTGAACCTTGCACCCAGAGGAAATGGTGCTGCCTGGCCAAAGGACACAGGGATGGGTCTGGGGATGAAACTGGGACACTGGAGTCTCTCAGGGCTGAGGAGCCATCACAGGGAGCAAGGTTCCTGCTCTGTCTGCCTGCACAGGCACAGAAAGGGAGGTCAGGGATGCTCCCACTGGTGCAGGAGGCCACGTTTCAGCAGGGAGGTTTGTGTGAGCAGTGTCTCCATGCTGACATATGGAATCATTGAGTTAGCCAGGTTGGAAGAGAGCTCCAAGCTCATCCAGCCCAACCTAGCACCCAGCCCTGACCAATGGCACTAAGTGCCCCAGCCAGGCTTTGCTGGAACACCTCCAGGGACAGCAACTCCACCACCTCCCTGGGCAGCCCATTCCAATGGCAGTCTCTCTCTCTCTCTGGCAAGAACTTAAGAACTTCCTATATGGTGGGGAGGTGAAGTGGGCCAGGAATAAGCTGACCCCCAGGTTGGCTGCTGCTGTCAACACCAACTCACCTGAGGGCCAGATATGGCAATGTCAGTTCCCCCTCCAACTCAGCATGAAGCTGGTGGCAGTGGTGAGTGCCCTATGGAGAAGATCATCAAATCTGGAGCAGCTCTGCTATGAGGACAGGCTGAGAGAATTGGGGCTCTGCAGCCTGGAGAGGAGAAGGCTTCCAGGAGACCTTGGAATGGCCTTCCAGGATCTGAAGGGCTGGGGAGGGACTATTGACAAGGTTTTGTAATGACAGGATGAGGAGGAATGGGTTTGAACTGGCAAAGGGGAGATTGAAAGTGGATGTTAGGAGGAAGTTCTTTGCAGTGAGGGTGGTGAGACACTGGCACAGGTTGCCCAGGGAGGTTGTGATCTTTGATCACATTGGGTGATTCTGTGCTCTGCAGCCTCCTTAGAGGTGTTCAAGGCCAGGTGGGATGAAGTCTTCAGCAACCATATCTAGTGGGAGGTGTCCCTGCCTGTGGCAGGAGGTTGGAACTGGCTGAGCTTTGAGCTCCCTTCCAACCTAAACCATTCTGTGATTCTAAGAGTGCAGTGCCCCCTCCCCCCAGAGCTGGCTGCCCTGTGGTTGTCCTGGTGTTCAGCTGGGCACGGCCCCATCCCATTCCCTCCCCAACCACCTCTCTGGAGCCCTGGCACTGCTCCTGGCTTCATTACTGGGGCAGATGGGACCGTGGAGCTCAGCCCAGGCTCTGCACTGGCAGAAGAAGCTCTTTGGAGCTTGGCCCTTCAGGCTGGGATGGAGCAGGCACCTGCCCAGAGCCGCTTGGTGCTGCTTCTTCAGCTCCATCAGGAGGCTGTGCAGGGCCCTGGGAGTGTTTGCTGAAGATAAGGCTGAGTGTGTGCTCACAACCCTCCTACACTCAGTTATCTTGCGGAAGCGGAGCTGCGAGGACGTCACACTTGTGACTGCCACGCAGCCAGGCTGGGGCTGGCTCAGCTGCCATGGCCAGTGCCCAGCACTGCCACCAGCCACTCCTTCCCCAGAGCCCCATTGTGAATTGGCTGGTCCTGGGGAGGAGTTGTCATCTTCTGAGTCAACCCAGCATCACGAGGTGCTTCGCCACATCCTGCCGGCTGGCGTCAAAGCCTTTGGCTCCCCAGCAGAGCTGCTGTTTGGCACAGGGACTCTGCTGCCTCACGCCCTCCCCGGCAGCCTTTGGGCAGCAGCCACGGCCAGGGTGCCTGCTGGGGTGCTGGGGAGCTGACTGCAGCACCCCACAGCTGGGAAGGGCACAGGGAGGTGCTGGCGCCCAGTTTGTCAGGTCAGCACAAGCCCTGGCAGAAGGGATGGGCGAGCACCATGCACCAAAGCTGGAAGTGAGTCCCAGCTCCAGCTGGCTCCAGGAGCTGACCTGCTGGGCTTGTCTGTGCCCACCTCCCTGCAGCCACTCTGAGCAAAGCTGGCTCTGACCTTCCGTGCTGCCCTGGGTGATCCCACAGCAGCCCTGGCAGTTCAGAATGTGGCACAACACTTCCCACTGCCACTGCTCAGATCTCTGACTTGTCCCGGATGGGCCAGGGAAGGGGAAGGGAAGGGTTTGCACCAAGGTATTAGGAACAATTCCTTCCCCAAAAGTTGTTGTCAAGCCCTGGAACAGGCTGCCCAGGGCAGTGGTGGAGCCCTCATCCCTGGAGAGATTGAAGAGACCTTGAGACGTGGTGCTGAGGGGCATGGTTTAGTGATGGCTTGGCAGTGCTGGGTTAGCAGCTGGGCTGGATGGTCTTAAAGGTCTCTCCCAACCAAAACTAATCTGTGAAGAAGCAAGAAGGGAAGAGCTGGGAGGGGCTGTGTGGGCAGGGATTTGTGCAGCTGGAGCCTGTGAACCTGATTGAGAAGGGCTGTGGAGCCAGCAGGGTTCAGAGGGGCTGTGTGTGGGTCCTGGGCAGCATGGACCTGTGTGAAGGTCCCACCAAGGAAGCAAGCAGGGCTGGGGCAGCTCTCTGAGGTGAGCTGTGTGGAGATCCCCTGGCAGTTCCCTGCAGCTAAGCAGGCTCAGCATGCAGAGCTCTGGCACGGCTGAGCTTGGCTCTGCCCAGGTTGTGGTGCCTGTGGCAGGCAGGGGTGGGCTGGCAGAGGAGCTACCATCATAGCCAGCAGGTCTCACACAGCCTGTCCCAGCCAGTGCCTTGCTGTGCACAGACCCTGCTGGGGCAGTTCTGCTCCTGGCCAAGAGCTGAGGGAACAGGTCAGTGTGGGCAGGCTGCATTCATTCAGGTGCTCCCAGTGCTGCCAGCAGAAAGGTCCTGCAGAAAGCTGCAGCCCCAGCACCTCCCTAGGAGCAGGTGGGGTGTGAGGAGAGCAGAGCCAAGGGGCACAATCCCCTCCCTTGCCCTGCTGCCCACAGCTGCTCTTGCTGCTGCACTCACACTGCAGCCTCATCTGGAGCTTTGCACCAGCCCAGACCCCCAGGTCCTGTTCCTCAGGGCTGCTCTCAGCTCGTGTTGAGCTTTGCACCAGCCCAGACCCCCAGGTCCTGTTCCTCAGCCCTTCCCCTCCCAGCCTGGGGCTGTGGGCAGTGCGGTGCCGACAGAGTCCCCAGCAGGGATGGAAACCCAAGGCCGGGGGGGTGTGGGGCAGAGCTCTGCTCCCCACCTGCTCTACCTGTGCCCAGGCAGTTGGGCAGAGATGCTGTAACAAGAGGCTCTTGTCTCCTGCACAATGCTCCCCTTCTGGCCTGGGCACCTGCCGGCTGGGCTCTGAAGGGCTCTTCTGTGTGGGGATGAATGGGAGCCTGTTCCCCTCGGGTGGGCTCCCACCTCCTGCTTGCCGGGCTCTGACCCTGCTCACATCCCCCCCTCAGGCTGGGTCTGCTCTGCCTGCCCCCCCAGGGCTCAGGGCACCCAGAGATGGGAAACCTCCACCTCTGTCCCCAGCTGCTGAACAAAGGATCGGAGCAAGTCCCAGCTGGAGCTGGGGGACCCAGAAATGGATGCAGCACTCCAGATGAGGCCTCGCCAGGGCAGAGTAGAGGGGAAGGAGAACCTCCCTCGACCTCCTAACCAATGTCTGATCCCTTCCTGGCTTCTTCCCCCAGCCTGCTGCAGCCACAGGCACTGATCCTGGCTCCGTCGGGGACGTCGCACCGAGCTGGCAGCCACAGGTGGGCCCTGGGAGGTGGCTTAGAGAGGTAAGGGGGAAAGATGTGCAGTGGTCCTGGCAACCGGTTGGGAGCACCTCCCCTTGCCCCCTGTACGGTTCACCAGTGCCCAAGTGATGGAATTTTGACTTTGCTCTATGTTTCTCCCTTTCCAGGGGGAAGTTCTTCAGACCTTCCACTGAGCTGGAGGAGCCCAAGCCCAGCAGACAGCAGGTAATCCTCAGCACAGTGTGCTCAGTGTCCCCAGTGCCCCTCCTCGATGGCTTTTCTGGGTTGAAGGTCTGTGAGGAGAAGCTGAGGAAAGGCAGAGAGGTCTGGGAGGGGTTTTGTGTCTCCCATCTGCCCGTGGTATGGGTCTGCCCTGGCCCTCTTGCTGTGGTTGCAGCACCTCCCCCAGCAGTTCCCCAGGGTGGAGGTTGGAGCAGCATTGCCTGGTGCTGAATCCTTCATGGGGTTTGTGCTCTCAGGTGACTCTAAGCCCAGTGAGCAGGGTACCAAAGGGTGTTCTGGAAACCAGGGCATGAGGCAGTGCCCTGGCTGGGTGACCCAGCAGAAGGTGTGCTGGACAAGGAGCATCTCTGTCCTGTCCTCAGTACCTGCTGAGGGGGGGAGATGTCCAAGGGAAGGTAGATCCAGGCTGGAGACTGAAGCAAACTCTTCCTCCCCTCCAGCCCAGCAGCTGCCCCAGCTCAGTGATGGCCAAAGCAAAGGCAGACCCCAAATTTGGGAGCATCTTCCGCTTCGACACCCCCGTGCTGATGTGGGACCAGCACTTCACCCCGGAGACCTGGGACAGGCTGAAGGCTCGACATGTCCCCTATGGCTGGCAAGGCTTGTCCCACGCAGGTATGGGCCTGGCCAGGATGGGAATGGCAGCAGATGGGGCAAGGAGGGGCAGGGCAGCCCAGCAGAGCCACCAGGGCTCTCCCCTGGGGCAGGCAGAGCAGCCCTGCAGAGCCACCAGGGACCTCAGTCTCTTCCCACTCGGCCTCCCGGGCTGGAGGGGACTGATTTGCAAATGTCACTTGCTGCATCTTGTGACATTTCCCCTGAATAAAAGCTCCAGTGTTGTGTGTGTGATTATGAACTGGGGCTGCAGGGGCTCGGACAACCCAGGCCATTGTTGCAGATTGTTTCCCTTCCCACCCCAAACCCACTCCCTGCTCTCCCCAGCAGCTTCCTGCTTCAGTCCCTGGGCTGGGAAGTGCTGGTCACAGAGTGACTGAGAGCAGCCAGGCAGAGAGGGACCTGGGGGTGGTCCACAGTGACTGAACATGAGCCCAGGTGGCCAATGGCATCCTGGGCTGGAGCAGGAGCAGTGTGGCCAGCAGGAGCAGGGAGGTTCTTCTGCCCCTGTGCTCAGCACTGCTCAGCACACATCTTGAGTGCTGTGTCCAGTTCTGGGCCCCTCCATTCCAGAGAGATGTTGAGGTGCTGGAAGGTGTTGAGAGAAGGGCAGCAAGGCTGGGGAGGGGCCTGGAGCACAGCCCCAAGAGGAGAGGCTGAGGGAGCTGGAGGTGTGCAGCCTGCAGAAGAGGAGGCTCAGGGCAGAGCTCATTGCTCTCTGCAGCTACCTGAAGGGAGGTTGTGGCCAGCTGGGGTTGGGCTCTGCTGCCAGGCACCCAGGGACAGAATGAGAGGACACAGCCTCAAGCTGTGCCAGGGCAGGTTCAGACTGGATGTTAGGAAGAAATTCTTCATGGAAAGAGTGATTGGCATTGGAATGGGCTGCCCAGGGAGGTGATGGAGTCCCCTTCCCTGGAGGTGTTTAAGAGGAGGCTGCATGAGGCACTCAGTGCCATGGGTTAGTTAATGAGAAGGGTTAGGTGCTAGGTTGGACTGGATGATCCTGGAGGTCTCTTCCAACCTGGTTAATTCCGTGGTTCTGTGATCCTGTGCCACCAAAGGTGGTGGGAGCTGGGCCTGGCTGGTGTCCCTCCAGTGCCACCTGCAGCCTTTCTCCTGGGAGGGGCTGGTGCCAGCTTCCCCGTGGGCTGCTCCTGCACCCAGGGGCTCACGCAGGCTGGCACACAGCTTCCCACTGACCTCTCCCCTCCTGCTCTCTTCCAGTGGTGGGCAGCACCCTCCAGCTGCTCAATGCCTCTGCCAACAGGCAGCTCTTCGAGAGGGGCAGCTTCCCCGGGGGCTGTGTGCGCTGCGCTGTGGTGGGCAACGGAGGCATCCTCAACGGCTCGCGGCAGGGCAGGGCCATCGACGCACACCACCTGGTCTTCAGGTGTGGGATGGGGCCCTGGGAAGAGGCTGGCCTTGGGCATGCACCTTAGAGTAGCCCTCCAGCATCTCGAACACGGCCTGCAGGAGGGCTGGGGAGGGACTGCTGGAGAGGTCCTGTAAGGACAGGATGAGGAGGAATGGGTTTAGACTGGCAGAGGGGAGGTTGAAAGTGGATTGTAGGAGGAAGTTGTTTGCAGTGAGGGTGGTGAGACACTGGCACAGGTTGCCCAGGGAGGTTGTGGAGCACAGAAGCACCCAATGTGATTGAAGATCACTGGCACAGGTTGCCCAGGGAGGCTGTGGAGCACAGAAGCACAGAATGGGATTGAAGATCACTGGCACAGGTTGCCCAGGGAGGCTGTGGAGCACAGAAGCACAGAATGGGATTGAAGATCACTGGCACAGGTTGCCCAGGGAGGTTGTGGAGCACAGAAGCACCCAGTGTGATCGAAGATCAAAGATCACATTTAGTGCTTCTGTGCTCCACATCCTCCTTGGAGGTGTTCAAGGCCAGGTTGGATGAGACCCGTTCTAGTGGGAGGTGTCCCTGCCTATGGCAAAAGGGGGTTGGAACTGGCTGAGCTTTGAGGTCCCTTCCAGCCTCAACCATTCCTTGATTCTGTGCACCCTGTGCTTTTCCTGCAGGCTCAATGGTGCCGTGATCAAAGGCTTTGAGGAGGATGTGGGGACCAAGACCTCCTTCTACGGCTTCACAGTGAACACCATGAAGAACTCCCTCGTTGCCTACGAGGAGTATGGCTTCAGCCAGGTACCACAGGGCAAGGTGAGACACCTGAGGGCTCGCTGGGACTACGACCCAGGGCTGTGAGGATGCTGAGGGGACTGCAGCACTGCCTGGGGAGGAGAGGCTGAGGGACCTGGGGCTGCTTAGGCTGGAGAAAAGAAGGCTGAGAGGGGATTGAATCAATGTTTATAACTCTCTGAGGGCTGGTCACGAGGAGGGGGACAGGCTCTGCTCACTGCTCCCTGGGATGGGACAAGGATCAATGGGGGTAATTTGCAGCACAAGAAGTTGCAGCTCAACACAAAGGGGAACTTCTTGCCTGTGTGGGTCCCAGAGCACTGGAACGGGCTTACCAGAGAGGTTGTGGAGTCTCCTTGTCTGGAGCCTTTCAAGGCTTGTCTGGATGTGTTCCTGTGTGCCCTGAGCTAGGGCATGGGTGGTGCCCCCAAAGCCCCCCCAGGTGCCATGTGTGTGTGCCCACTGCAGGACCTGAGGTACATCTTCATCCCCTCGGATATCCGTGACTATGTGATGCTGAGGGCTGCCATCCAGGGCAGGCCAGTCCCCGAGGGCTCGGACAAGGGGGACAGGTGAGTACCCCCCAGCATCTCTGGGGTACCTTCAGTGATGCTAGGAGGGAGCATGGCTCAGCTGCCCTCGCCCCACAGCTGTCCCTGCTGGGATAAAGCCCAGGTGCCTGTGGGACTGCCATGACGAGAGTCCTGCCCTTCTCCTCACCCTGCTGCAGGCCACAGAAGTATTTTGGACCAGAGGCATCTGCAGAGAAGTTCAAGCTACTGCATCCAGATTTCTTGCAGTACCTGACAGCAAGGTGAGGATGATGAGGAGCACGGCTCCTGCTCTGCTCCAGGCTGGGCTCAGACCACCTGCTTTCCACCCCTGCTCTCTCCAGTACAGACCAGTGGCTGCCTAGCATCAGTCCCAGTCCTTCCCCAGGCACTGGATCCACCTCTACCCTGCTCTCTGCAGAGAGGGCAGGGCAGAGGCATCTGTCCTCTGCCACTCCTGTTCACTCCAGCACAGCTCATGTCCCTTCCCACTCCTCATGGTGCTCACCTTGCCTCCCATTTAGAATCATAGAACAGAATCATGGAATCCTATGATTTCCCCAAATCCATCCCATTGTGACAGCAGGGGAGAGGGAGGGCCCAAAGAGCTTAGCTTTGCCTGCTGGTGCTGGGAGAAGGCACCTGGGGGAACGTGACTGCAAACAGCAGAGAGCTGCCTCTTGGCAGCCTGCAGCAAATGAGCTAAACCTTGAGGCTTGAGCACCCTGGGCTAGTGGGAGGTGTCCCTGCCCATGGCAGGGGGTTGCAGCTGGGTGATCTCCCATGGCAGGGGGTTGCAGCTGGGTGATCTCCTATGGCAGGGGGTTGCAGCTGGGTGATCTCCCACGCAGGGGGTTGCAGCTGGGTGATCTCCCATGGCAGGGGGTTGCAGCTGGGTGATCTCCCAGGGCAGGGGGTTGCATCTGGGTGATCTCCCAGGGCAGGGGGTTGCAGCTGGGTGATCTCCCAGGGCAGGGGGTTGCAGCTGGGTGATCTCCCATGGCAGGGGGTTGCAGCTGGGTGATCTTTAAGACCCCTTCTAACCCAGACCATTCTACGAATCCACAAACCTCGGTAGCAGCCACCAGGGAATCCAGGAGCTGTGTTTGCTTCCTGGGCCCTGGCAGGGGCTGGCTGGTGGGTGTGGTGCTGGGGGCTCGGGTGCTGTGCCCAGCCCAAGCAGCTGTGTGTGCTGGCAGGTGGCTGAGGTCAAAGCTGCTGGACATGCAGTATGGCTCTCTCTACATGCCCAGCACCGGCGCGCTCATGCTGCTCACCGCGCTCCACACCTGCGACCAGGTGAGAGCCCATGGGGACACCTTCCTCCTGGGGGTGGGCAGGTCCTCCCCTGCTTTGGCTGCTGGGCTGGCATGTCCTGGTGGCTGTCCTGCATGCACCACCCCTGTGCCCAGCCAGGCGCCCGAGATGATGCCCTGACCTTGCCCTTTGCCTCGTGTCCTACCTCCCTCCCCACAGGTCAGTGCCTATGGGTTCATCACCTCCAACTACGAGGAGTTCTCAGACCACTACTACGAGAGAGAGAAGAAGCCTTTGGTGTTTTATGCCAACCATGACATGATGCTGGAGGCAGCACTGTGGAGGAGCCTGCACCGGGCAGGGATCATGACCCTCTACCAGCGGTGAAGCCTGGCGCTTGCCCAGGGAGGCAAAGCCAAGGACTCCTGTGGCTCTTCTCTCTCCTGAAGGCCACTTTCCTCCTGAGGGCATCCACCCAGCCAGCCCAAGGAGCAGCCTCACCACCCTGCAGCTGGTGGTGGTGCAATGGTAAGGGGCAAGATGAAGCTGGTAGGGAAATGCTGCACTTTCTCAGGGATCTCCAGCGATGTTCCGGGGCTCAGTGTGACTGAAGATGACCTTTGGGGCACCAAGAAGCACCAAGGCATGGGGCTGTGAGCTTCTGGCCCCATGGATGTGGCTGTGGGGCAGCAGTGGCTCCTGTGAAGCACAGGAGGAGCAAGGTGGTGCTGGAAGAGGTCACTGGAGATGTGTGGTGGCCTCTCTGGGCAGTGCCCTTCACCTTGCCATCACACTCCAGCTTGTCACCACGGTGGGGTGCCAGCAGGCATGATGGCCTTGGACTGGAGACTACGTGAGCTCAGAGGAAGGTGGTGTGTTTGGAGAACACCTCCCTCCCACCATGCAGAAAGGCTGAACCCCAGCCAGCTCTGGGTGCTGCTTTTCAGAACATCTCCATCACCAACAGCAAGGAGAGTGGCATGGCTGTGGCAGTGTGTCCTGTCTCCTTCCCCTTCCTAAGGGCAGTGTTCTCAAGAAGGGTTTTGAGAGCCATCAGCTAGGAGCCCCTAGGGCTGCTGTGGCTCAGCTGGGACATCAGCAAGGCAGCTGGCCTTGGAGCACACCAGAGAGGTGAGCTGGCCTACAGCCCATGTGTCTGGCACTGGCTTTGTTGGGTTTCTCTTGCACAGGAACCATCTGGTGGCCTCTGAGAGGACAGTCTTGTGACAAGGGAGTTAGGGAACCTGCTTGCTTGTTGTGAGTCTAAGCAGTAATCACCAAACAGGGGAGGTGAAGGTCCTGAACCTTTCAACTACCCCACATAAGGCAGTGCTGCTAAGGACAACCTACTGGGGAGGCTGCTCCAGCTGGTGGTGTCCTGAGGGTTGGTAGAGCACAAGAATGCAATTGGATACACCTCCCCACTTCATGTTGTAGCATAAATGTTGAATGGTTGGTTGCTTTTATGCCTCTTTCTGTTGTTTTGATGAACTGGGTGGTGGGGTAGAACCTTCCAGGGCCCACAGCAGGGCTCTGGCCTTGGATGGGGAACAGCCCCAGAGGCCAGGATGGGAGTGGAGTGGAACCATGGAGCTCATGCTAGATCGCTGGGAGCAGCTCAAGCACAGCCTTTTCCCACTTGGAACCTCAGCTGGGGAGCAACAATTTACTGCTGAGATGGCAAGAGAGATCCTGGCCGTGAGCCAGGCAACCTCCGAACCCCCTCCAGCTCCCACCAGGCTGCTTTCAGCCAGTTCAGAGGAGCACTCCAGGTCAGGCTGTAAAGCTGTTTCAGATGCAATCTCTAGCTTGCAGCCCATCCTGTGTTCCCAGGCCTCAAATTAACTTTTGTTCACACCAGAGCTGCCTCACAATGGCACCAAGGCAGCTTGTCAGGCCTGTTTTTCACTCACAAGCATTCAGCAAAAAACCTCTTTCACGACAAGAATGAGCTTGCTCCTCGTGTCACCTGATCCACAGCTCCCAAACCTCCTCAAACCAGCTCTGGCCAAGCCTCAGCACAGCTCCTGCAGGCGACCTTGACCACAGCAATCAGGGTAGCAGAGGGTTCAGTGCCACCTCCTGCCAGGAATCCCACCCAACCCATGGGCAGAGCTGTTCGTGCACACCAGCAGCCACTCACTCACCCTCCTTTTGCCATCTCAAAAGGGAGGTTTTCTGGTGAAGGGTGTAGCCTGGCCCTGGAATTCATCACACAATACTTCATGGGCTTACCAGACAAGGAACACGATGGCTGCTGCCTCTCCCTTCTTCACCCTTATCTTTTCAGCTTTCAAGCAGACTACAAAGACCATTCCTGGCTCCAGCCAGAGCTTAGCCACACAAGCAGCTTTGTCAGGTACCAGGAATTGCTTTTCCTCACCTTCCAGCACCTGCAGGCACTGGAGTCCTTGTGTGTCAGGAAGCAGCAGGTTTTGCTGTGCAGGGTAAGCTCCCAGCTGCTTCCCTTTCTGAAAGAGCAGAACTCTTTCTGCTGCCCAAAACCATTTCTGTTCAAGTACAAAAACCTTTTGAGAAACCCCAAACCAACTCTCAAGATTTTCCACAACTGATTTTTATTCTGTTACAAGACAGCAGAGGATCCTTCCTCCAGCCACCTGCAGAGCAGGTATTGATGGAAAAAAAGGCAGTGTCAGAGCAAATCAACTGCCAGCTGAACTCAGCTCTCAATCAGCACTGCGTATGCAGGTCTGAGGGGACAAAAACTTGCCCCTAGCACCCAAATTCTCCTTGGCTTCACCAGGATGAGGTTGCAGGAGGCCCTGAGCAGTGTGGAGGCAGCAGCTCAGTGCAGGTGGCCATCCCAGAAGCTTTCCAGCAGTCTCTTGGCATCACCCATTCCAGAAGAGTCTATGCTGCACCTAGGGTTGGGAGACACCACAGAGCATTGCTGTAACCCTAGAAATGTTTGTCCTGGAGCCATTCCTCCCCCTCTCTATTTTCAAAGCACTCAGTGGCTTTTTGTTTTCTATTGTCAAGATGCCTCTTCAAATTTTTTTTATTTTCTCCCCCCCTTTACTCCTTGGAAGCCAAAAGGCCTCAGGTGCTCTTCCCAGTGACTGGTCCCACAGCTGTATTGACAGAGCCTCCAGCCCACTGCTTCCAGCACCATTCCTTCTCCTTTCACACACTGACCTTTACTCCTGAAGTCCACTGTTGTCAAGCCTGCCAGGTCAGCCTGTCAGTGAAGGTTATTGATCTTCTGCAAACAAACAGAAATTCAGTTAAATAAAGCATAAAATCATTTAGCAGAATGCAGCTGTCAGCTCCCTCCAGACAAAGTGCTTTTCCCGTCTGTGTGCTCAGTGACTGTACAGCCAGCCAGATAAAGCTGCATTTCTCAACTGCCCTTCACTGTTTGGATAAGAGACTTCAAGGCTCTTCGAGATCTAAACTCTGCTATGACAACAGCAAGCAGGGCTAAGAGTCCCTGCACTGAGCCTGGCCAGAGCTGGCTGCCTGTGGGCAGGGGACACTGCCTGTGCTGCACTCACAGGTCGTGAGGGCAGGGAGACAGATGGTGGCTTCTGTCCTGCTGGTGCCACCTGAGGGTGGGAGATGTAAAGGAGCCTCAGTGGACATTGTTTCTCCCTCACAGGAGAGATGTCAGACAGGGATAACAGCACATCACAGGCTCAGCTTCACTCCTGCCCTGGGCTACAGAAGCCCCCAGGTTCTACAAACTCACACACAGAGCAGACACCCCAATGCCCACATCCCTCCTAGCAGCTGGATTTTTCCTGGTAAGCATTCCCAGGTAGCCTGCTCAGCAGAGGAGTCCTGCTGCCTACAGAGCTGGCACATAACAGCCAGCAGCATGCAGTGCTGGGGCATTCCCTTACCAGCTTCAAGCCCAACTCAGCAGCTGCCCCCTGGCCAAAGCTGCCTTCGAGCTGCCCAGGATTCTGCAGGACCATTTCCTCCTGGATGCAAGTTGCATTGACCAGTTAGCGACAGCAATTCCAACAGAGTTTCTCTTCCACTCCTGAAAAAAAACCCCACAGAACTAGAATTAAAGGCAGGAAGTTTTCTGTTCAGGGGCTATTAATTTTGTCTCATGCTGTGCACAGCACAAACCTCCCCCTTGGAGACAAAGGAACACATCTGCCTGTGAAATGGTTTGAGAGGCAAGAAATTTTGGGAGGTGGATGCTATCTAAATCCTTACTGAGAACAACCTCCTCCTACCCAGGCTCTGAAATGTTGCTGGGTTTAGACTGTTTTTGTCTGTTTCAAGCAAACACACAAACATCCTAAGGCAGCTCTCTCCTTGCACACAACAGTCTTGTTCATCCAGGATGGAAACTGCCTATAGGTTCACCTTGAGAAATGCATCCAAGCAGACCTAAGGCAGACACAGCCCTGCTGGGGAAGGATCCTGCAGGGTCTGTCACCTTTCTAAGGTGACCTTGTGGGGCACAGGAACTGCACCTCCCCGCTCCCAGCAACCTGATGCAAGTCTGAAACGGTCCCAGTGCACCTCCAGGCAGGGCAGCAGAACAATTACTCTTTCACTGGGCCTATTGCTGTGACAAACACAGTCAGGAGATGAGCTGTGTCAAGTGTCCCCATAATGGGTCATCATTCAATGCCTCCTACTTCTGATCCCTTCTACTCTTGCTCACCTTTGGCCAGGCTGGCAAACAGGTGCTCTGCTGGGCAGCAACACCACTCACATCCCTGCTGCCTCTCAACACCCCCATTCATCCCTGCTGCCTCTCAACCTCTGCTCCATGGCAGCAAAGGGCTGCAGGCTCAGGTGGCAGCTGCAACAAAGCTGCAGCCTTGATTGCCTTAATTACATCAATCAAGCCCTTGGGCTTTTATAGCTGCTCTCAGTAGCCACAGGGGCTCGGAGGGATATCATGACACAGCAGCAGCAGACAGACAATGCCGGGGGGGTGCTGATGTGTCTCACCATGGTGCCACCAGCCCAGCGAGGGAATCTTCTTTCCAGGCAGGTGAGTGTCCTACCCTCGCTGGGTACTGTGCCGTGCTCTGGAATGGAGAGAGGGGACAGAGTTAGTTCGTGTCCCACAGGGCCCTCCCGCGCCTTTGTGGGTTTGGTGCTGAGCCTCAGAGTTAAGCTTCCACAGGGAAAAGATCCGCTTCAGACAGGGATAACTCTTTAATCATCACCAGCTCAGCTTTGCGGAGCAGCCAAACCTGAACTGGGGGCTGGGCTCGGTGACCTCCTCGGGTCCCTTCCAACCCCTACCATCCCCTGCACGGCGATGAGCCACCCTAAACGCTCCAGCAGCCTGCGCCTGGCTCCGCGGTCAGTGCCTGCTCCTCACCGGGGCCGTGGGGTAAGCACCTCCCGGCCTAGGTGCCTGCTCGGGGGCGCTGGAGCCCACCGAACCCCGCCCGGGCTGCTCCGTGACAAACCCAAAGGGCAGCAGCTGCGAGAAGAATCCGACAGCTACGAGCACTGCCCGCGATGCCGGGAGCATGTCCCGCACCGGGAGCGGCGGCGCGGCCCCGGTCATGCTCCCGGCCACTATGGCGGTGGTGGCGGGGGGGGGAGGACGGCTACATCCCCATACGCGAGCCAGCGAGGCACCGCCGCACCCCTACGGGCGACCGCGGCGGCGCGCAAGGGTGTCCCGCTCCTCCTCCCGCTATCCCTAGGTCCTTCGGGGCCGCCGTGCCGGCGGATGGCGGGCGATGACGACCCGCCCTACTCACCGCCTCTAACGCAGCCGCCATGGCCGCCCCGCAGCGCCGACAGAGAGAGAGAGAGGGAGGGGGCTGGCGCGGGGCTCCCGGCAAGCAGCGCGGCGACGCGGGGGCTGATGGGAGATGTAGTCCTGGCTGCAGCTGCTGGCGGCGCTAGACCCGGGCAGGCGGAGTCGCCGCTGCCGAGCGGCGGGAGCAGGGCTCCGGGTGCGGATGCTGCGTGTTGGAAACGCAGCACAGCACAGCTAACCCCTGGCTGCCTGGACCGCCAGGTGTGCGCAAGCAACACCTTGTGTTGTCCCCGGGAGTGGAGTGCTGGGGGCGGCAGGAGAGCAGCCCCCGGGAGCTGAGTCCCCGGGAGCTGGTGGAGAGCAGCCCCCGGGAGCTGGAGGCACTGCCAGGCATTTCAGTGTTTCTGTGCTCCTGGATGCTCTCTGGCTGCAGGGTGTCTCTGCGCTGCCGCCTGCACCGGGCAGCCCTGGAGGCTCCTCTGCAGGCAAGGCAGCTCCCAGGGGAAGGCAGCATGACTTCATGGTTATTTTTAGTGCCTGGATCCCCCTGGACTTGTTCCTAGTTTAGAACCTGATTTCATTTTGCTCTCTCTTTCTTGAGCAGGTGTTTGAACTGCTTTGTGAGTCCCCTGCTCTCTAGAAAGGCCCGTGCTGGTTCTTCCAAGTCTCTCTTGGAGAGACAGCAGTCTGCAAGAGGCACTTTTAGTGGTGCAAGAAGGCTGTAAAAAGAGATGCCAGAGTGCTGTTCAAATTCTCTCTTCCCAGCCCTCTGTGCCCTCACCCAGAAAGCTTAGGCAGGAGCCTGCAGGGAGTCCTCTGCTCTGGCATGAGGATATGAAGCTGGTGACGAGTCTAGAGAGCTGCTCTTAGGAGGAGCAGCTGAGGGAACTGGGGTTGTGTAGTCTGCAGAAGAGGAGGCTGAGGGGAGACCTCCCTGCTCCTTACAACTCCCTGAGAGGAGGCTCAAGTGAGGTGGGGTTTGGTCTTCCTAGTCTCAGGTCATAAAAACAAGAGGAAATGGCCTGGAATTGTGCCAGGGGAGGTTTAGGTTGGAGATTAGGAGTGGTCAGGGATTGGCACAGGCTGCCCAGGGAGGTGGTGGAGTCCCCATCCCTGGAAGCTCATACTGAGCTGCTCAGCTGACTCAAGAGTGAAGAGCTGAGGAGAATGGCATGAGCTGGGGTGCGGTGGGCTGGCTGTAATCGTTCATGGGCTCCAGGCATGGTTTAGATTCTGGGTGGATAGAGCTGAGCATCACCTTGTCCATGCCCCTGCTCTCCCAAGCCTCTGCAGCTTCTCCTGTGAAGGGACCTTAACGGAGTCTTCTCAGCTCTTCCCTTTAGAGGGCATCCATGTCCCACACATCTCCAGCGAGCTCGCTCCTCCCGGGAGCTGCAGTACAAGGCGAAGCCTCCCAGAGGTCAGCAGAAGATGGTGGCTTTCTGAGCAGTCCCTGAGCCTTCCTGGCCATGCAAGGAATTTACGGTGCTGGGGGAACATATTCTCCTTCCTCAGGCAGCTGCAGTGCTGTTTCCGAAGGCAATCTGCAAGCAACGTTGGTAGATTTCCCGTGGCCAATCTCCCCTCTGTGATGGTATTTTCTTGTTCCAGCCATCAAAAGGCTGAGCAGTGAGGGAATGCTGTTGGAAGGGCACTCAGTGATGGTATTTTCTTGTTCCAGCCATCAAAAGGCTGAGCAGTGAGGGAATGCTGTTGGAAGGGCATGGGGACCTTCTACATGTGAATGTTTTAGGGGCTGCTCTCAACTTCCCAGCAGAGGATCTGGAGGGGATTGCTCCTTCCAGCAGATTCTATGCTACACAGAGCCCCAGCCCTCTGCTTTCTCAAGGCACTTTGGTATCAGCCTCTGCAAGGCAGCCTGAGCTGTGCTGTAGGGTGTTTGGGTATCTCTGGAGCAGATGACAGGAGAATGGATGGAATATGTGCCAGTCCAGTTGGACTGGATGAGCTCTTTGAGTCCCTTCCAACCCCTGACACCCTGTGAGCCTGGGATCTGTTGAGGGCAGCCTCAGGATGACTTCTCCCTGAAGGAGCCCTGCTGCAGGGGGGCCAAGAGCCATCCATGTCATTTTCCAAGAGATGTCTGGCAGGGGTGGCCAGGGAATGCAAGAGCAGGGTGGTTACTGGCAGATGTACCATGTGTAACTTCCCAGCCACTTGAGGGGTGAGAGCTTGGAGAGGAAGGTGTCAGTTCAGCGAGTCCATCAATGGATTCTTCTCTGGAATGGATATTCCAGAAAATTCCATTCTGATGGACTTGCCCAGTCCCTCTGTAAGCCTGTGACAGCCATTCCCTGCTCAGGCTGTGCTGCAAGGGGAAGCAGCTTCCTTTTTGCTTCTTCTGTGCCTGGCTCCTGTCCATTCTGATGGCCCCAGGAAGAGACCAGGATTGGTTCTCCTTACCCAACTGCCTGTGTGAGCAGAACTTTATGGACCTGCTTCTCCTTCCCCTCCTCTTCAGGCTCCCATGCCTCATCAGAACTTCATGGACCTGCTTCTCCTTCCCCTCCTCTTCAGGCTCCCATGCCTCATCAGAACTTTATGGACCTGCTTCTCCTTCCCCTCCTCTTCAGGCTCCCATGCCTCATCAGAACTTTATGGACCTGCTTCTCCTTCCCCTCCTCTTCAGGCTCCCATGCCTCATCAGAACTTTATGGACCTGCTTCTCCTTCCCCTCCTCTTCAGGCTCCCATGCCTCATCCCTTCAGAACAGATCAAAGAGTGAGGGCAGCATCGTTTCCAACCACTGCTTTCCTACACAATCCCATCTAGCCACTTGCAGATGGCTCTTGTGGTCTCTGAAGCCTCCCATGGATTAGCCCACAGCTGACTGCATAAACATTTCTTCTCTTTTTTCCATCCCACATCCTGCTTCCCCAGCATGTCTCCTACTCACTCCTCTGTCCTTTCCCTCAGTCCAAACATCCTGCAAAAAAAAAAAAAAAAAAAAAAACCCCCCGCTCTCCTTGACCGCCTTCCTCTCTCCCCCCCCCCCCCCCCCCCTTCTCCTTTCCCCAGCCTCTGCCAGCTTGCAAATAGAACTCCATCAGCTCAACCTCCTCGGAGGGCTGCCCAGGGGGGCACCTTTCCTTCCCACTGCCAGCGCCTGCCCTGCCGCTTTGCTCTTGACCTGCGGCTGGGCTCGATGATCTTAAAGGTCTTCTCCAGCCTCCAGCCGGAGCGGGTCGATGTTTTTATGATGCTAATGCTTCTTAAAGGTCGACCTGTCTTCAGCCATCTCTCCCTCGGCACATTTCAAGTGCTCTCCTTCCTCTTGTCATCTCCAGCAGCAGCCTCGCTGCTTGAAGGGGGTGGGAGGGGGAGGCCATGCACAGCGGGAAGTGGCTGAGCCTGCCTGCCACTTGTGCTCGGGGATGGCAGAGCTCAGCTGCCCTGACATCATCCTCCTCCTCCTCCTCCTCTCACCACACCAGGCTAAAAGCCCCACAGCTACCCAGCACCTCTGTGTCTGCTCTGTGGCTTGGGGGGGCTGCACTTGGGGGCACTCCTCCCACCCTGCCACACAGCAGAGCCTGCCTGGCACTTGTGCTCAGGGATGGCAGAGCTCAGCTGCCCTGACATCATCCTCCTCCTCCTCTCCTCACCACAGTGGGCTAAAACCACCACAGCTACCCAGCACCTTTGTGTGAGCTCTGTGGCTTGGGGGGCTGGAGGGGGGGGACAGACAGACAGACACCCCCCNCCTCCTCTCACCACACCAGGCTAAAAGCCCCACAGCTACCCAGCACCTCTGTGTCTGCTCTGTGGCTTGGGGGGGCTGCACTTGGGGGCACTCCTCCCACCCTGCCACACAGCAGAGCCTGCCTGGCACTTGTGCTCAGGGATGGCAGAGCTCAGCTGCCCTGACATCATCCTCCTCCTCCTCTCCTCACCACAGTGGGCTAAAACCACCACAGCTACCCAGCACCTTTGTGTGAGCTCTGTGGCTTGGGGGGCTGGAGGGGGGGGACAGACAGACAGACCCCCCCCCCCCCCTTTCTTCTAGCAAACCAGGGGCTGCACTTGCTGGCACTGCTCCCACCCTGCCACCTGGGAGAAGCAATTAATTTTATAACCCTGCTGCCTGGGTTTGGAATAGTGATCTTCAAAAGGGATGAAACCTTTCCCCAGGCAAGAGGGGGAGTTGTGGTGTGCTCTCTTCCAAGGTGCACTGGCATTAAATCATAGAATCAGTCAGGGTTGGAAGGGACCACAAGGATCAGCCAGTTCCAACCCCCCTGCCATGCCCAGGGACACCCTACCCTAGAGCAGGCTGCCCACAGCCTCTGCCAGCCTGGCCAAAAACACCTCCAGGGATCTGGCCCCAAACACCTCCCTGCAGGGGCAACCCATTCCAGCCTCTCACCACTCTCATGCTCAACAACTTCCTCCTCACCTCCACTCTGAATCTCCCCACCTCCAGCTTTGCTCCATTCCCCCTAGTCCTAGCACTCCCTGACAGCCTACAAAATCCTTCCCCAGCTTTTTTGTAGCCCCCTGGAAGGCCACAAGAAGAGGGAGCAGCTCACTGCTCTGCCCCAGCAGTGGCCAGGGCAGGACTGAGGCTTGGTGGGGACTGTGGAGGTTCCTTCTGCCAGGGCAGGCAAAGTGAGGCAGGGGTAGTCAGGGCTGCGTGGGTGGTACTGGCTCAAAGCACAGCACCTGACCTACCAGGAGTGTGTGTGTGAAGTGCTGCTGAGTTGGAGCAGCTGGCAAAAAAAAACCACAAACTGAAAACAACAACCC
>VWZI01014518.1:366388-399354 GCA_013396835.1 Psilopogon haemacephalus
GGGGTGCAGTGGAGCTTCAGAGCCAAATGGCATCCCTGGCATGGTGCCACAAGCCAGAGCACAGCCGTGGTAAGGAGGATGTAACCTGCAGGCTTTGCTTTCCAGGCAGCAGGATTTGTGCTGTTGCTGGCTGATGGCATCGCCTCGGGAAGGGGATGGGATGGAGGTTGTCACCCGTGGAGGGTGACAATGCCTTGCTGCTTCCTACCACGGGGAAGGTGCTCAGGCCTCCTCTGGGATGCAGCTCAAATGGCTGTGGGATCATCCTGGGTGGGCAAGGTGGGGCTGGCAGCTGGAAATACTGCCTGTGGGGGCGTCTGGCTGGCAGCAGGGACTGCAACGCTCCATGCTGAGCTACCTGCAGTGCTGAGACTGTGCCTTTTGCAGGAGCCCTGGGGGATGCTTTCCTGGAGTGACTTGGAGAAAGGCCAAGGAGCCAGCCCTCACGGATGAAGATCTCCTCTTAGCATCACTGGACAGGCAAGTCTGCTGCTGGGAAATCTCCCTTTTGTCTTGAAAGGTCCTTCCCAGTGCTTTCCATTTTTGCTTTTACTGCTTTACATCTCCTTCTGCTCCTGGCTGGGTCTCGGATGCCAAGAGCAGCCTGGGCATGAGGAGAGTGGGCACACTGAAAGAAGGACAGTGGGACAAGCAGCCACCACAGGAGCCCTGGAAATGGCTAAAGGTTTGGGGAGTGCAGATCTGCAGCAGTCTGGTCTCCCCAGCACCCCTGGAAATGAGGAAGCTGCTCCCAGCCTCACGCCCTATTATTGCTACGGAGCATTAGAGTCTCTCATTTAGGATAAACATTCTCATCTCCAGCAGAGCATGAATAACATTAAATGAGATAGTTAAAATGTTTCAGGCCAATTATAGCCCTGGTGTAACTTCGGCAAGAGTTACACCAGGGATTAATTTGATCCGGAGAGCTCTGCCTCCTGTTCTGAACTGGGATTCCAGCACGGGTAATTACATCCTGCTTCTCTGCACTTCCTCTGGAGTTTTAATTGGGTTGAATGGACCAAATCCGCAGCAAGTGTAAATCAGTGTAATTGAGCTCTCTCTGGAGAGGAACCCTGCTGATTTACACCCTCGAATCTGGGCCAGCCTTCTCCCTTCCCTCTCCTCCAAGCTCCAGCTGAAGCCTGCCCAGCGAAGGGCGGTGTGGGCTGAGGTCGGTGCAAGGAAAACTGCCCCCACCCAGCATCAGCCTCCCTAAAAAGGACTCAGCTTCTGCCCTCATCTTCAGAAAGTCACCAAACTGCCAAACTGCTAGGGGTCAAGACAGCTCTGTCCGGCCTCTGTCCTGTTGGTGCTGGCAGGGTCGGCTCTGGGGTGCTGGCAAGGTCAGCTCTAGGGTGCAGGCAGCTCAGGGTGGGTGCACAGCAGCCTTCAGCCCACTCTTCCTCCTGCTGGCAAACCCACCACCCCTATCCCATGCTGTGGGGCCAGTCTTCACCTCCCAGGCTGAATCCTAGACTGGGCTCCATGTGCTCTGAGACAGGCAGCTGGACTGTCTCCCTCTTCCTCTTCCCAGCCCTCTCAGTAAATCAGCATTAATGAGGGACATTTGACCCTCTCTTTCCCTCAACAGCCTCAAGAAGCATTTTTGTTCCATGAGATAGTAAAGAAACTTGAAGCAATTTCCTCCCCTCGCTTCTACTGTAGTTTTTTGGTTGATTTTGGGGTTTTTTTTTTTGGGTGGGGGGGAGTGTTTTGAGCAAAGAAAGGGCACAAGCAGCCTTTAGAATGCCTCGGAAGTGGGAGCGGAGAGGAGACAGCAGCATCTGATATGGAGGGGATGGAGCAGACAGGCCAGTCAAGATGGAGTGACTCCAGCCTTGGTCCACTTGGTCCATCAGAGCAACCACATGTACTGCTGAGACAGGAGGGTCAGAGCTGGGAAAGTGTCCTGGCTGGCTGCAGTTAGGAGTGGAATTGTGAGGCATTATCTCACCGAGCTGGAGCCTGCACCGAGCCATACATCTCCCACAGCCAATTGTCTCCAGAGGTGATGGTGGAGGGAAGGGTGCTGGGAACTGTCTCCCTCCCACATTTCCAGGACTTGCTGCTGCTGTGTGGTCCCTTTCCCTGCTCACAGCCAAACGATGAAAACAGTCAGATGAACCCTGGAGAGCTAAGCCCAGCTCTGCCCCCTCCTCCAAGCTGCATAGGACTGCTGGTCCCACACCACCTCCACCCTCCCACTCACCATTTCGTTTCCCTTTTGTTTTTTCCCCAAAGTGTACATTAATGGGAACTGAGATGGAAAGAAGAGCAAAGATGTCCCAATCCTTCCTTCCTCCTCAAACAGATATCTGTGTGACCAGGACAACAGGATCAGAATGGCAGGACCATGTCCTTCCACCTCCTGTCTTTGAGCAGACCATCAGAAGGAGGACATAGAACTGCTTGAGAGAGTCCAGTGCAGAGCCACACAGGTGATTAAAGGGATGGAACATCTCCCTTATGAGGAGAGAGTGAGTGAGCTGGGGCTGTGCTGCTAGGAGGGACAATGGTGGAAACTGAAGCATAGGAAGTTCCATGGGAACAAGAGGAGGAATTTCTTCACTGTGAGGGTGCCAGAACCCTGGAACAGGCTGCCCAGGGGGGTTGTGGAGTCTCCCTCTCTGGAGATACTCAAAATGCACCTGGATGCTTTCCTGTGTGATCTGGTGTAGGTGATCCTGCTCTGGCAGGGGGGTTGGACTGGCTGAGCTTTGGAGGTCCCTTCCAGCCTCTGACATTCTGTGCCTCTGTGTTCCCATCCCCCGGAGAGCCGCTGGTGGCTCCCTGCCTGGCCCGTGAGGGCTGTCACTACCAATTCTCTGTTTCTCATAAAGCAGAGGTTGGCTTTGGCCAGCAGAAGCCACGATTTGCAAGGCCGAGCCAATTTCCACTCGCAGCCACCAAGGACCTGGGGGGACCATCCCCAGCTCCGGGCGCAGGCAGCAGAGTCCTGGCCGCGGCCAGCAGCCCTAGCACAGCTACGGGCGGACTCGCCCGCTCTTAGCTCAGCCGCTGGCTGCGGCTGATCGAGTAAGTAATAAAGAACGTTTCTCAGGAAATCCGCCCTCTCGGAGGTCCCCAGGCGCAGAGCTGCCCTTTGCGGGGCTCAGCGAACCTTTCTCTCCCCGCTCCGCACCGCCCCCGTGCAGGCGGCTCCGCGGGCGGTGTTTGCAGTCCGCTCCCGGCAGCGCCCTGACATTTGCAGGCATCGTTTGGCCGTTTCCAGCTGGCACCACCTTGTCCTTTCTGGGATATTGTGTGTGTGTGTGTGCTGGTCCAGGTGGGGAGAAAGGTCAGAGATGCTGATGGCAAGGGCCAGACTGGGGTCTGGATCTTCCCGAATCACAGAATCAGGCAGGTTGGAAGAGACCTCCAGGATCATCCAGTCCAGCCTAGCATCTAACCCTTCTCATTAACTAACCCATGGCACTGAGTGCCTCATGCAGCCTCCTCCTAAACACCTCCAGGGAAGGGGACTCCACCACCTCCCTGGGCAGCCCATTCCAATGCCAGTCACTCTTTCCATGAAGAATTTCTTCCTAACATCCAGTCTGAACCTGCCCTAGCACAGCTTGAGGCTGTGTCCCTTCGTTCTGTCCCTGGGTGCCTGGCAGCAGAGCCCAACCCCAGCTGGCCACAACCTCCCTTCAGGGAGCTGCAGAGAGCAATGAGCTCTGCCCTGAGCCTCCTCTCCTGCAGGCTGCACACCCCCAGCTCCCTCAGCCTCTCCTCTTGGGGCTGTGCTCCAGGCCCCTCACCAGCTTCATTGCCCTTCTAAGGTCAGGATGACTGTGCCTGTGCATAAGCCTGCAAGTCTGGCTCCAGATGGCTGCCCTCAGAGGGTCACATTGTGCTCTGTTCCTTGGCTTTGAGGCTCTCACAGCTCCACTATGCAAGGGTCTGCGTTGTGAGGGACCTGGCGTGGTTTAGTCTGGAGAAGAGGAGGCTGAGGGGAGACCTTATTCATCCCTAAACTCCCTTCAAGGAGGTTGCTTGAGGTGGGGGTTGGTCTCTTCTTACTAGTGTCAAGTGATGGAATAAGAGAGAGTTGCGCCAGGGGAGATTTCAGTTGGATATTAGGCTATGAGGATGACCAGAGGCTGACCTGTTCTAGTGGGAGGTGTCCCTGCCTATGGGGATAAGCTTTGAGGTACCTCCAACCTAAACCATTCTATGAAAGATTTCTGTCCTTCTGTGAGAGTGGTCAGGCGTTGGAACAGGCTGCCCAGGGAGGTGGTGAGGTCACCAGCCCTAGAGATGCTCAAGAGATGTGTGGACACAGCATTTGGGGGCATGGTTTAGTGGCTGTAGTAGTCTCTTAGGTTGATGGTTGGACTCAATCTCAGAGGTCTTTTCCAACCAAAACAGTTCTATGATTCTATCTTTTTTTTGGGGGGCTCCTTTCCCTCCTGTTTCTGACCTCCAGATCCTCCTCGTAGCTCATCACAGCCCACCCAGAACTGAACAGCCTCAGCCCTGACGCTTCCTCTGCAGCCAAGCTCCTGACCTTCATTTTCTCCTAAATCAATACTTAAAAGCCTTCCTACAGCAATAGCAGCATGTCAGGGGAGTCCAACTGATTTATATCATCTGAGGAGCCGATTCTGCTTCTGAGGCTTCAGTTCTAATGAGCTTTTGTCTTCCCAACCTCTTGTGTGCTGCCCTCAGCACCTGTACGTTGAATTCATCCTCTGACCTGCCTTGACTCTCCATCGTGCTTCTAATCTGCTATGAAATGAAGGCAGCTCCAGGTAGAGCAGTAGGTTTATTCTTCCTGATCAGATTTTTGGGGTTTTTTTACTAAAAAGAAGGGGGGGGTGGGGGGTGGGGGGAACCGGTTTAAAGCAAGTTGAGGTTGTAAAGGCTTTATTAAAATGCTTCAATGGGGCGGAAAAAAACCCCAAACTACTAGGAACACTCTAAAGGCATTTGTGAAATTCTCACTGGGGAGGAACCAAGCTGCTGGGAGTTCCTGTCCATATGTCTGATGTGATCTCAGTGGCAGGGAGGTGACCCTCGGAAGGTCCAGGATGGGGAGAATTTGCTGCCCTCAGCCAGGAGCATCTGGGACAGGAGCCACACGCCAGGTTTCTTCCCCACCGCTGCTGATCGGCTGCTGTCCTCCCCTCACTGCTGCGTCCTGCTGGAGGCTGCCAGCGGTGGTCAGCCCCGCAGAGGCAGCAAGCAGCCAGTTCTGGGTGCAGAGCAGGTGGATTTGGCACGGGAGCTTGGTGCCAGCTGCGGTGAGTCCAGCACCACTGTGCCTGGGGGGAAGGATTCTGCTGTGTGACTGCTTCGTGCCGCAGCAAAGCAGAGAGCTGTCTCCTCCTGCCACATCTGCATCAGCAGAGGCTTTGGGAAGTGCTTCTTCAGTTGGGTGGAAGCTGATGTTTGCAGGTCCACTGGTCCCAGTGAAGGGAGGATCAATGCAGACTGATAAACTTTTCTCCCCCGGGACATTTGTTTTTTTTCCAGCAGGACACTGAGTTCTCAAACAACCGAAGGCTTGCACAAGACAGCGGCTGCCTCGCTTTGGCAGCAAACACAAAGCAGCAGTATTTGTCTTTACTCTAAAACACAAATTTTTGTGGCTAGATAGAGCCAAAAATATATCTTTTCCCCCCCTCCTCCACCCCGACTTCTCCCAGACACGAGACATCTCTGACTGCTGAAAGCAAGCCCTGCCCTGCTGCAACTGGCCCAAATAAACCCAGCACGAGAGCGGCGCTTAGCAGAACCAGCTGTGCCTCTGCAGCAAGCTCTGTCTGCAGACAGATCTTTTATTAGCAGTTTTTGTGGCTGGGGAAGCTGCAGAGGCTGCGCCAGCCCCGTGGCCAGGAGCAGGATGCTCCATCACCCCCTGCCTGGGGGCAGCCCTTAGGGCTTGCTGAGGGCATCACCGTGGGGCTGCCGAGCACCCTGCAGGCCTTCCGAGCAGGCAAATTGCCTTTCTGCATCAGCCTTCATCCTGCTGCCAGGTCCTCTCCGAGCTGTGGCAGGGAGCTGGGGTGATGTGGGTTTGTCAGCCTGCAGGTTGGTGCTGTGGGTGGTTTTGCATGTGCCAAGGCTGGGATGTGCTCGGTGCCAGCTGCAGGAGGAGAAGGAGCTGTGGTTAATGGTTTGGTGAGAGCTGGGGTGGATGAAGTTAGGAGCCCTGGGGGATCTTCCAAAGGGAAGGTAGGGCAGGGAGAGTCCCTGAGCTGCCCCCTCACAGTGTTTGCAGAATCACAGAATTGTTTCTGTCGGAAAAGACCTTCAAGATCATCAGGTCCAAACATTCTCTGACTCTGCCAAGTCTGGTGCTAAGCATTCAGCAGTGCCTTGCAGTCTTGGGGGAGGTTAGGAAAGACAGCCCTGGCCTCAGTTTCCCCCTCATAGCCCACCTGTGTGCCCTAGCCTAGAGCAGCATCCCCTCCCCAAAGGTCTCCTCCTGGGGTGGTGACAGCAGTGTGAGTAGTCCTACCTCTGCTGAGAGCTGCAGATGGACAGCCTGGAGCCAGTCCTCACTCCCTGGGGTCACTGTGCAGGACAGAAAGCCACATTAGTCCCAGTCCTTCACGTCACATTCATCCCATCCTCACCCCAATGGGACCACTACCTGCTCTGCTGCTTTTTCTGTCCTGATGAGATGCTCCTGACATCCAGGCAGTGGGCAGGAGGCCACGGAGGCAGGGATGGATGTGCCCTCACCTGGGAACTGAACTGCTAATGGAAGTGAGGGGGAAATGGACTTTTCCTTTCCAGTCTGGCCATTCCAGGATCTAATTTCTTTCCCCCAGAGCAAGCCACTTTTCTAGAGCCTTCACAGTCTGGGCAGTAGTCAGAGAGACCTTTACATCCTGGGTGGAATGGGAAAGAACCATCATCAAAATGCCTGAGGGGTCTGTGAGCAGGACAGAAAGGCTGTGGCCAGGATTTCTGCCTGAAGTGAGCACTTCTTTTATTCAGTTTCCCCAAAGCTGCAGACAACCACTGCATCCCACCTGCTTTTGATCCAAAGCCGTCCTACGTGGTGCCACGGTCAGAGCCAACCTCCCTCCTGGCTGCTTCTTCTGCCTCAGGGTGCCTGGGGACAGAGGAGATGTGGGTGGGTGAGCTGTGGTGCCAGTTGCAGCCTTTCCTAATTGAAAGTGATTACTTGCAGCTTTTTATTACTTTTTTTTGTGTGTCCAGAAAATAGCTGACTCGTGGCAGTCCTCCATCACCCACCCTCCCCACCCAGCTGTCCCTTTCCCACAGCCCATCCTTCCCCTGGGCTCTGGAACTGGGTCACTGAGTGGCATCCAGCAGTGCTTGCTTCCCACTGCAATTCATAGAAAGCAGACATGGCCCCTGGGTGCTTTTGGGACAGCTCAGCTTTGTCTTCTTGGCACCCACCTCAGGCATCCTGGAAAGGGGTGGTTGGAGGAGCAGGCAGAACCCTCAGAGGGACCCAGAGCCCTGCCAGCAGCACTTCCCCGTATCTCTCTGCCACGCCAACGCTGATGGCTTTGCTTCTTTGCTACCTGGTAGGGACTGGATGTCTTGGAACCTCTATCCCCTGCCAAGCTTGGCTGAAATAAGCCAGCAGGCTCGAGAGCCATCTGGGGAGCAGCCACATGCATGTGTGCCTGTAGACACCACAGAGCTTGCTGCCTGTGGAAAGCAGGCTGAGGAGGGAGCAGCTTCAGGCAGTCACTGAGTGGATTGGGTTGGAAGGACCTTTAAAGGTCATCTAGTCCAAACTCCCTGCAGTCAGCAGGAGCACCTTCAGCTAAAGCCCCCAAAAACCTGACCTGGAAGAGTTCCAGGGTTGGGGCATCTGCCACCTCTCTGGGCCAGTATTTCTCCACCTTCAGTGTAAACAATTCCTTCCTAGTCTTAATCTGCCTTCTTTCAGTGCCAAACTATCAGCCCTTGTCCTGTCACTGCAGCCCCTGATGGTGAGTCCCTCCTCACCTTCCCTGTGGGCCCCCTTTTTATGTTCTAGGAGGCTGCATCCTGTGCCTCCTGCCCTTGCTCTGCGCTGCCTGGTTACACCTGGTGGTGAAAGGGAATCTGAGCTCGGGAGAAGGCCTTGGGACAGAGCTCATCTTCTCCTAGGGACCGTGGCTGAAGCAAGGCCAGGAACCTCCTTTAGATGGCCCCGCAGAGAGGTGGGCAAAACCCCTGCCCACCTGCAGCTACCCAGCTGGCCTTGCTGCTTCCAAAGCACAGCTGCTTTTCGGCCGCTGGCAGCTGGGGGTCACTCTCAATGACATCTCCAAAAGCAGGAGAAGAAGGCAGAGATGCTCTCTGAGTCACTGGCGTGTTGTTACCAAGGACACTCAGGTTCCTGATTTTGAAGAAGAGATTAATTACCTTCTGCAAATAGGCTTTTTTTTAAATCTGCAGGGAGGAGCAGCAAGAGCTGAGTTCTTCTAGCCCCTGGCTCATTAGGTATCAGCAGGTAGTGTTGTGACAGATGTAGGAATCCAGTCGCATTGTCACTCGGGCTTAATCATCACAGAGCTCTCCTCCCCGGGGTCAGCTCCTGGTGAGGATTGGTAATATTTACATAGCACTCTGGGGCTGGCTTCTTTCAGCGCCAGAGTCTGCGTTCACTCGTCAGCCTCTCTTTATGCCTGTGCCAGTATTAATTGCATTTAGAGCTGAGATTCTAAAGGAGAAGTGAGAGCTATTTAGCCTTCCATTCAGCCTGAAAGACAGCAGCTTTCTGTGTGACAGCTCTCGAGATGCTCTTGTGCTCAGCCTTCTCTCCAGCTGAAAAGCAGGTGTTGGGGAGTGGGNGTGCATGCCCAGACATTTATATAACCGACAGGATAATGACTCCGCAGAAGTGGCACAGGATTGACCCTTCTGCTCCTGGATTCCAGGTGGAGAGCAGATCTGCTCCGGGGGCAAGCGATGCTGAGCCTCGCCTGCTGTGCAAAGAGGGGGGAGGATTTTCTTGCTGCCGGGTGTGGGGGGCTGGCGGGGGGGTGGATGTTATTTATCTCCTCGGCTGTGCCTGCAGCTCTTCGGAGCTGTGTTTGTGGCCTTGCTAACGCCTCTAAAGTCGTGCAGAAATTTCAGCTGGCTGCTGCCCCTGCACGCCTGTGCTGCGCGCTGACCGCCCCAGCCCGGAGCTGCAGAGCCCTGTGCTGCCTGCCAGCCCTGCCTGGGGGCTGCAAACCAGGAGGTCACATCCTGCTTCCCACCGGGGACCAAGCTGGAAGGTTAGCTCCAGACGATGCCAGGCGCTGCCTTCTCCAGCCCGAGGCGCGGAGGAGCTGTTCTCACCTTGCCGTGTGGCATGGAGGGTGGGACAAGGGGGTCCTCATGGGGGCAGAGATGGGCACAGGCACCAAACGTGGCCTTGGCTCCAAGGCTGAGGGAAATAACCCCTCTGGGAGCCAGGGCATTTGTGTTCAGCTTGTTGTGTGGGGGCTGAGAAAGCAGCAGCAAAGGCAAATCCACCTTCCCAGAGTACCTCCTTTGCTTTGCCATAGCCCAGCCCTGCCCTAGCCAGCTCTGATCCATCTCCAAGAGCTCTCCACTGAGAACATCTCCCCTCATAGCCTGGCTCTTCCCAGCAAGCTCCTTTGGGTGTTCCTGTACTCCCTTAGGTGCTCACTGCCCTTCATTCCCCTGTGCTGGACTGGCACAGGCTTGGGGTCAGCAGCATCTCCACCTCCTCAGATCCACTTGGGAGCAGGCAGGGAGCAGCCCCCACCAGGAAGAGACTGGAGGGGAAGAACATGAGAAAGGCAAACAGAGCAGGCATCCATAACCAGCCTTGGTGCCCTGCCAGGACCTTCTCATGAAATACCACAGAAACCAAAGAATAAGTCACTGCTTGTGGAGGAAAACCAAGCACCAAAGCCCAAGGGGTCCCTCTTGACCTCCGTGTCCCTCGGCGAGGAGGTTTGCCCAGGGTAGCCTTTCAGTTTGCCTTTCTTCTCCAGCGAGGGAGAACAGGCAGGCCCCACAGCCAGGCTGTTGGGAGGAAACCCTTCAAACCTCTCCTTTTGAGATGGTGGAAGCAGGCTCGAGGGGACAACCCTGACCCCACAGACCCGGACCCAAGCCCCCCAGCACTGCAAGTGCAGGCCAGACCCAACCTGCACTGCCCCTGGAAGCCCCAAGGCATATAAATAGAAGACAGGACGTGAAGGAGGTCAAGTGAGCAGGGGATTTCACATAATCTGCTCCTGCCTGTGCTGCTCATTTGTGTGCCTTGCCCAGGACACAGGCTCTGCTTCACACATGGGGATGTTCCTGCACCAGGGCAGCTTTCTCCCGTGGAACGTGTGGGCTCCTCTCTCTCACTTCGCTCTCTGCTGCTCTTCAGGGCTGTCTTTAGTCCAGAGAAGTGCACATGTGGAAAATCCTGGTCCTTGTTGCTGTGTGGATGAAAACTGGGCTGGAACTTTATTGTCTTGGGTCTGTTCATGGTCTGGAGGATGCTGCCTGCTCTCCACTGTGCCCATCCAAAGCCTCAGTCCTTCTGCCTTGGCCACCTGTCCAGCTTCTTCCCAGTCCTTGGCCAGCAGCACTTCTGCCTCTTGCTTCTGCTACTTCTCTTTTCCAAAATACAAAGGCTAGAGACAAATTCTCTCCTGAAACGGAGCTGCCAGTGGAACTGCACTGATTTATGTCAGCACAGAGTGAGGTGGATAGGTGGGAGTCCAAAACAGAGCAAGTACAAACCCTGTTAATAGCCACTGGTCTTTAATGGTGAGAGCAATTAATCACCAGAAGAACTGATCTGGTGGCATTCAGCTGCTGGCTTCCCATCCAGACCAGGTGCCTGTTTGAAAGCTGCAGCAGGGCTTGGAGGAAGCTTCTCCCACCCATCCAGCTGTGAGCCTCCCCAGGGCACCACGCTGTACCGAGCAGCCCTCCTGATGAGTTCAGCCTTGAGCTGCAGTGCTGAGGTCAGTTGCACTCCTGTACCCATGCCACGTTGATGGCTCACCAGCCACACAGATGGTGAGGATGGCACAGGTCTGAGCAGGCTGTGGGACCCCAGTGCAGCTGTGGTGGGAGGGCTACTGATCATGCCACGGTTGGAGACAGCCAGGGCAGCCTCAGCATTCTCAGCTCCAGGCTCCATATCACCTCCTCGTGCAAGGTTCTGTGCTTTCTCCTAACAGCAAGGATGTGGTGGCTGAGCCACAGACCAGACCTGCAGCTCTGACACCTCCCACACCTGCACACTCTGCTTTCTCCTGAGAGGGAGTGGAGCCAGCCACAAAGCTGCCCCCACATCCCGCCCTGGCCACCCTGGAAGCAGCTCATGCCTGCTCCCACGGGCAGGGCTTGTGCCTCCCTGGGGTGCCAGCACCAGTGCCATCAGTGCAGGTGACCTTCCCCCCAGCCACCCACCTGATCTCTGTGTGCAGGGCACCACTGCCTACTTTTCCTATTTGTCCTGCAGCTTCCAAAGGGATGAGGATCTACAGGCTGCCTGCTCTGCCAGCCAAACCAGCCACCCCTTGTACCCACTTGCCCAGAGACAGCCCCACCTCTGCAGCCAGCAGGCTTGCTCAGGCACTTAATGAGCCTTTAATTGAGCTGGTGCTGCAGGTAGCACGGGGAGGGCTGGGAGCACACAGGCCAGGAGATGCCTTCCGTACTTCCAGCCTTGTTTCTCCCTCTGCTGACTTAATTGGCTCGTTAAGTGCCAATTTGACCTCCCCACTTTCAGCTGTCTCCAGTCTCCACTGGTAAATAGATTTGCGCGTCTCCAGAGCGGAAAACTCCCTCCAGCTGAGCCCGGCGCTGGAGCAGGAGGCTGCAGAGCAAGCAAGGGCGATGCCCGCCCCTGCCGTGAGCACGGCACCGCTGCCACCCAGCTGAAGCCAGCCCTGCTGCTGAAGGGCAGCGCAACTCCCCTCCCAAAGAGGAGAGGAGCTGCAGGCAGCGGAAGCCGCAGCCGGCGGCAGCTTGCCCGCGGCGCAGCAGGGATGCAGGGAGCAGGAGGTGACCCAGCGCTCCGGTGGCAGCTTTGTCATTGCCTCGGTGTGGGACTGCAGCAAGTCCCTTCCCATCTGCTCCCTGCCATCGTGTGCGAGAGTGTGAGCGTGGGCAGGGAGCACGGCGCCACAGGGCTGCGGCTGCTGCCGCTGCTGAGAGCTCGCAGGCGTCCTCCACACCCGGACCCGCACCCTGCACCTCAAGGACGGAGCGGGGTCAGCCCAGGGCTACCTTGCAGCAGGTGAAGGGTTGCCAGCTGAGCGCTGCTGGGGGTCACTGTCAGCCAAGAGCGCTGCTCAGCCTCCTCCCCTGCCAACACATGGAGGCAAAGAGGCAGCCAAGCTGCTTGCCTGGATGGAGGGCAGGATGCTGTACTGTTCCGTCTGGGAGACACCTCCACCGGTGCAGGTAAAAGCACCCCAAGAGTTCAGCCCTGTTGCTTGGTGGCAGAAAGGGTTGTGGGGACACACACACCAGTCCTGCCTCTTCCTTGCTCCCACTGGGACAAGAGGGAGCAGGTGAAGAACCAGTCCTGCTTCTCTTCCTTGCTCCCACTGGGACAAGAGGGAGCAGGTGAAGAACCAGTCCTGCTTCTCTTCCTTGCTTCCACTGGGGCAAGAGGAAGGAGGTGATGGCACATCGCAGAATCATAGAATGGTTTAGGTTGGAAGGGAGCTCAAAGATCATCCAGTTCCAACCCCCCTGTGCCATAGGCAGGGACAGCTCCCACCAGAACAATTTGCTCAAGGCCTCATCCAGCCTGGCCTTGAACACCTCCAGGGAGGGAGCAGCCACAACCTCCCTGGGCAACCCGTGCCAGCGTCTCACCACCCTCTGCCCAGCACAGGCTGCTGGTGTCACCCACAGGACCAACGCTAGAAGGAAATGAAGCCATCTCCAAGGACAGGCTTTAGGCTGACTAGTGAGATCCTCCACCCCGGAGACCACCACTCCCTTCCCCAGCCCCAGGGCCCCAGGGGAGGGGACAGGAGAGGACATACGGTTCGACTTTGTTGAAGAAGTGGCGCCGCAGCATCACGACCAGCGTGCCCAGGAGCAGCAGGGTGGTGCACATGGTGCTTCCTCCATCACCACGCCGCACCCCCGGCCCCTCGCCCCCCTCCCGGGGCCACTGCTCGGCCCGGGGCTGTCACCTGTGCCCAGCACCCTGCCTGCCAGGCACCTCTCCCCGACGGCCACCCGAAGGCTGCCCCAGGGCTGGTTTTAGAAGGGATTAGGGAAGGATGAGATGTAATTAAGCAGGCAGCAAATGAGGACACTCTCCTCTGACCTTCGGGCAGGAGGGAGCCCAGCGGTTGGTCCCTGACTCCTTGAGCACTTAATTGGCTTTGTCATGTGGTGTCCCCAGCCCCGCACCTCAGCCGGGCAGGTGCTGGGGGTGAGGTGTGATGGCCCAAGCCCATTCCCACCCCATGGCTCCCCCAGCCCGTTTTACTGCCCCGTCACCCCCAGGGCTAGGTGCTCTGCTCCCCTCTTTCCTCCGTGCCTCCCTCTCCTCTTTGTCCAGCTCCTGCATTCCTCCCCCTGCCAGACCTGCCTCAACCCGCTCCTCCCTTCCCATCTCCGGTAATAATCTGACAGGCTCAGACCTGCCTGTAATTCCCTGCGGACTCTCCTCAGCCAGCTGATCCCTTGTCTGCATCCTCCCCTCACCCAGGCTGCGTTTGCCTCCTGCAGCTCCTCGCTCTCCCGTGGCTCAGCAGCACGCACAGCTCCTCCTACGGCACGGCTCTGGCCCCACAGTGGCCTGGCTTGCCATCCCCAGCCAGATGTGCCCAAGTCCAGCCATGGCAGGGGCCTGGGATGGCTGTGGCCAGTCCCATCTTGGTGGACATGCCCTCTCCAAGTGCTCCAAGCCCTAAAAACAACTGCATTTGAAATGTCAGCAAACCCCAATCCCTCTAAGCCCATGGAGTAAACAGCTCCCAGCCCTCAGAGATTTACAAACATTGATTCAATCCCCTCTGAGTCTTCTCTTCTGCAGTCTAAGCAGCTCCAGGTCCCTCAACCTCTCCTCCCCAGACAGTGCTCCTCCCCAGCCATCCCACTCTGCTGGCTTGGGCAGTGTGACCCAGCAGTGCTCTTTCAGTGTGGGAATGAAGGTCAGGTCTAAACCCAGGTGCTGAGGTTCCTGCCTTCTTCCACCGACTCCCTCAGCTGATGGAGCCAGCAGCATTTTAGGGAATTGCTCTGGGCTTTTACTGCTCTTTTTACTCAATTGCTTCTCCCTCTGATTGCCTCTGTCCACCTGCTTTCAACCAAGGTCCTCCGGAGCTTGGAGGTCGGCAGAGGGGACGGATCCAAGCCTCGCTAATGGCACCGGTGTGATGGGAAGCCTTTGGGAGGGAGGTGAAAGAAACATCCCCGAGTGTTTCCTGCAGCCTGATGGGAACAAGAGTGAGTAATTTCTTGCCAAGAAGAAGTGAGGTCGGCAAGCTCCGGAGCTGCCTTACGCAAGGCAGAGGGGAGCAGGCGAGCGGCCGAGCCCCCTGTCCTGCTCAGCCACCCTGCAGCACGCTGGGCCCCCCAGGAGCAGATTTTGGTATGCTGGGAAGTCATCAAAGCCAAATAAACAGCAGCTGCTGGCCGAGCTGGAGCCCAAGAGGCTGGAAGGGACCTTCTTTTCCCTGGCAATAGGCGCTGTGGCTTTCGTAATCCCTGGGAGGACATCGCTGCTTGCAAAACCTTCTCCCCTCGCCCAGACCCCGCAGGGCTGACACCAGCAAGGTCCCCAGGTGCTGTCTGAGATGCTGAGAAAAAGCAGCCACACCGTGCAAAACTTTCTCCCCTGGCCCAGACCCAGCAGGGCTGACACCAGCAGGGTCCCCAGGTGCTGTCTGAGATCCCCAGAAGCAGCACCTGCAGGAGCTTCCTCACTTACAGAATCAATAACAGAATGGTGTAGGTTGGAAGGGACCTCAAAGCTCAGCCAGTTCCAACCCCCTGCCATAGGCAGGGACACCTCCCACTGGAACAGGTCACTCAAAGCCTTATCCAACCTGGCCTTGAACACCTCCAAGGGGGTTGTGGAGCACAGAAGCACTGAATGTGATCTTCGATGACACTGGATGACCAATGCCAAGAGCTGCCCTGTCTGGGAGTGCCTCACTTCCAAACACTCTTGGCTGATGCCAGGAGATGCCTGGTTGAAAGGTAAGGTAATGTGAGCAGATTGGTTAATGCTTCTTTGAGCTCCCCGGTTGCAGAGGGACAGGGACCTGCTGGAGAGGGTCCAGGGGAGGGCTGTGAGGATGCTGAGGGGACTGCAGCAGTGCCTGGGGAGGAGAGGCTGAGGGACCTGGGGCTGCTTAGGCTGCAGAAGAGAAAACTGAGAGTGGATTGAATCAATGTTTGTAACTATCTGAGGGCGGGGGGTGAGGAGGTGGAGGACAGGCTCTGCTCACTGCTGCCTGGGCTAGGCCAAGGAGCAATGGATGGAAGCTGCAGCACAGGAGGTTGCAGCTCAACACAAGAGGCAACTTCTTGCCTGTGTGGGTCCCAGAGCAGTGGCACAGGCTGCCCAGAGAGGTTGTGGAGTCTCCTTCTGTGGAGCCTTTGCAGACTCTGTCTGGATGTGTTGCTGTGTGCCCTGAGCTAGATCATAGAATCACAGAATGGTTCAGGTTGGAAGTGACCTCAAAGATCATCCAGATTGCTCTGGCAGGGGGGTTGGATTGGATGAGCTCCTTGGGTCCCTTCCAACCCCTGACATCCTGTGGGCCTGTGGGTTCTTGCCTTAGCCCTTGAGAGCCAGGCTGGAAGGGCTGCAGGAGCCTGGCTGGGTTTTGAAGGCTTTTCTTTTTAGGATAGACATCGCTGGAGCCGTTCGGGGAGCAGAGATATTGTGCTGGGAATAAGAATGGGAGCTTGGGTTTGAGCCAGGGTGAGGTCCCTGACGGTGTTTACTTCATGTCCTGGCAGCAGATGTGAGATGAGATGAGATGAGATGAATACAGGAGCTTGCTGCCCTTCCTGAGCAACCCCTGCCACGCTCAGGCCAGCTTCAGGAAGCAAAAGAGCAGCGCAGAGAATCTGTCTGGCAGTGCTGAGTTGTTTCCCAACGCCCCTGTCCTCCTGGCTTGCTGCTGCAGGGTCAGGCTGTGACAGGGGCTGTGCCCCTAGGGGGTGGCCAGTTCCTGCCTCTGGGAGAGCTCAGGCTGGAGGGGGGTGAAGGGGGAGGTGATGGCACTGGAGGCTGTTGGGGGTCTGAGGAAGTTTAGCAGCCGGCTGGTACCTTGCAGGGTGCTGGATCAGTCACCTGCTTCCTGAGCAAGCACTTCTGCTGGGGGGTTGCATCACAAAGCTTTGAGTTTCCTCAGATCCCAGAGTGGGACTTGGGATGTTTTGTAACAGCCATGAAAACACAGGGAGTGCTTCAACACCATCTGGATCTGGGAAGGGTCCTGCTGGCTGTAGCCTCTTTTAACCCCCTTGGCACAGTGTCACAGAGTCACAGAATGGTTTGGGTTGGAGGGGACCTTAAAGATCATCTAGTTCCAATCCCAGGGCCAGGGGCCAGGGACACCTTCCACCAGACCAGGTTGCACAAAGCCCCATCTAACCTTGCCTTGAACACTTCTGGCAGAGGTGGGGGAAGGCATCCACAACATCCTCCAGCCTGCTCCTGCAGTGGCAGCTTGCAGACCACAGGCACTGCTGGCACAGGGCTCCTGGGACCAGAGGAGCCAGGGAAGGAAACCTGCAATAAGTAGAGAGCATTTATCCAGGCTTTAGGCTAAATCCTTCCCTCCCCAAGCAGCAGGCACTACAAAGCTGTTTTCTAAAGTCTTGTTATTCCTTTTCAGGCCAGGACTTTGCAGCTGGCAGCAGAGAGGAGAGAGAGGTGCTGTGTGCTGGGGGCAATACTGGGTGAGTTGGGCTGGGAACCAAGGGCTTTGCTTCAGCAGTGTCCAGGGGTGACAAATCCAACATCTCTGGGTGAGACAGAGCAACAGCCTGAGTTGCTTCAAGAAGAGGACCCAACCTGGCACATGTGTCCTGCAATAGCTCTCAGCCATGCTTCTGGGAGCAAAAGTGGCAACCAGCCCTAGCAGCATCTTCCACTCCCCACCTTCTCCAGCTCAGAAGGGGCAAAGTTAAGGTTGCTCTTCTTGGGCTTTACCACACTGATGCCTTCAACCTTATTTCACTTAAAATTCCAGGCCTGCTCCTGCTCTGGCCTGGCTGCTGTCTGGGGGATTCCTCACTGGACCCCTGGCATCACACCAGCACCAAGGGCTTGGAGCAGTTCCTGCAGCTCCTTCCCAAGGGAGATCATGAGGGTGTCTTCTTAGGACCACCTCAACTACTCGTGTTTGCCAGAAGCTCCCAGGAAGGTGACTTTGCAGGGGACACAAGAAGTCAGCAGCTCTCCTGCAGGAGCTGAAGAACGAGGCTGCCCCCACACGCAGGGGAAGGTAGGCTCAGCCCCAAGGGGCTGGAGTTGGGGTTTCTGCCTTCACCCCAGTGACAATGGAGGAGTCAAGGGTGGGGATCTGCCATCATCTGCATCCCACACGCTGTGGAGCTGAAATCTTGGGCTTTTTTGCCTTCACCTCCCACTCGAGGATCGGGAGCCAAGTACATTTCTCATTGCACCCAGCACACTGGGAGGAGGAGAGGCAAATGTGGGAGGGCACTGGGAGAGTGGGAGAAGCTGTGGGCAGGGGGGCACGGACCCCACAGGAACACGACTCGCTGTGGGCAGAGGCTGGGAGGGCCTGGAAACCCATCCCCACCCCCTGCAGCCCTGCAAATGGAGGACAGCTTGAGCAGGAGCTTGATCTCTCCCTGCAGCACAGAAGCTGCGGGAGGAGCAGGCTGGGGCTCAGCAGGGATCAGGCCCTGCTGGCAGGGCTGGCACCCTGGGGACAGGTCCATGGGAAGGAGGTGGAAAGCAGGAGAGCTGTGGGGCATGACTGGAGGTGGAAAAAAGGATTAGGGTGTTGAAATGAAGTGGGAGCTGAGGGAGATGGAGCCGTTCCTCCCATAGGGCTCACCCAGGCTGATCCCATCTCAGTCTCTCTGCTGCCTCTGAGGACCAAGACATCTGTCCTGAGTCCTGTGTCCCTGAGCCACCCTGCCACGGTAGCAGGCACCGTGCTGAGCTCCCCTCTGGGACAACTGGCAGCAAGTATGAGCAGGGTAAGCAAATCCCAACCCAGCCCTCCACAGTGCAGCTTGCACCAAAGGGACTGGGGTGGGGCCACCCATGTCATGGTGGGACCATGGAGGCTGGCAGGAAAGGCTGCCATGGGAGGCTGGCAGGCAAGGCTGCCTGCCTGTGCAATCCCCAGCAGGGTTCTGCAGCAATGGTGTCCAGGCAGCATCTTTTTTCCCTTGTGGAAGAAGTTTCATCCAAACCCTGAGCCCTCAAGAGCAGCAGAAAGCATGGACACAGGTGGCTGGGATGTGGCAGCATGTTCTGGCATGTGCCACTGTGTGCCAGCATGTGCCTGTGCTCCTGCCCCTGAGCTGTGTCCCACATCTGGGAGGAGGTGCAGAAGTTCAGGGCTCTTTGGGTTTGTTTGGGGCTTTCCAGGCAGCTTTCCTCACTGCCACCTGCTTGTGGAGCAGGCACATGGGAGCAGGGCTGGGCTCCTGCCACCACCAGATGTGATGTCCCCAGGAAAAGAGGGGCAGGAACCTGGAAAGGTCTGGGGGATTTGTCAAGTACTTTCCTAATGTTCCTAAGTGGAGGCTCTTGAGTTAAGATTTTCCCTCTGGTGTTGGGGAGCAAGGAGAAGCAGCTGCTGCAGCCAAGCTCACCATGAATCCAGGTACCAGGCTGTGAGCCCACGATTAAGACCAAAGGTGGCAAAGCTTTGAAGGATCCTTTCTTTTAAAGCTACAGCAAGTAATAACTTCACCACTGCTCCTCCTGGACTGTCATCCCAGCCTTTGTATTTGTCAGACTGGGGGTTCCCCCTTTTTGAAAGCTCTGGCACTGCACTGCAGTTTTGCTCAGGGTTTGAGCCGAGTCTAAGCTCAGAATCTCTTCCCCGTGGCTTTTAAAGGAGGGTGATAAGCTTGGCCCTGCCATCCAGGGACCAGAGGGTTTCTCTGCTGGGTGTTAGCCACCTTGGGACACAGCAATTAATGACCTTGGGATCGCGGATGCTAATCCCGGTGGCTAATGGGCAGGAGGCAAAGACAAGGTTTAAGGCAGCTGTTGAAAATGTGCTTTGGAAGCCCGTGGAGGTGTTCCTGGTGACCTGGGTGGGGTTGGCCACGGTGCTGGTTGCACTCTGGGGGGCTTGGCAGCTCCCAGGTGAGCCCTGAGCAGAGGGACTGCCGAATGCATGGGGCCCCTGGCCTTCTGCTGGGGCACCTAGACTGGGGGCCCTGCGGGCAGCCTCTTCTCCACCACCTCTCCTGAGGTCTGCGAGGGCAGATCTGCCGACACCCGCGGACCGGCTGCTCTTACCGGGGAGGTGGCCGAGGCCGGGTCGGAGGAGAAATCCTTGGCACATCCGCAGTAACGAAGCTCCGATCCGCCAAGGGGCTCAGTCCCTGCCTGCCCGAGCCGCACCTGTCTGTCTGTCCGTCTGCCTGTCCGTCTGCCTGCCCGCCCGGCGAGAGTGCGCCCCAGGCTGCTCTCTTGCCTCCGATGCCGCTCTGGGGCCGTGGCTCTGCTCTCCGTGCCGCGGGTCCAACACGTCCGATCTCTGGGAACGGCATTTCGGCTAAAAACCAACCCCAAAGCCCCCGCACGAAGGCAGCGGCAAGCCTGGCGTGGAGGTGTTCGCCTGGCGTGGAGGTGTTCGCCTGCCGAGATGCTACCCGGAGCGATGCAAGCACAGACGATAATGTGTTCGTTTCGGTGCCTTAACTCTGCGCCCCTCCACCAATCCCCCCTGCTGCTGGGGCTGGCTGTGAGGAAGGAGAGCAAATGCTCATCATGAAAGAGTCCCCGTGGGACAGACCGTGGTCTCCCTGGGATGGCAGAGAGGTTCACCAACTTCCCCCCTCCCTGCCTGGCTCCCCATGCAGCCCAGAAGTCGGAGGTGAGGGAGGCTCCATCCTTCAAAGCCCAACTGCCTGGAAAATAAGGGAAAGCAAGAAGGAGAGCAGAGGGAGAGCCCAGCGCAGCCAGCGGTCGGTGTGAGAATTTATTGCAGTTGGGATAACTTTAACTCAGCACTTTGGATCCTGAAATTCTTCTGAACTGTTTACAAGGGCTGGAAAAAAAACAACCAAACAAACAACCCAAACTTCCAGCCCTACCTTTCCCCCAGCACCGTCCTGATGTTGCTCAGAACATCTTCCCTCATCCCTCCCTTTCACAGGGAGAGGAGGGGGGCGGGAATGGGGGGGGAACCAACCCGGCAGGAGGGGAGGAGTGGGAGAGAGGAGGAGAGAGGGAGAAAGTGAGCTCACGTTCACACATCGGTAAAGAGGCTGGTCTTGCAATGCCTTTGAATATTTCACTTTGAGGCAGTCCCCCAGCAGTCAGCCACACGCAGCCGAGCCTAGCCGAGCCGAGCTGGTGCTAACTCCAGCTATGGGCAGCGCTGGGAGCTCTGAAATCTAATCGCATGCAGCATTCCTGCGGGATATTTTTTTAAATTCCCTATCGAAGGGGCCGGCAGCAGCAGCAGCAGCAGCAGCAGCAGCAGCAGCAGCAGCAGCAGCAGCAGCAGCAGCAGCAGCAGCAGCTCTCTCTCTTGCTCTCTCTCGCTCTCTTTCGCTCTCTCTCTCACACACACACACACACAGACAGACAGACAGAGACATCCACACGTCGGCAGAGCCTCCAGCAACCCGCACTCTCCAACAACACCTTGCCTCTCCCTCCCAGGATATACCTCCCCCCTTCACCGCACATCTCCCTTTATCTCCTCCTGGCTTCCCGCAGGAGCGCGCCGGCTGTTTTTCATGGAGAAAGTCCAGGGAGAAATGGAGATTGAGAGATGGGAAAGAAGTGAAGAGATTTCAGACGCCGAGAAAAAGGTGATCCAAGAGACATGGAGCAGAGTGTACGCCAACTGCGAGGACGTTGGGGTCTCCATACTCATCAGGTATTTAAAACGACCGACAACCCGGGGCGGGGGGGAAAAAATAGGGAAAAAAAAATAAAAAAAGGAGCCAGCAAATCCACCTAAATCTCTTTCTAGCCGAGAAAGCGGCAGAACAATATATATAACCCAAGGGAGATGAATGACAGCGAGTGGGGAGCTGGCTGGGTGTATTCGCTGGCTGGGAGCAGGGAGGGTTTCGCAGCACTCCTCTGATTTCCACACCTTGGAGCTGGGTGGCAGCAGCAAGGAGGGAGAGTGGTGGTGGTGGTGGTGGCGGTGGGGGAAGCCTTGCTGGGCACTTCGTGGTAGGGGAAGCTGCTTCACTTGCAAAGGTCACCTTAGCCCGCGGATGGGAGCTGGGGTGGGGGGTGGCAGAGGTGAGGGAGAGAGCGGTGCTGGGCTTGGGGAGGGGAAGGGAAGNGGCGGGAAGGAGAGCGCTGAAGTTGGTGAGGGAAAGGGGTTTGGGGTTTGGAGGGAGGGAGAGGGGGCGCAGGCAGGAGAAGGAGGCAGTGTGGGGGGCAGGTGCCCAGTTGCCCTGGAGCAGGGTGTGGAGCGTTGCCTGGCGGTGTGGGGCTGTGTGGCAGGAACAAGGGGCGGGTGGTGAGCCCAGGGGGGATGCTCTGGAGGTGGGGAGGCAGGTGGGGTTTGTTGTGCTGTTCCGGGGGTGTGACACTTGTCCAGGTACCCTGGGAAAGGACCGAGTGAGAATCCCACAGAATCCACAGGATTCTGGGGGGAGGGGGGTTCTAGGGGCTCGGTGGGGTGCAGCACCAGGAGGCCATTGCCCTTACTGAAGAGGGGGGAGGAGGGTGGGCATGGCAAGGAGAGGGGCAGGAGAGAGATGCCTGCACTGACCTGTTGGCAAGCAGCAAGGATGCTCTCTGGAGAGCCAAAGCTCCCAGGGAGCAGCACCACAGGGATATCCCTGCTCACGCTCCTGCCTGGACCCGACCCAGACCGGAGACTGGGTTGTGTCCTTCCCAGTTTGCTCCTGCAGCAGGGGACTGGGAGTGCTCAGAGAACCCCTTGGACGGATGTGCTGTTTATTAATAATCATCCAAAAGTTTTCCAAGAAGCTGAGTGCTGATGCCTGGAGCCCATGGGATCAGCAGAGAGCAGAGGCTCTCCCAGCCGTGCTGGTGAGCAGCTCCAGTTCCCCTCCAGGCTCTCTGCCAGCACTGCAATGGGGTTTTCCTAGCAAGACCCCTAGGCAGAAGAATCCCAAATGACATTTGAGTCACCTCTCCTCCTCCTTCTCAAACGTTGCCTCCTCTCAGAGCCAGCTGATGGCTGAGCTCACTCCCTCATGGCTCTGCTCCATGTACCAGCCAGGGTGATCTGAAGGTGTGGTAGCCCCACTGCTGGGGCACCCAACCCACCTGGGATGAGTTTGAAGCCTGCACATGGCAGAGGTCTGAGGGATGCCAAATTCCCTTCCCACGAGCTTCAGCACTGGCCTTGGCCAGCAGCCTGCTCCTTGCCTGGCAGCCAGGTCCTGCCATGAACCCCATCTGCAGGTGCAGGCAGGTGTCCCCCTGCCCATGAGCACAAGAAGGGTGGCTGAGTGCCCACAGCTGGCACCAAGGGACTCCTGGCAAAGCCAAGGGCAGCTCATTGCTTTTGGTGTGCCTGTGTGCAGTGGTGTGGCTCAGAGCAGGGGTGGGCACGAGGGGCAATGAGGTGCAGCAGCAGGGACTGGCACCGAGGGACTCGTGACAAGGGCAGCTCATTGCTTTTGGTGTGCCTGTGTGCAGTGGTGTGGCAATGAGGTGCAGCAGCAATGCCTGAACTCTGCTCTCAACTCAAACTTTCCCAGTTGAAGTTGCTGGTCTAAGTCTGGGAGTGGTTTTGTTTGTTTGGTTGTTTTTTTTCCAGGGCCAGTTGTGGCACCGTGGTGAGAGGTTGACCCTCACTGTGCCAAACAGGGCAGGACTGAACTGACTTCTAGGGCAGACCTCAGTCCTTGGCACCCTGCTTCTGCTTGGCCTTGGCACGTGCCCTGGCACATCCCAGCTAAACCCAGCACCCACGCTCTCAGCCAGTGCTTCCCTGGGGTGCTTCTGGAGGTGTGGACTTGCAGTGCATGTCCTCAAGGTCTCATTTGGGAGAGTCATCATCCCAGCTGGAGCAGTGCTGCTGCAGTATCCAGGTTGCCCAGGGAGTGGGTGCTTCTCTGCCCCACAACCTCCCTGGAGGTGTTGAGGACCAGGCTGGATGAGGCCTTGAGCCACCTGTTCTAGTGAGGGATGTCCCTGCCTATGGCAGGGGGGTTGGAACCAGCTGAGTTTTGAGATCCCTTCTATGATTCCATGATTGACTCTATGATGGGAGCTCCATGCCATGGCTCCAGGTGGCTGAGATGCCCTCCTCAGCAGCAACCCCCCCCCTCCTCCCCGTGCCCTAAGAGCCCTGCTCTCCCCACCCAGCTCCCTGCCCTAGGGATGCTGGTGCCTGGTGAAAAGCAGAGCAGCCCTGGCCGGGGCTGGGAGCTCCGACGGCTGCCGCCTTGCCGGCTGCGGTTCCCAGCTGGCCTCGGCTGCCGATAGAAGTGGGTCACTGCCTGGAGCCCGCCGGGAGCCCTGCCGGTGCGGGCAGCCGCAGCCCCCCAGGACGTGATGCAGCAGCTGCCGAGGTTGGGGCTGGGGAGGGGGAGGTGAGAGGGTGCTGGTGTGGTGTGAGCTGACCTGCTCGGAGTGCTTCTGGCTGCGCAGGGACCCCCAAAGCTGCCCCAGGCAGCCTCTGAGCCTCGCCGCTGCAGCGCTGCTGCTGCTGCTCATCGCCCCGCTGGGGAAACTGAGGCAGGAAGGGGAGGGAAGGGGGGCGCAGAGCTGAGCGCCTCCCTTTGGTGCAGCCCTGCGGCGCAGAGCAGTGGAAGGAGGCAGAGCTGCCAGCAGGCACCTTCCTGTTGTCAGGGTCGGGGCCAGGGAATTGCCTGGTAGCAGAGGTCTCTCCATGCTTTCTCTCCAGGTTTTCCTGCTCCGTCCCTTCGGAGGTGCAGAGGGCAGGGAATGACTCTCCCTGCTCGATGGTTTGCAGCACCCCTGGAGATGAAAGGCTGCAGTGAATCTGGGGCCTGATCCTGTCCTGATCCTGTGGGAAGCAACAATGTCCATCCAAAAGGCAGAGGTGCCCACCCAAAGGGCAGTAGTGGGGAGGGCTGCGGTGCCAGTGCCCTGTAGGAGCCCACTCCAGCTCCTTCTGCTCTCCTTCAGCCCCTGCCCAACCTTCTCCTCCACCCTCAGCCTTTCTATGCTTTGCAGATGGAGAAACTGAGGCACGGAGCAGGGCACCACGTTCCCAGCGCTCACAGCTGCCGCTGGTGCGCTAAAGCATGGCAACCCCCCAGGGTCCTGCCAGCAGCACAGTGGGGTCCAGGTCCTGCAGGGCCTCTGGGCTCTCAGGGGACATAAACACGACTAATGGGGACCTCTGGCTGAGCAGCCTCCGGATCATGGGAATCTGAGCTGTGTGGTTAAAGCTCTGTCACTAATTGACAATTTCCTCGGCGGGGGAGCCTGGGGCTGGAGGAAGCACAGTGCTCAGCTGCTCATCTTCCTCCTCCTTGGGGCCTCTGCAGGCTCCAGCTCACAGCCACTGCCTTAACCCTTGCTGGAGCTGGAGCTGGAGCTGCCTGTCTGCAGCTGTGTGGGCCTCTCTCCCAGGTGGGCAGCCGAGCCGGGGGCCCTGGGCTGCAGCTCACCCACAGGTGCCACAGTTTGTTGCCGTGCCTCAGTTTACCCAGCTGTAATTTAGGGATTGGTGGGTTTTGGGTAAGCACCCCTCACTGGAGAGCTCGCAGCAGGGGAGCTCAGGCATGTGGGGAGATCTGGGCAGCTTGCAGCAGCTTTGGCATCTCCCTGCGTACCAGCAGTGGTCCTCCCCCAGCATCCCACTTTCTCCTTTACCTTCCCAGCAGTTTATTGCCAGTAGCCCACACTCCAAGGGTGCACACAGGGATGAGAGCACCCAGGAGGCTCAGCTCACCCTCCACAGCACACTGGGGCTGGGGGCACTCAGGGGTGAGCAGCAGAAGGGGCTCAGCACCCTGGCTCCTTTGCAGACCCCGACTAAGCCTGGGACAGCAGAGCTAAAGCCACAGCCTGCCCTGCCCACCATGGACATTTGCTCCCACACCCACACACATCTGCCACGGCCACAGCTGTGGGACCTCAAAACTCCACAGATCCCCCCCAGGGATGAAACCCAGGGATAGCTTCTGTTAGCTCTCAGACAAATCCACACCAAATGTCCTTACTGTGCCAAGCACAGCCCATGCAGCCTGCCACAGGCACCACAAGCTGCGCCACCTCCCTGGGGTTTCTCCATCACTGCTCCTCCCAGCTCTGCTCCAAACCCATCAGCTTTCCAAATTTTCACACTTGTGACCTCCTCCAGCACTCCCAATGTGTCCTCTCCCTCCGAGGAGGTGTAGGAGAGGAAGCTAAAGGGTTGCCAACCCAGCATCCAGCCCCCAGATTTCAACACCTCCTTTCTCCGAGCCGACACACCTGGGTTCAGGCAGTTTGCAGAGAGCTTGGGAATATAAAAGCACTCCCTGGATGCCAGACATTGCTGCAAGTTTATAGGTTAAAATAGCAAAGAGCCTGAGTAATGAGTCTGGCAAGGCAAGAAAAGCCTTTTTAAAAATTTTCAACTGAATCTAGAACGAGTTGAATCCACCCAAAAATGGCCTTTAAAGCAAGGAGTTAGCAGATGCCCCCAAAGCCAACAGGTGTTTTGTGGGGGTGCCCATGGGGAAGGGGTCTGTGTGGAGGGGTCTGTAGGGAAGGGATCTCTGTGGAGGTGGCTGTGTGGAGGTGTCTAGGGAAGGGATCTGTATGGAGGTGTCTAGGGAAGGGATCTGTATGGAGGTGATTGTGAGGAAGGGATCTGTATGGAGGTGTCTAGGGAAGGGATCTGTATGGAGGTGTCTAGGGAAGGGATCTGTATGGAGGGGATTGTGAGGAAGGAGTCTGTGTGGAGGTGTCTGTAGGGAAGAGGTCTTTAAGGAAGGGGTCTGTGTGGAGGTGTCTGTAGGGAAGGTGTCAGATCCTGGTTGCTGAGAGGCAAGTTTCAGAGGAAAGCAGCTCCAAGAGACCCTCCCCCCCGCCAGAGTCTGTCACTCCTCCTAAAAGACCAGCTCCTCTGTGTGGCTGTGTGCCTGTCCCACAGCCTGTCCCATGCCTGCCAGTCCTTGTGGTCAAGCTGAAGAGATGTTTTTCTGGAGATAGAGCCTGAGAGCAGCAGGACTCTGCTCTGCTGACGAGGAAACACATAGAGGACATTCCCCCAGACAGCAGCCACCTCCACAAACAGTGCAGAGGATGAGTGTGGGTTCAGTAAGCTCTTGCACCTCTGGGTTTAGCCTCTGCCTGCAGCACCTGAACCAGCCCTTTCAGCTGCTCCATGGCTGAGGTGGCTGCTCAGGAATCCCTGTGGCATGTCCCACACCAGCCACAGCCTTGGGGCAGCCAGCAGCTCTCAGGGTGACCCAAGAAGAGCTTTTCCCATGTCCTCTCTTCCAGCACTGCCTTTGCATCCCTTGCAAGACTCACAGGACTGGAAAGATCCCACAGGGCACCCCAAGAGCTTCAAGGGAAGGAAAGGCACAGGGAGGTTGAACAGTGTCCCTGGAGGGTTTCCCTGGCTATGGCTGGGTCCATGTTGGGTGTGCAGGTACCAGCTCTGAAAATCCCTGAAAAACTCTTTGCTCATGCCCGAAAGTATTTGGCTGTATCTTTGCTGCTGGGCCCTCCCCCAGCCCCCCCATTGAGTCCTGGTCCCTCTGCCCTGGGGTTCTGTGGCACCCAGAGCACTGCAGCCTCAGTGGGAGGAAGGCTCAGCTCCCCCTCTTCTCCCTCAGCTGGAGAAGAAAGGCAGCACCAATGTGTGGACTGAGGGCTTGGCCCCAGGCTGGAAAGGAGCTGATGGAGCACAGGTGGCTGTGAGGAGCAGAGGGAAGGTGCAGGAGGAGCAGTGAGCCAGCCCCCTCTGTAATAAATAGCAGCACCACACACCACCTGCCTACCCATTATCAGCTGCTTTGGAGTCACCCCAGCAGCAAAGAGCTGGAAGGAAAGGTCTGAGAGAGGATGTGGAGAGATTCCCACATTAGAGAGAGTTTCTTCCCACATAGAGGGAGGAGGCAAGAGGAAAACATGAAGGCATTGGTAGAAAAAATCTTGCCAAGGGAAAAAAAGGTCTGCAAGTGCTGGCTGGGAGCTCAGCTGGAGCTTCCAGGGCTTTGCTTCCAGTTTTTCCAAACCACAGTTTGCAAATGGTGAGTGAAGCTGCAAGGGGACCAAGCAGGCAGCACTCAGCTGTCCTCTTTCCTGCTGGGGAGGGGAGGAGGTGGCTGGGCCTGAAGATTGCAATGTGGGGTTGGCTCTGCAAGGTCTGGGGAGAGGGAGGATGCTACTATCAGATCTTACTATGCGAGTAACAAGTGATAGGATGAGAGGAAATGACCTCATGTTGTGCTAGGGTAGGTTTAGGTTGGGCACGAGGAAGAATTACTTCCCAAAAAAAGGTTGCCAAGCCCTGGGTCAGGCTGCTCAGGGCAGTGGTGGAATCCCCATCCCTGGAGGGATTGAAAGGCTGTGTGGATGTGGTGCTGAGGGACGTGGCTTAGTGCTGAGTTACTTGGAGTGAAAACTAGAAGTGGGTAGACCCAGACTGGATGTTAGGAAGAAGCTCTTCACCATGGGGATGATGAGACACTGGCACAGGTTGCCCAGGGAGGTGGTGGAAGCCTCATCCCCGGAGGTGTTTAAGGCCAGGCTGGGTAAGGCTCTGGGCAACCTGCTCTAGTGTGAGGTGTTGGGGGGTTGGGACTGGATGATCCCTTCCAGCCCTGACAACGCTGTGACTCTCTAGTGGTTGGACTTGGTGATCTCAAAGGTCCTTTCCCACCTCACCGATTCTGTGGGGCAGAGAGAGGAGGAGAAGTGGCATCTCCTGCTGAGCAGAAAGCAGCCTCCTGGCGACGGCAGTGGCTTTGCACCTTAATTATTTCCTGGGCGTGGGCTCTGTCCTTAAAGTTGTTAAGAGGGCAGAAGGCAGAGGGAAAGCCAAGCTGACATCCTGCCCGTCGGGTCCAGATGCAGCTTCCCCAGGACGAATTAGCGGCCGCAGAATGGAACCGCTTAAGAAGCAATTGAATGAGCAGGCTCTGCAGGCATCTGCTCCCTATCTGCTACCCTTGGCGAGCCGTGCAAGGGTAAAGAGCAGCTTCTCATGGCTCTGCTGGAGGCAGAGAGCCCAAACCCCTCACACGGGGCACGGCGAGCCAGCAAAATTCCAGAGCCTGGGATGTTTGGATTCTGGAGAAGCAATCTGTAGATGGAAAAAACCCTGAGTGACATCTCTGCCACTCCTCTACTGTTTGAGTTATCCTACCTCTTCCTTTCCCACCCCCCTCCTTCCCTCTGGTTATATTTAACCTTTGTGTTAAATTAATCTTCTCTGTTTATTAACAACCACCCCTGAGTGAGCCTCCTCCCCTCTTCTTCTTGCTTCCACAGCTCCAGGAGTTGCTCTGGGCCAAGAAGTCCTCGCTGCAGCCTTCCTCCAGCCCTAAGCAGAGAGGTGCTGGCCCTGGAGAGGTGGCTGCAGGTCTCTGGCCAGACATGGGGTTGCTTTGCAGCTTGAAGCTAAGTTGGTTTGGGCTCCCCTGTTTTGGCTCTCCTTTGGTGAAAGCAAGCAGGGGTTGAGTGCTTGAGCTCATGAGGGCTCTGCTGCCCCTGTGCAGCCCCAGCGGTGCTCGGCTCTGCTGCCCCTGTGCAGCCCCAGCGGTGCTCTGCTCTGCTGCCCCTGTGCAGCCCCAGTGGTGCTTTGCTGCCCCTATGCCACCCCAGCACCACTGATGTCCCTCTTGCAGGTCCCTCAGGGAAGCCACCGAGCTCATTTCCCACAAGAACACCACTCTGAGGACCTGTGGAGAGAGGAAAAGTTGGAAATGGAATATTTGGATCCTTCACTGGCCTGGTCTCACCCAGAGTGGGGACTTTGAGAGGGTTAATCCATGTTTGCCCCTGGAGCTGACAGGCAAATGCAGCAGAGGGTTGGTGGTGATGGTGTGGGAGAGGCATGGAGACTCTTCTGCTCCTGAAGGGCACAAGGTCCTTTTGGTCCTTCTCGTGGCAGGGAGATGCTGTTGCTCCTGGTGGTGCAGGGCTCTGTCCCCTCCTTGCTCTACCCTTCTGCTGCAAGAGCCTGACCCAGCCCAGGAGTCTTTTTCTCAGCTCATTACCTGGATCTTCCCAACATCCAGTCCAGTAAGGAGAGGAGTTTTGTCATGGGTCCCCTGCAGGCTGTAAAAGCAGCACCTTGTCTCCCCATTCCACCTTCCTTTCTCCCCCACCCTTCCCACTGCACACTTTTCACACCTCCAAAAAACCTATTTTGGGCCATCTGATGAGTCCCAGATGCCTGAGGGAAGCAACAGAAGTGGTGGTGCACTCCAGGAGCTGCTTCACATCGCTTCCTTGGCAGTGCCCACAAGCTCCTGCAAGCCAAGGGAGAGGGGGAAGGAGGGGAGCAGGGAAAAGGAGGATAACAGAGTGGCAAATGAGCCTGGTCCTCAGGGCTGCTGTTATTTGTGGAGTGATGAGTGGAGGAGATGATCATGCCTGGTCCTGGAGGAAGGTAGTGATGGTTAGGAAATGGCTTGGGGTGGGTTCACGTGGTTAGGGCTGTGCTTGGGGAGGGAGTTGCCTGTGTGGAGCAGACCTGGGAGCTGCCTGAGCATCCTTCACTGGGCCAGGTAAAGATGGGAGCCCAGGAGCAGGGGGGAAAAGATGGGTGAAAGTGAGGAGCAAGCACTGCTGTGGTTCCCTGCCCTTTGAATCAGGTGGCAGGGGGTGGTTAATGTGACTCCATGTGAGTCCTGGCTGCTGAGAGTGACCACCTGTGGTGCTGGCATTGCTCTCCCTGCTGCCTTGTGCTCCTCAAACCCCTCACAACCTCCGGGGGAGCTCAGGATGGCAGCTGCAGCCCCACTTTGATTTGCTTCAGCTGCATTTCATTGGTGTCTAATCTTGCAGAAAGGAGGCTCCTCAGCCCATCAGAGAGGTTCTCTGTGTGTGTCTGCCTGTGGCATCCCTGTGTAGGGGGAAGCTCCTGGCATAGATGTGCAGTGACTTGAGCTCAAGGTTGAAATGTTGCTGGAGACTGTAGGATGGGGATGATCTGTGAAAGGTAGGCACACTCTGGGCAGGGAGAAGGTATTTTGGGTGGCAAGTGCAGGAATAAAGCCTGCGGGGCCAGGAAGCTGCTGTGTGCCTGGGGAAGAGGGGCAGGGAGAGGCTGGCTGGGATAAAGAGAGGTTTTCATGCTGACCTCCAGCCCCGTGGGACAGATGTGTTGGTGTATGTGAGCATGTACACAGCATCTGGTTCACCTGGGTGGAGTCTCTGGGTATAGAATAGTCTGGGCTGGAAGGGACCTCCAAAGGTCACCCAGTCCAACCCCTCTGCAGTCAGCAGGGGCATCCTCTGCTAGATTAGGCTGCCCAGAGCCCTGTCGAGCATCACCTTGAATATCTCCAGGGGTGGGGCCCCAACCACCTCCCTGGGCAGCCTCTTCCAGTGTTCCATCACCCTCAGTGTGCAGAACTCGTGCCTAACATCCAATCTGAATCTGCTCTTGCAGATCTCAGCCTTGCCTCTGCGTGGCAGGTGGATATCCAGCTGTGAGATGTCCTTGTAGCAGATGGGGAAGGTCGAGGAGAAAGGCAGTAAGCTGCTGAATTTTTTTTTTTTTTAGCAGCTGAATGCCACAGCTCCTGGAGAATTCCATCAGAAAACCTCCTCTGGCTGTTCTGCATGCCAGAAGGAGGCTTCCAGCATCCCCCACCACTCCACGCTTTGCCTGGACCTCTCAGCCTGCCCTCACCCTCCTGATGGCCTCTCGTGTTTGTTGCTTTGCTTCTTGAAGGTTTTTTGTCAACTTCCCCTCGGCCAAGCAGTACTTCAGCCAGTTCAAGCACATGGAGGACCCCTTGGAGATGGAGAGGAGCTTGCAGCTGCGCAAGCACGCCCGGAGGGTCATGGGTGCCATTAACACTGTGGTGGAGAACATCAATGACTCCGAAAAGGTCTCCTCTGTCCTGGCCTTGGTGGGCAAGGCCCATGCCCTCAAGCACAAAGTGGAGCCCATCTACTTCAAGGTAAGGCAGAGGAGCAAAAAAAAAAAAACAACCCAAACCAACCCCAATTCTCTGTGATGCTTCAGAAGCTTGGGAGTGGGAGCTGTGGTGAGCTGGAGCTGCCTGTCCTCTCTTAGAGGAGGTTGGATGGTCCTGGAGGTTGCTCCCTGTGTGGCTGCAGTGTCATAGAATCATAGAATGGTTTAGGTTGGAAGGGAGCTCAAAGCTCAGCCAGTTCCAACCCCTCTGTGCCATAGGCAGCGACATCTCCCACTAGAACAGGTCGCTCAGGGCCTCATCCAACCTGGTCCTGAACACCTCTAGGGGAGGTTGTGGAGCACAGAAGCATTAAATGTGATCTTTGATTACATTCTGTGCTTCTGTGCTCCACAACCTCCCTGGGCAACCTGTGCCAGTGTCTCACCACCCTCACTGCAAACAACTTCCTCCTAACATCCAGTTTCACTCTCCCCTCTGCCAGTTCAAACCCATTCCTCCTCATCCTGTTATTACCAGACCTTGGCAATAGTCCCTCCCCAGCCCTCCTGTAGTCTCCTTCAGATACTGGAAGGCTGTTTTGTGGCAGAGGGCATTGCCATTCCCAAACTCAGCACCACAATGAAAGCACTTTGGTAGGAAAGAGCTGCATTTGCTGCTGGCTCACAGGACATCAGGGGTTGGAAGTGACCCAAAGAGCTCATCCAGATGGGTCTTGAAAGGCTCCTCTTGGTCCCCAGGGCACATTACTGCCCCATGGATGCTCTCCCCCAGCACTCCCAGGTCCCTTTCCACAGGGCTGCTCTCTTTTTGTTGTGCTGAGGGATTTGGTTTAGTCGAGGACTTGTTAGTGTGAAACTTGTCAGTATCTGAAGGGGCCTACAGAAAAGCTGGGGAGGGACTTTTGAGGCTATCAGGTAGTGACAGAACTGGGGGGGAATGGAGCAAAACTGGAGGTGGGGAGAGTCAGCCTGGAGGTGAGGAGGAAATTGTTGAGCAGGAGAGTGGTGAGAGGCTGGAATGGGTTGCCCCTGCAGGGAGGTGTTTGGGGCCAGATCCCTGGAGGTGTTTTTGGCCAGGCTGGCAGAGGCTGTGGTGAGGCTGCTCTAGGGTAGGGTGTCCCTGGGCATGGCAGGGGGGTTGGGACTGGCTGATCCTTGTGGTCCCTTCCAACCCTGACTGATTCTAGGATTCTGTGGCCTCTTCTCCCAAGTAACAGACAGCAAGGAACTAAAAACAGCCTCAAGTTGCACAAGGGGAGGTTTAGGCTGGAGATGAGGAAAAAAAATTTCTTCCCCAGAAGGGTTGCCAAGCCCTGGCCCAGGCTGCTCAGGGCAGTGGTGAAGTCCCCATCCCTGGGGGGATTGAAAGGCTGTGCAGAGGTGGTGCTGACTGATTCTAGGATTCTAACGATTGGACTCGATGACCTGGAAGGTCTTTCCCAATCGAAGGCATCCTGTGATGATGATGATGATGATTGATTATTGTTCACCCTTTGGCCCCCCTGCAGAAGCTGACGGGTGTGATGCTGGAGGTCATTGCTGAGGAATATGCCAACGAGTTCACCCCCGAGGCTCACGGAGCCTGGACCAAGATGAGGACCCTGATCTACACCCATGTGACGGCGGCGTACAAGGAGGTGGCCTGGGCTCAGTACCCCACGGCCACCCTGTGAGCGGCTGCGGGGCCAGGCGAGGGGCAGGGAGGGCTTTGCTGGCTCCAGGACTGCACTCTGGTCTCTTCTCAAGGTCTTCGCTCAGTCTCGGGGGGGGGCCCCCGCTAGGGCCAGCTCCGCTCGCTGCCAACTCACAATTCGGTCTCCACGGGGTGGG
>VWZI01014518.1:399595-413924 GCA_013396835.1 Psilopogon haemacephalus
TGTCGAACCCACCCCACCCTCCTTTTCCCGTGCTAAACCCCTGGGTCAACCCAGCCCCTTGCCGTCGGGGCCGCCGAGCTTCTGGGGACCGCCAGCTGCCTGCCTGGCACTTTGCTTTGCACTTTCTCTGCTCCCCGGGAAGGGTGGCAGGGCTGGTGGCTGCCACCAGAGCCAGCCTCGGCTGTCTTGGCTGCCCAGCAGCCTGCCCCCTGGGCTGCCAGCAGCCCTCACCCCTCCTTGGCTGGCTGCTGCAAACCCTCCTGGGGCTGGAGGCAGGGAGGGGGTGAGAGAGCTGTGCCCACTGCTGCGTGAGAGAGTGGGGAGGGAGAAGGGGATGGAAGTGGGGGTGGGGGTTGCCTGTGTGCTGCCTTCCCTGGTGGCTCAGAGCATGGTGTGTGGGTGGGAGCCCTGTGCCAGAGGCAGGATGCTGTGAGCCCACTCACCTTCCCCTCAGCTCCGTGGGCCAGAGGGACGTGCAGGAGGATGGGCTCGGGTGGCACACACTGTGCCACTGCCGTGTGCCACTCTGCCCAGCAGCCAGGGCAGTGCAGGGGTGCAGAGCTGGGGTGGCTCTGCCCTGGTTGGTGAGAAGGGAGGCTCAGGCTGTAACCGGGAGGGGAAAGGATGAAGTGGACCTAGCGGTAGGGCTGCCTGGGTGTGAAGGAAGGTCCCTGCTCTGTTAAAATGAGCAAGGAGCTCCTTACACAGAGCATCTTCCCCCCTCCTGGTGGGGCTGGGGTTCTTCAAACAAAGTGCCTGGTAGAAATCAGCCCGTGCAGGAGGTAGGCTCCTCCTGGGGACTGGCAGAGCTCCCACCCGTGCCTGGCAAAGGGCTCTCCCCACCCTCGAGAAGGAGATGTGGCTGCAGGGCTCACAGTGCTCATCCTGCCCCCAACTCCTCCTGAAGCTGTGGGTGAGTCTGTTTGGTTCCTGCCTCAGTTTCCCCTTTGGTTCCAGACGGGAGGAGCAGCCCCATGGCCTCCTGCACACCTGAGCCTGCATTTCGGTGGTGATGCTCTGGGGACTGTGTCCCGGAGGACTGGGATTGGAGCATCAGATGTGCAGGGAAGCTTTGGCCCCTTTGTCACCCAGTAATTCTCCAAATGGCTCCCATTTCTCGGGCTTCAGCCTTAAGGGCAGTGTTAGCTGTTGGAGTGGGAGAGGAGGTCCCTTCTGGCCTCACTCCATCTCTGCCCTGGAGAGCCAGAGCTTCCCGAGGGAGCCCAGCTCCTCTCCTGGACGTTGGTTTGACAGGCACTGAGCCTCTGAGTCCTGGGATGCAGTCTCCACAGCCACCCTGGGGGCATCCCTCACCTTGCCACGGGGGGACCATTGAAGGGGACAGCAGTAACTCTCCCTGGGGCTGACCTTCCTCCTCCGGAGCAGCCAGCCAGAAGCTCTTGCTCACCTCCATCCAGTTCATCTGTGCTTTTGATCACCCCCAGGGAACAGGCTGTCTGCCTGTTCCTGGTGTTTTGCTTCCATGCCAAGGGGCTCCTTTGCCCTCCAGCCTTGGCACTGCTTGGCAGGGAGGTGGCCAGCACTGGGTGCCCACTCCTAGAAAAGGTCTTGGTGGGACTTTTCCCTTTCCTCCTCCTGCTCAGAATCCCATACAGAGGGGCAGAGTCCCAGTCCTGCCCTCTGCATTCATAGAATGGTTTAGGTTGGAAGGGACCTGGAAGCTCAGCCAGTTCCAACCCCCTGCCATAGGCAGGGACACCTCCCACTAGAGCAGGTTGCTCAAGGCCTCATCCAACCTGGTTCTGAACACCTCCAGGGAGGGAGGTACCACAACCTCCCTGGGCAGCCTCTCTCTGCCTTGCTCATGCCGTGGCACTTGGGGAGAAATGTCTGCTGCTTCTCTGCACTTGGTTAGAAGCAGCCAGGACTTCTTAACCATTGCCTTGGATCTGGGCAATGAGGGATCTGGGGAGGTCTCTAAAGCTCTTGTCTGTGTTCCTCAGCTCTCCCTCGTCTTCCTGCAGAGCCTGGGGCCAGGAGTAGTCCCAAAATAGCCCCAGGATTCCACTAGTGCCACTGCAGCTACCCTCTTTGGCCTTGCAGTTCTTTCCTTTCTATGTCCCACCATAAAACAGGTGGAGAGGAGTGATGGAGCTAGGAGCAATGGCACGTCCTGGGCATGCACAGATCCTTGGCAGGGGCTAACTGCTTGGACACAACTGTCCTTGGCAGCGTGCAAGGTCACAGGCTTCAGAACAGGAAAGGATAGGGTAGGATGTCAGAGTCAGCACCCCCAAAATGCAGCCAGCAGCCTGCAGCTGAGAAGGTGCCAGCAGCTGGTGCCTCTGGCTCGGTGTCAGAGCAGCTGCTCACCCTTGGCTGGCAGAGGCAGCTGCTGGCCAGGGTCAGGATTAGGGTGAGAAAAGACCTGTCCAGTCACTGACTTTGCTCCAGTGCAAGGCTCGGGGGGGACCACTCAGGGCAGAGCTCCTGGAGTCCTTCCTGCTCCACGGCTGCTGGGCCAGGAATGCTTCTGTGCTGGGATGGTTCATCCTCAGACAAACTTCACACATCAGCCTCTGAGGTTCACCTTCTCCAGGTGGGAATTGTATTTGCCGGTGCAAGTTCTTCCTCTCCCTTCCCACAACCCCAAATGAGGCTCAGTTGAGGTCAGCAGGGAAGTTTTTTGGGGTTTTTTTTGGGAGGGTGGCCAGAAAGTCTTAGAGCCAACCCACCAGAGTGCCTTGGCTTGGGGGGAGCAGCAGCAAGGGGGGTGTGTGGGGGTGTGTGTGTGTGTGTCCTCCTCTAACTCACCATTGAATGGGGCTTGCTTGTTGGGTTGTTTTTTCTCCTCCTTGGTGTGTTGTTGGGTTTTTTTGTTTTTTAATTTTTTTCTCCCCATTTCCTGAGTCGTTTTGTTAGGTTTCTTTTGCATCTCCAGGAAAAAAAAAAAAAAGCTGATCCCATGCCTCTGTGTGTGCTGGGCTTGGCAGCAGCATGGATTTTTTTCCAAAGCAAATCCAGATGTGTGCAGCTGCTGCCCCTCAAGGAGCTCCTCCTCCTCCCCCTGCCCCTCCATCAGCCACGTTTGCTGGCCAGTCAAATATATGCATTGCAAGGAAAAAAAAAACAACCACAAATCCAACCCATATTTATTTTTACCATCTCTGTAGGATGTAAGCTGAAGCAGGGAGGGTGGCCAGGGCAGAGCTGGCAGGGGGAAGAGAAGGAGCTGAAGCAAACTCCCCCTCTTCATCACCTGCAGCAGAACAGCTGTGGCTTAAAGCAGGGAAAATTCTTCTCTGGGGAGGGATGGAAATGAACAAAAAAAAAATACCAACAAAAAGGTAAAACTACGATTCCAGAGTGATAGGGCTGAGAAATGCCACGTGGAAGAGTCCTGCCCTCTGAGCGAGGCTCTCTGGTGCATGCATGCACACCTGCAGTGCTGCTCCCTGTTAATGGAGCTCCTTCAGTGTCCCACATCCCCCCCAAAACCCCACCATGGACAGATGGGGACCCCTTTAGCCCCCATTGCCTCCAGGCCCTGCTCACTGGGGCTCCACATCTCACCTCCTGGCAGGCCTAGGCTGGGATAAGGGTGGTGGCCATGTGTGCTTTGGGCTCAGCTTTGCTCTCCTTGCTGGTGGCAGGCAGGGACCAGCTTGCAGGATTCCCCCAGATTTGAGAAGCTCAGGTAGGTCCTGGCACTGGCACGTGCTGGGGACCAGCCAGTCTCTCCCCTTCCCTGGGGAACCACCCATGTCCCCCAGCCCCATTTGCCTTTCCCCCAAGGATGCTTCCAGGCTGCTCCTGCTCACTCTGCTCCTCTCTGATGGCTGTGCCATTGTGGCTGCCCTGTACCAGGCAGCCCAGCTCAGCCCAGATCCTGGAACCAGGGCAGGACCTGGCCCCTGGCTCAGCCACTGCCTCTGTGCTAGCATCAGGGTTGGGAAAGTCTTTTCATCCCTGCCAGCAGCAGATGAATGCTGAGAAAGGAGGGGCATTTGGTGTCCCTGGGGCAAGCTTCCTCCTTGAGCACCTTGTCCTGGCTCTCTTTGGGGACATCCACTCATATTCATCAGCTTGTGTCCCCCCACCCCAAGTTCAACACTGCCTTTGGCCAGAGGAAACTAACAACAGGAAGCATTTGGGTTGGGACAGGACTCAGATCCTGTCCACCTTGTCCCCCACCCCTGCCTGTGGCCAACACCTGTGGCAGTTAGAGCCACTCAGCCCCAACATCACCACAGCCAGAGGGCCAGGGAACCCTAAAGAACCTTGTGCCACCACCTTCACCTTCTCCTAGGGTGAGACATCCCTGGGGCAGCCAAGCCACAGGCTGTCCTCGGGGAATGCTCCTGCATCTCTGCCAGCTTCCCCCAGCTTGCCCTAGTAAAGGAGATCCTAGCATCTCCCCACCCTTTTTGGGGGACTTCAGTGGGGACCAGATTTGGGCTGGCTGGACCAGAGCTCAGCCTTCCCTGCCCCTTGCTGTGACCAGCACCAGCCCTGGCCCAAGGAAAATGAGTGGAAGGAGAGCCCAGGAGCTTAACCTGGGGCCAGCCCACAGCAAGGGAGGGCTAAAACTACCTGGGACTGAGCTTAACCTGGGACCAGCCCACAGCAAGAGAGGGCTAAAGCTAACTGGGGCTGAGCTTAACCTGGGACCAGCCCACAGCAAGGGAGGGCTAAAACTACCTGGGACTGAGCTTAACCTGGGACCAGCCCACAGCAAGGGAGGGCTAAAGCTACCTGGGGCTGAGCTTAACCTGGGACCAGCCCACAGCAAGGGAGGGCTAAAACTACCTGGGACTGAGCTTAACCTGGGACCAGCCCACAGCAAGAGAGGGCTAAAGCTACCTGGGGCTGAGCTTAACCTGGGACCAGCCCACAGCAAGGGAGGGCTAAAGCTACCTGGGGCTGAGCTTAACCTGGGACCAGCCCACAGCAAGGGAGGGCTAAAACTACCTGGGGCTGAGCTCTGTTCACCAGGCTACGACGCTGACTCTTTTTTTTTCCTTCTCTAGCTGAAGCTGTCTCTAATCGTTGGTATGTCTTAAAACCAGTCCCACCACGACCCCCAGGTGTGGTCTGGTGTGGTCTGACGTAGCTCCATGTCTTCCCTGTGACCTGCAGCCCCCATCCCTGTGTGGTGTTTCTCGGCGCTTCCTTGCTGGTTTTTCCACATGCCTGTTCCGTGTACAAATGAGTGTAACTTGGTTGGGTTTTTGGGGGTTTTCCTCGTTCTTTTCTTTCTTTTTCTTTTCTTTCTTTGTTTTTTGATTTTTTGGTAGGTTTTTAGTATGTTTGTAACCCGACCAAACTGGTGTTATTAAACCCAAAATTGTATCTTCGGTGGATAAACCAATCAAACCCCCTCCAGCTCTCCCTGGTTTCTTCTCTGGGGAAGGGATGAGGGCCAGAGGGGTCTGTGGGCTCCTGCTTGCTCCAGGTTGACGGAGGAGGAAGCTGAAAAGCAGCAGCAGAGGGAGGAGGTGTGCCCTTCGCTGAGCTTCTGCAGCAAGGCAGGTAGAGGTGGCTGGAGGCAGCTCACCGACAGGCTCAAGTCCGAAGGGGAAGGTCTGCTCCTACTCCAGCCTCTGAGCTCAGCACCCAGGGATGTTGTGCAAGCCTCTGGGGGCTCTCCCTGAACCAGCAGCTCTTCATCAGGTAGGATGAGCTTGGCATAGGCCAGGGACTTTCCCTAGCAGGTGCCCTAAGGCTGATGTGCAGCCCCCGTGGCACATGAAACCCAGGTAAGCACCAAGACAAAGGCTGTGGCAGGCAGCAGGGCAGAGCTGGGTGTGAAACCTGCGGTGGTGATGGCCACGAGATGCAGCAATCATGGCCACCAAGGACTGTGAGGCAGTTCCCAGCAGCTCCCTGAGCAGCAGAAGCAAAGTTTCCCATGGCTCTGTCCCATGCTGCTCCTCCTCTGCCTCTCGCTGGGGCTGGATCAGGTTGCAGTGGGATGGGTCCCAGCGTGGTTGGGTCATGCTGTGGTTTCCCTCTGTGGGTCTTTCCAGCTCCTTCTTTAGCAAAACAGACCTGAGGTGTACTTGAGATCTCCTGGAGCCACAGTGGAGGGCTGTGAGGATGCTGAGGGGACTGCAGCAGTGCCTGGGGAGGAGAGGCTGAGGGACCTGGGGCTGCTTAGGCTGCAGAAGAGAAGACTGAGAGAGGATTGAGTCAATGTTTATAACTATCTGAGGGCTGGGGGTGAGGAGGTGGGGGACAGGCTCTGCTCACTGCTCCCTGCCATAGGCCAAGGAGCAATGGATGGAAGCTGCAGCACAGGAGGTTGCAACTCAACACAAGAGGCAACTCCTTGCCTGTGTGGGTCCCAGAGCAGTGGCACAGGCTGCCCAGAGAGGTTGTGGAGTCTCCTTGTGTGGAGCCTTTCCAGGCCTGTCTGGATGTGTTGCTGTGTGCCCTGAGCTGGATTGTCTGGTCCTGCTGTGGCAGGGGGATTGATGATCTCTTCGGGTTCCTTCCAACCCCTGACATCCTGTGAGCCTGTGATCATCCTGTGACAAACTTGGTTGGTGCTGGTCAACCTTTCCAAAGTTGCTGGCAGAAGGATAGATGGACAGACAGACAGACAGGCAGGCACATGTCATGGCCCCATTAGCCCCAATTCCATGGGATGCAAAGCCTGGAAAAGAGATCTGAGCCATCCCTTTTGTTGTGCTCCTCTCTGCTGCTGCCAAATGCACCAGCACACATCAGAAGGGGCTTTCAAGGAAGGGAGAGCTCATCCCACCAGGCTGGCAGAAACCACCAGCACCTGGCCACAAGCAATTTTAAGGTAAGCAATTCCCTACCCTGGACTGGGCTGCCCAGAGAGGTGGTTGAGTACCATCCCTGGAGGTGTTTGCAGCCAGGCTGGCAGAGGCTGTGGGCAGCCTGCTCTAGGGTAGGGTGTCCCTGGGCATGGCAGGGGGGTTGGGACTGGCTGATCCTTGTGGTCCCTTCCAACCCTGACTGATTCTAGGATTCCCAGTCTGGGTCTTGGGGAGGCTCAGTGGGGCATGAGAAAGAGGAGCCTGGAGATGAGTGCTTTGGAGGCTGCCCAGGGTTGCAGGAGCCTGATGCTGGCTCATCTCCTGCTGGGTTGGGAGCAAGGATGATGTTTTCCAGCCCTGCACATGACTGAGCAGCTCCTGCGTGGGCAGGATCCTGAGCTAGTGTGAGGTCCCCAAGCTAGAGGGGCTGGGGTGGCCGTGCAAAGGGAGCCTACAGCTTACAGAGATGGGAACCAAAGGCCAGCCCATGTGGGGAGAGGAACAACTGCCTGGCTCTGACTATCTTCTGCTGCATGATTTTGGTGGGGGGGAAGCCTCCTGGTGCTGCTAATGTGATCAGTAAACCATCCTGGGAGGCTCCAGCACATCCTGCTTGCTCTCCCAGGCGGAAGCAAACAGTCAGCAAAGCCCACACGCTGCTGTGCTCCAGATGGGGAACACTGGCTTGGAAACCAGGAGGGAAAGAACCACCCAGCTGGGGAAGGGAGAGGTTTCAAAGGGGACCTGGAGCTCTCAGACCTTGGCACGCTGGGCTGACACCAGCCAGAACAAGGGGTGGCTGTGGAGGGTGCTGCCACAGGGCAGGATTTTCCAAGGGCTTGTTGAGAAAGAGCTGGGAATTGCAGCATTACCTTGCAGGGAGGAAAATATGTACACAGCCCTTCACTTTGTACTGATATTTACCCCCCCCAGATCCTCTCACTTCGGGGTGGCTGTGACGATCACACTGTGATCTGGACCCCAGGGCCAGGCCACTGCTCTGCAAACACTGGTGGAAAGGCAGATGGGGTGGGAGGATGAGGCTTGCAGTGCACTGCAGTGCTGGCCCAGGTGCTGGGCTGATAAGCTCACATCCTTCTGCTTCCCTGTGCCCAGGGGGTGGGGGGACTAAACCTACCTTCTTTCCAAGTGTCACAGCCTGGGGGTGCTGCTTTCCAGGAGGCACCACTCAGCCAAGGGGATCCAACTCTTAGACACCACCTTGGTGAGCCCAGTGATGTTTCAAGGGCTGGGAAACGGAGGGAGAGTGGAACCTGATAGCTGAGACAGGGCAGGGGATGTGCTCCCAGTCTGTCTCCTTGCTCCAGCCCTGGGGAAGCACTGGAGGGGGAGGTCCACTGCTCCCTGCCCAGCACAGGCTGGGGGAATTGCAGCTCTGTGAGCCTGGTGCAGATTTGGCTCAGAGGTGCCACATCTCTGTCGTGTGTCCATCTCCCACTGGCACCTGGTGACGTCCAAGGGACAGCCAGGAGGTTGCTGTGAGGGGCAGACAGAAAAGCAGCTGCAAGGGGGAGGTTCAAGAGGAGAACTTGCAGTACCTGCACTGTACAAATACCTGTTAAAACCCAGCCCATGCAGGCTGGTGGGGGAGGAGAATCCTCCCTTGTGTGCTGGGTGGCACAGAGCAAGGAGGCTCCAGAGGCCAAGCCCAAGGGTTCCCAGCAGCTCCAAGGACACATCCCTTCTCCTCCTTCATCTGCACTGAGATCAGAGCCAGGGGCTCCACTCTCTGCTCTCTGGACCACCCTCACCAGCGCAGGGATTTTGGCGGTTCCTTGCTCAGAGCAAAGCCCCTGGAGGGAGAAAAGGAAAACAGGAAAAAATCATTGCAGGCCAGTGGGGCTGACACTGAGCAGGAGCTGGCCCTTCCTTCCGTGGCAGGCTCCTCTTCAGCTGTGCAGGCTGATATGGTTTATCTGAGCAGTGCTGAATGTAAACGCTGTCAGCGCCGGCCGGGATTAATTCCCGGGAGTTTGGCAGCCAGGAGATGAAATAACAGAGCTGGGAGGGGGTGGGGGTGGAAGTGCACATCTCAGACTGAAAAATCCTCCCAGCTAATTTACAGCCAGGTTTCACTTCTCCCAGGCACTTTTGAGAGAGAGCAGAGCCAAGGGCAGAGGAAGGATCAGGGGGAGAGGATGGGGAGGAGGAGGATGGCTCCCTGCCTCTCCTCCCCTCGGGGACCCAGGGGAATGGGTTTGATTGGGAAGCCACAGCAGCTGGCCCCATGGTGCCCCAGAGAGCCTGGCCCCGCTGCCAGGGCCTTGCAGGGTGGTTGGGATGTGACCCCCCAGTCCCCAGCCAACTCACCCTCTGGTTTTGCAGAACTCCCAGGCTGGAGGAAGCAGCACTGAAGGCACCGAGGTGCTCCCAGACACCTGAACCCTGACAGCTGACACCGTGCCCCGAAGAGGAGCTCCCTCTGCTCCCCCTCCTCAATGTATGCTCCTGGGGGTGGTGAAATTCCCATCCCCACACCCACCAGCTCCAGCTCCCCTTGCTTTGGGGAGCAAACCACACATCCCCATTGCTTGGCACATTGAGCACAGCACCACCCAGCCCAGCTTTGCTGCTGGGAGGGTTCCTGTCCCCACCCCCATGGGACAACTGCTGCTGCTTATCACAAATCCTCTTGAGCGACTGAGGAGCCTCTTTGCTTTGAGGGAAAGCTTCAGAAAGCTGCCCCTTGCCTGCTGCTCTGTGTGTGTGTTTGGTCAGCTTTGAGGCTCATGCCCTGAGCAGCTCCTGCTGTGTTGTGGTGGTTTGATGCCCAGAGAGCAGAGGGGTTTGTTTTGCAGATGTGTTTTTTTTTTTTTAAGCAGCTATGTGGTTTGCATTTACTTTTTTTAGCTATTTCAGTAAATATTTTAAAATTTTTTTTGGTTGATTTTCTTGGAAGAGTGGGAAAAAAAAAAGGGTGCTGCAGCCTGTGCTTAGCAGAGCATGGATCCACTGAGCCCTGTGCTCCAAGCAGTGGCAGTGGAGAGGTGGGATGCTGAGGGACAAAAGGACAGCTTCTCCTTCCAGCTCACCTGCCCAAGGACACTTGGCAGGCAGGAAAGTTCAGCCTCCTGCAGATCTGCTGTTCCAGCAGCAAACATTGTATTCAGCTCCACAAACCAGAGCCACCCCTGGAGAGGAGACAGCCACGGCTCAGCACCAGGGCAGCCCAGCAGCTCCCAGCCCAGCCTGTGTGTACAAGAAGCCACTGGGAAGGTTGGATAAATAGCAGTGAGTGAAGAAGATTGCTGCTCAAAGGTCATTGCTTCCTCTGCACCACTGTGAATTCTCCTGCTTCAATCCCTCCTCCTCTCCAGGGCACCATCCTCTTCCCTAGCCCCTGCCCCGGCAGCTCACACTGACCCCAGTGCTGGTGCTGAGGGTCAAAGCAGCCTCCCCACCAAGGCAGGCTCTTCCCAGCCTGGGCACTCATATATCCTGGGAGGAAAATCCTCAAGGCTGGACCAGCATCCTATGAGATTTGCAAAAGGGAGCAGGCAGCTCCCAGTCTCCTGCCCTTTCCTGGTCCACTAAGTCACCTCAGAGCCCTCCCAGATGTGAATTCTTTGGAAAGGCAATAAAAGAGGAGAAACACCCACCCCATCCCCCACCCCCCAAAAAAAAAACAACAACAAACCCAACTCCCACCAGGCTGCCTTTGATTGCATCTGGTATTGGCTCATTTCTTACTGCTTTCCCACCACAGGCTGGGCGAGCAGGAAGGGAGGGCAGGAGCAACCAGAGCTTGGAGAGGGTAAAAACACAGGTTTTGCACTAACAGTTGTGTCTGCAGGGGTGGCTTGGCCAGGATCTGAGGGTGACAGTGCCTCTGAGGACAGGAGCCAGAGTCCCTCAGCTCCTCAGGATGTGTGCTTCGAGGCGAGCAGGAGCATCCCTGTGCTTGCCGAGCTGGCAGAGTGTGTGGCAGCCACAGGGCATGGCACGGGTGGGCAACAGGTGCTGCTGCCCATCTCCCACCCCCTTCATTGCTGGGGCAGCAGGGACAGGCAGGTGAGGACCCTGTGCCAAGCTCTGTCACACAGGCAGGTGGCATCACTGTTGGCATGACAGGAGAGACTTGAGGGGGGCTTGCTCATCCATGCTCGCAGAACCAGATCTGCCTGACAAGGAAAACTTGTCCCATCTTTGCACGGAGCACCAAGACCCAGGAGGTTCCAACGTGCTCCCTGTCCCGCAGGGGCTGGGCAGTGGCGACCGCCCTCAGCCCTGCTGTGGCACCAGGGGGGACTTGGCGGCCGAGCACTGGGTGCTGGCGAGCTGGAATGAGAGGAAGGGAGGGCTGAGGGGCGGCATGGGGCTGAGCATCCATCCCCTGCTGCTGCTGCTGCTGCCAGCAGCTCCCAGCGCTGCGGAGCGTGGCCGTGGCCTGGCCTCTGCCGTTCGCACCGGGAACGGCAACGCTGCAGGCAGCCAGCCCCGGCCCCGGGCTGGCACAGCGGGCACCTACCCACCACCGGCATGTGCCGGCTGGCAGCCGCCCGGGGTGTTGGTGGCATCAGGGACAGGCGGGTTTTTAACCCCCAGTGATAAACAGACAGATAGATAGATAGATAGATAGATGGATGGACAAATAGATGAATGGATGGATGGATAGATAGATAGATAGATAGATAGATAGATAGATAGATAGATAGATAGATAGATAGATAGATAGATAGATAGAATGAGAGTCGGGACCTGGGGATGTCCAAAGTGGTGGGGAGGACTTTTTTATCCCAGGCTGTGTCCTGGGAGACTGGGGGATGAGGAGCTGGTGAAGGGACATGCTCCCGGGGAGGAGGGGGACACACAAACCCAGCTGCCTAGGTGAGGAAGCAGCTCAAGACAACACTGAGGATGCCACCCCCGAGGATGCCACCCCCAGACAGGGAGCTCAGAAGTGGGGACTGAGACATTTTAGGAAGCAGCTGGCATGTTGGAAAGACAAAGAGACCTTGGACTGAAGCCTCAGGATGGGAGTGTGGGTTTTTTTAACAACACAAACCCAACAACGTTGTCAAAACCAGGACATTTCACCTCAAGTACCCTTGTGACACTGCACCTGGTAAGTCCTGGCTCCACCAGCTCTCCTGCAGAGGCAATCTGAGCTGAAGCCCCATATCAGAGCCCCATTAGCAGGGTCATCATCCTTGGGAGAGAACAGCTCAGCAGCCCTGCGAGCAAAAGCTCTCTTCCAAACTTACCTGAATTATCTGTGGAAAGAGTCCAGGGGAAGGCAGGCTGAGCTTGCCTCGCAAAAGCCTCTTTTAAATGTCCTGCTGAGACCTTGGCTTTGGTTTCTGATGAAGGCAGGTGCTGCTATGTGTCACGTCCAGGGATGGGACTTACCCTGGCAGCAGCCACCTCCTGACCATTGGAGAGGAACTTGCCTGGCCTCAAGCTGCTGGGGGTGGATCTCACCATGCAGCAGGGATGGATGGGCTGAGATGTCCCAGTCCTGTCCCAGAGCATCTGCTCAGCTGTCCCAGCCCTGGTGCTGGCACCCCGCAGTGGGAGCTCCCAGCAGGTCACCTCCTGGCATGGCTGCAGGCTTCATCCTGCCCGGGGCAGGTTTCTCAATGCTGTGTCCCCTCCCTGCTTTCCTCTGGAGACAGACCAGCCAGGACACTTCTGGCTGTGTCAGGCTGTGGGGTGGTTTGCCCCAGAGAGGGAAGTGCTCTGCAGAGCATCTCCCCTGTGTGCTGACACAACAGCCTGGTGCTGCTGCCTTGGGGTTTTTCGGTCATTTCTTTCACTTCCTTATTGCCCAACACTCCATGGGGCTGGCACAGGTGGCACTCACTGTTCTCTCCTTCCCTCTGTTGGCCTCTCCAGCCTGCGTGGGGCCCTGCCTGGCTCCTCCACAGCAGGATGCATCCCACAGGTCCAAGCCAAAAGTGAGATTCAGGTGGGGGTCACGGCAGTGATGGTTTTGTTGCCCACTGTTTGTACCAGACAAAGGTGGGCTGACACAGGGCTGTTGGTGCCTGGCATCTTGGCACAGGTCTCTTCTTGCCTCCACCCCCAGATTGCAGCTGAGGACACCCCCAACCTCACCCTTACCTCACCCCTGAGTCACGGGCAGGGAGCAGCCACCTGCCCCACAGCACTGCCCACATTGGGGCATCCATGCCCAGCCACACATCCTGGCACCTGCTGGGCACTCTCCTTTCTCCACCTGCTTCAGAACACAACTTCAAAGGCTCTGGGAGGAACCTAAAGCTTTTTGCACCTTTTTTTTTTCCTACCAGGAAGCAGGAGCAGGTTTGCAGAGCAAGAAGCCACAGAAGTGAGAGGTGGAGGGACACTGCGAGTGTGAGCTCCACACCCTGCTAGACTCCAGGGAACCCAAGGTGGACCCACGCTGCGGCACCCAGGGACAATTTTGGCACAGCAGAGCGTGCTAATATAAAGGCAGCATAAAGATTAAGGCAGACTGAGGCAAAGTTCCAGCCTGCTCTTGGCTGTGGGTTCAGTCCCAGCTCAGCCGAGACCCACGGCGAGCCATGGGCCAGGAGCTCAGGATGTGTTCATCGTGCAGGCACCCCCGCGCTGCACAGGCAGCCACACCCAGCCCATCGAGGTGTGTCCTCAGCCCCCCGCATGCTGCTGGCATCCTGGCTTCTCCATAGGGACAGGAGGGAGCTGCTGTGCATGAGCAGGGACCCGGTGCTGGGGGCGGTGGCAGCTCCGCCAGGCGCTGGGTGAGTCACTGCTGCCGCAGCCAACGCGACCTGCTCTGCGGCCACTGCCTGCCGCCCCGGCCCCACCGTGTGTCACCCGGACCCAGCCCAGCCAGCGGGACAGGCCTGTGCCCGCAGTGCCCTCTGCCCTGTGCCAGCCTGCACCGTGCCTGCCACGAACCTGCATCCACACTGAGTGGAAGTGGGACGAGGGGGCCACACCCTGGGGTTTAGTAGTGACCCCTCCTATCAGTGACTGGTCTGAGTGCCGACTGGTCCTGGTAGAGAATGCTCCTAATGGTGGGCAGCTGTGACAGTGACTGGTCCTAGTAGTGGCCAGTCCTAACAGTGGTTAGTCTTAACTGTGGCTGTGGCCAGTCCAGAAAGTGATCAGACCCAGCAGCGCCCAGCCCTAGTGGTGATCAGTCTTAACGCCGACTGCTCCTAATTATCACCTGTCCTAACAGTGACTGGTCCCAGTGGTGACTGCTCCTAATTATCACCAGTCCCAATAGTGGACAGTCCTAATAGTGGCTGGTCCCAATGGTAACTGGTCCTAATGGTGACGGGCACCAGTAGTGGCAAATCCTAACAGCCTGGTCCTACTGGTGACCAAGCCAGACAGGGACAGGTCCCAGCAGCGCCCTGCTCCAGCAGTGCCTGCTCCCAGCTCCCCATTCCCAGCGCCCCAGGCGTGGTGAGCTGAAGGAGGCCACAGGGCTCGGACCCGGTGCGCCGGGTGTTGGTGACCGGGCGGGGGCACACCGGACCACCCACGGGCGGGCGCCGTGCGGGGCGGCCCCGGGCGGAGGCCCCGCCCCCACTCCGTCCCCGCCCCATTAAGCCCCGCCCCGTGCGACCCCGCCCCAATGAGGC
>VWZI01014518.1:413929-438339 GCA_013396835.1 Psilopogon haemacephalus
CGGGACCCCGAGAGCAGGACTCCGTGAACCGGGACTGAGGTTCGGGACCGTGGCCGAGGTGAGCGGGGCGGAGGGTGGGAGCCGGGAGGGGATCTCCGGTACCTCCGGGCCGCTTCGCCGCCGCCCGGTTTGTCGCTGCTTTGTGACCGGCCGCGTCCCGCCAGCTTCCTCCTCCGCCCCGCGCCTCCCGCCCGGGCCGTTCCCGAGTGCCGCCGCCGAGTATCGGCCCCGCCGGGGCGAGCACCTGCCCCTGCGCCCGGCGCCTTTGCGGGCGGCACGGAGACCCCCGCCGGGGTGCGGCCGTGCCCCGCACCCTTCGTGGTGCCCCCGGGGTGAGCAGCCCGGACGAATTCGGCGGGACCTTCCCTTTCCTCCTCTTCCTCCCGGGGGAGCAAGTGGGTGCACGTGGCAGCGGGGTGACCCGACCGTGCAGAAAGGAAACTGGGGGGCAGGGGGGACCCTGCCCTCTCCCCTTGCCCACTCTGGGGTGGAAAGCCCTAACCTACTTTCTGGAGCGGATGGGCTGATAAGAAGCAAGCGTGTGGTTTTGGTTTTCTTTGGTGGGTTTTCCCCGTGCCAGGCTAGTGGAAGTGGCAGCAGCCTGGAAGCCAGGCACTCGGGCAGGTGAGGGTGCCTGCATCCCTGCCGGCCACAGCTCTACCGGAGCTGAGCATCCTCCTCCCGGCGGCCGCCTGCCGGTGCCGGGGCTTTGTTGTTGTTGCTGGTTCGAGGTTTGGTGTAAAGGCTCACACGTGCGGCCAGGGTGCTGCCGGCAGCCTCCTGCACACAAACAAAGCCCTTCGTGAGCAGCAGGGTCCAGCCGTCCCGCATCCATCCCTGCATCCTGGGATGCTGGGCGTGGATGCTTTAGCCAGCTGGGGTTTTGATGGTGCTGCTCCTCAACGCTCTGGGAGCAGAGGGGTGAGGCTGAGCTTTATCCCGGTCCTGCCCTGCCTTGCCGCCAGTCAGCAGGGCCAGGCTGTCCCTACAAGCTTGCCCCGAGCCGGTTCGCGGTGCTCTGAGCTGTCGCTCAGCTCCCCATGCCTATGGTCTCTGGGGGAAAGGGGACCTGGGAGGCTGCGTCGTTGCCAGTGTGTCCCTGCGGCAAGAGGAAGTTCCTGCCCTCTTCCCCAGCGTGGCGTCATCCTTCCCGCCGTCGGGCCACGGGGAGCTGGGGACATTGTCCTGCCCGTGTGCACCCCCGTCCCGGAGGGGTCACTGCTGGGAACTTCCAGGGTGAGCACACCAGCCCAGCTGGAGGGGTCAGGAGCACACCCTGCCACAGTCCCAGGGCTGTCCCGAATGGAGCAATGCCACTTGGCTCTGCACACTCTATTGTGCCGTCTGAAGGAGTGTCCTTTGGCTCCTGCCCGTTTCTCAAGTGGGAAATAACCAGCTTGGGAATGTCCCACCTCGGAAACAAGCCTGAGTGTTCAGCTGTGCCTGCTTGGGAGAAAAAACAGAGCTGCCTCAGCCTGCTCTGCCACTGGTGGCTTTGCAAGTGGCTTTCTGGGCTCCCCACATGCCTCGCCTGGGCCCTGCCCTTCTGAGCTCCTCTGCAGCTAACGAGGAGGGGGACACCTATTACTGGTGGCCGAGGTTGGGGGGTGCCCTTTGCCTGCTTTGCTCCTGCTTGCTGCAGAGTGGGTGACCAGAGCAAGCCTCAGCAGCCTGCCCACGTTCTCTAGCACCTCTGCAGCTGTGCTGGAAACTGCACCTGCAGGTGTTGCAAGCTCCCGGGGGTGGGAAAGGGTAAACCACAGTTTTTTTGGGGGGGAAGTGGGGTATGGTACTGAGGCAGCCACCCCAGTACTGATTCTGCAAAATGAAGCTGGGGCTGGTGTTGCTCTGAGATGCCTGTGCAGGTGCTCGGTGGAGCACAGATGCTGGAGGAACAATGGATGCCAGCAGATGCTGGGGGAGCAGCTTGGGAAATGGGCAGTGTGGGGCTGTGAATCTGGTCCGGCTGGGTCACAGAATTACAGAAGGGGAGGGTTGGAAGGGACCTCTGGAGATGATCCAGTGCAACCCCACTGCCAAAGCAGGTGCTCCTAGGGCAGGCCACACGTGAGCACATCCAGGAGGCTTTTGAATGTCTTCAGAAGAGGAGACTCCATACTGCTTGGTGAGGCTGTGCTCCTCGGGATGCCCTGGGGCAGCTGGGGAGCTCGGGTGGTATTTGGTTGAACTGGGCTGAAAGACAAGTGTGTGGCTGTCTGCTGGGGCTGAGTTTGGTTCACCTCTCCTAACTGGGCTGCTGCTGGCACACGGTGGAGCTGCCTTGGCTCCCCAACGTCACGCGGCAGCTTGTGCCTGGGATTTGAGGTGGTTATCCCTGTAATTCTCCAGCCTGCAGGAATGCCAGGGCTGGGCTGGGAGTGACCTCCTGCTACATGTAAGGCCAAAGGCTGGGTGCCTGGGTGCTGCAGGGCAGCTGGGCCAAATCCCTGATGCTTGGTGTCGGCATGGCCTGAGCAGGGAAGTCTTGCCAGGGCTGGCACCAGGATGCTCCGTGGCTCCGTGGCAGCCCTGGTGTGAGTGCCTTGAAATGGCCCTGCTGAGATAAGGAGCCTGTTCCCAGAGACAGCTGCAGCTGAGGGGGCTCATCCTGCCACCAGCCCAGGGCCTACCTTGTGCCTGGGATGGGCTCAATTCATGCACGCAGCTGAGCACCACCTGCTGCAGGGATGCTCAGGGCCAGGGAACCCTCTCTCTAGTCTGGGCTGTTCACCCCAGCCTGGTGCTCTCTGAAACAGACAGCGTGGGGCTGGGGAAGTTTGCAAGCCCAGCCCTGAGCCCCTGCACCGAAAGCTGATATCCAAATGAGTTTTGCAGAAGAGCTGGAGCAAGAAAAGAAATGTGTGTGTGTGTGTGTGTGTGTATGTGTGTGTGTGTCCAGCCTCGCTGTCCTCTGGCAGAGGGAAGTGAGAGAGAGCTGTGGCGTGGGGATGGCAGACAGATGACCTCCTTGGCTGGGGTAAACAGCAGCCTGGGACCCCTCCAAAAGGGCCAGAGCCAGGGCCAAAGCACTCAGAGCAGAGTGTCCATGCACCCCTCTGTTCGAGCCAAGATCAGGAGGAATCAGAGCAACTCTGAGCCATGACTCAGTGCTCAGATGTGACCAAGTTAAATCAATCCTGGTGGCCTGGGGAGGCTGTGTGGCGCCTGAAAAGGAGCTTCCCTTGGGTCTGCAGAGTGCTGCAGCCCTGCCTGTGCTGCTGCTGGGGAGCAGCTAGGTTGTTTGTGGCCCTGAGCAGCCTGCTCTAGTTGCAGAGGGAGTTGGAGTAGATGCTGTAGGTGGCCTTGAAAGAGCCTTCCAACCCAAACCCTTCTGTGATTCTATGACCCCCTGGAGACCCTGGAAAAGGGGAGTGGGGAGGGTGGGTAGTGGCACAGAGGGACCCTGGCTCTCTGGAGCTTGCCACCCATCCCAGCAGGTGTCAAGGAACCTTTGGGTTCTGACACTTGCTCTGCCAGGACTGTGAGGGTGTTGTGCTGGTAAAAATTAACGAGGCTGGGAAGCAGTGCAGGAAATCCTCCATGTGACTCTTTCCACCTGCTCCCAGCTCACAGGATGTCAGGAGTTGGAAGGGAACCAAAGAGTTCATCCAGTCCAACCCCCCTGCCAGAGCAGGACCAGACAATCCAGCTCAGGGCACACAGCAACACATCCAGACAGGCCTGGAAAGGCTCCACACAAGGAGACTCCACAACCTCTCTGGGCAGCCTCTGGGACCCTTCCAGGCAAGAAGTTGCCTCTTGTGTTGAGCTGCAACCTCCTGTGCTGCAGCTTCCATCCTTGGCCTATGGCAGGGAGCAGTGAGCAGAGCCTGTCCCCCACCTCCTCACCCCCAGCCCTCAGACACTTACAAACATTGATTCAATCCCCTCTCAGTCTTTTCTTCTGCAGCCTAAGCAGCCCCAGGTCCCTCAGCCTCTCCTTCCCGGGCAGTTCTGCAGTCCCCTCAGCATCCTTGTAGCCCTCTGCCTGACCCTCTCCAGCAGGTCCCCACCCCTCTTAACCTGGGGAGCCCCAAACTGAAGGCAGTATTCAGATCTTGCAGGTGAACCCTTCCCAGCCCATGTGGATCCCAGCAGGCTCCCCCGGGGCTGCTGGAGGGGCTGGAGCCACGCAGGCTGCCCCAGCTGCTGGAACCCTGGCAGAGGGGCAGCAGCAGAGAGCTGCTGTGAGCAGCCTCCTGCCTTCCCCTCCCCGCGGTGGGCAGGTCTCTACCCTTATCAGCAGCCACCAGCACAGCCCCCACCCCCGGCCACCACTTCTCTATCTCCCCAGCAGCTTTTGCTTCCTTCCAGGGTGTGCCTTGAGCTCCGAGCTTGCCCAGGCTGAACAAACCTGCTGCAGAGTTGCCCAACGTCCTGCCTGCCCTGCTGACGAGGAGAGCATTTCCTAATGGCAGGGGCGGGCGAGGGCTGTGCACACCTGGGCACTGCTCAGCATCCCTGCCCTGCTACCCCTGCAGCCATCCTGGAGGGGGGGGGGTAAAGGACACTGAGGTCCAGTGAAGCACAAGTCCTGTGAGGAGCAGCTGGGGGGACTGGGGTTGTGTAGCCTGGAGGAAAGGAGGCTGAGGTAAGACCTCACTCTCTACAACTGCCTGAAAGGAGGCTGGAGCCAGCTGGAGGCTTCAGTCCGGAGAAGAGGAGGCTCCCAGGTGACCTCATTGTGGCCTTCCAGGATCTGAAGGGAGCTACAAAAAAGCTGGGGAGGGACTTTTGAGGCTATCAGGGAGTGACAGGACTAGGGGGGATGGAGCAAAGCTGCAGGTGGGGAGATTCAGCCTGGAGGTGAGGAGGAAGTTGTTGAGCAGGAGAGTGGTGAGAGGCTGGAATGGGTTGCCCCTGCAGGGAGGTGTTTGGGGCCAGATCCCTGGAGGTGTTTTTGGCCAGGCTGGCAGAGGCTGTGGGCAGCCTGCTCTAGGGTAGGGTGTCCCTGGGCATGGCAGGGGGTTGGAACTGGCTGATCCTTGTGGTCCCTTCCAACCCTGACTGATTCTGTGATTCTATGTCTGGGATGTTAGGAGGAAGTTCTTTGCAAGGGAGGGTGGTGAGACACTGGCACAGGTTGCCCAGGGAGGTTGTGGAGCACAGAATCACCCAACGTGATCTTTGATCACGTTGGGTGATTCTGTGCTCCACAACCTCCCTGGAGGTGTTTGCAGCCAGAGCTGGCAGAGGCTGTGGGCAGCCTGCTCTAGGGTAGGGTGTCCCTGGGCATGGCAGGGGGGTTGGGACTGGCTGATCCTTGTGGTCCCTTCCAACCCTGACTGATTCTAGGATTCTGTGGCCTCTTCTCCCAAGTAACAGACAGCAAGGAACTAAAAACAGCCTCACGTTGCACAAGGGGAGGTTTAGGCTGGAGATGAGGAAAAAAAATTTCTTCCCCAGAAGGGTTGCCAAGCCCTGGCCCAGGCTGCTCGGGGCAGTGGTGAAGTCCCCATCCCTGGGGGGATTGAAAGGCTGTGCAGAGGTGGTGCTGAGGGGATGTTGTTTAGTGGTGAGCTGACAGTGCTGGCTTAATGGTGGGACTGTGGATGGCCTCAAAGGTCTCTTGCAGCCTAAACACTTTGATGGTTCTGCAGGTGTCAGTGCTGCCCACATGCCTCAGAAAGGCAGGAGAGGGAGGGAAGAGCTTAAAGCAGTCCCTGAAACGCAGCAGTGCTCTCTCTCGGCTCAGAGGGAAGATTTGCTGACCACTGCTGTTGCAGTGGGGCTGGCACACGCAGGGAGAAGATGGAGCTACCTTCTCTGGGGTGGAGGAAGAGAACAAATCAGGCTGTGTGGAATGACCATGGGCTGGGGTGGGCAGTTCTGTGCTCTGCTGTAGGGCTGGACAGGGACACGAAGTCCTTTAGCGACAGGAGGGTTCCTGCAGTGGTGCCTTGAACTGTGTTTTGTCCTTTAAAATGCACAAAGCAGCACAAATAAGCAGAGGTTGAGAGGAGGGAGGCAGCAGACAGAGCCTGGCTGCTCCTCAGCTCGGGGGTCAGTGCTGTCACAGGCTCACAGGATGTCAGGGGTTGGAAGGGACCCAAAGTGCTCACTGAGTCCAACCCCTCTGCCAGAGCAGGACCAAGGTCTCCTCATTTCAGTGGGTCCCTGAGGGTCTGAGGCACACACAGGTTTGGGCTTTCTGAGGAGAAAGGAGAATATGAAGATGTTTAGATCCCCAGGCCAGAGGAGGAGTGTTGTGGGTTTTTTGTTAGTTCAACACTGTTTTCCTTTCAAGGGCTGTTTCTGCTGGGCTGCTTCTCTCAGACCTGAAACTTGAGACTGGAAAGTGGTAAAAAAATGTTGGGGTTTTTTTTTTATTGAAAGGAAGCAGAAGCAGGGAAGGTGCTGGGAGACTGCTTGGAGCTCTCTGCTGGGATGTGAGTCTGCAAGGGGCTCAATGCTCAGCAGGATTGGACCCGTTGGCACTCCCATCCCAGGCTCTTAATAACTGGGAGCACTTTTTAACGAGGCTGCAGCCTTGAGAGGTCTTTAACGTGCTTGTGAATCATTTATGGGCATGCAGCAGCAGCTCCTCTGCCTAATGCAGCCTGGCTGCCAGCAGTGGTGGTGGCTGCAGGGGATTTTGGGGCTCTCTGCCATCACTGACCCCTTCCTTACCCCCGTGGAGGTCGAGAGGGAAGAGCAGGGGCTTGGTGTGCTCGATGTGATGGGTGCTTGGATGGGTGCTCACAGGGGCCCTGCTGCTGGCTCCACACTGTTGGGTGGCTCAGATCCACTTTCTCCTCCCGGCTTAATTGCTCCATCCCGGTGCACTTTTGCTCCAGCACTGGTAATGTTGCTTCTGCCAGCACCAACAGGCCTGGGAAGAGCCATCCTGACCCTTCCCTGAGCCTCCCTGCACCTGCCGTGCCCTGCATGCCTCCCTCTCCCATCAGGGCTGCTCTGCAGGGGTGTCCCTGGTGTCACACATGATGGTTGTGCTGTCAGTCCCCAGCTCCACCCTGCAGGTCGCTGCTTGCCGTGGCCGAGGGTCCTCTTGTGGTGCTCAGAGCATCCCAGCACGGCCCTTGGACAAGCCAAGTCACTTTTTCCATCGCTTTCCTCCTTGGGTGTGCTTCCTCGGGTCAGCATCTGTCATGATTCACCCCAGGGCTAGGAGCCAGCCCTGCTTGCCCTCCCTGTGCCTTGCCAGGCTGAAGAATAAAAGCCCTTCCAGTTGCTCAGCAGTGACCTGGGCATGCCTGCGAGGGCATGGAAGTTCCACCCCACTGCTGCTGGAGTGAGGGTCACATCCCTTGCTGCTGGCCATCAGCCTTTGGTGAGCTTCAGTGGACAGCTTGGAGAGGGAAGGTGGTGGTGCTGGGAGATCTCTCCTTATAACTGACCAGGTCAGGTTACCCCTTGCCACCCTCCTGCCTGTTTATTGTGCCCCTGCAGGTGATGGCAGTGTCCCCAGTGCATTTTCCTCTCTCCCTGGAGATCTCTCCCAGCCCAAAGTGGCACTGTGCTGGCCAGGGACACTTCTCCCAGCTGGAGGCACAGCTCCAACCCAGCTCAGGGTGTGCTGAGTGTCTGAGTGCCTTGTCTGCCGCCTCCCTGCTGCTGTCACCACTTTGTCCCTACATCAGGGCGTTCACACAGCCCTCCCCACCACACCAGCATGTTGCCTCTCACTTCTCTGTCCTGTCCCCCAGGCAGAGCCACCATGTCCACCCTGAGTGCCTGAGGATGAGGTTGAAGCTCCCTGGGGCCCAGGCTGTGCCCTGCAGCTGGTGCTGGTGGGCAGAGCCATGTTCCTGGTGGCACAGGCTCTTCTCTAGAGGCTAGGAGGGTGAAGGGGACCCAGGGATGAAGAGAAGCCAGGGATGAAGAGAAGCCAGAGGGCTGAGCTCATCATGGGCTTGCTCTGCACCGAGGTGCCAACTCACTCCCTTGTTCTCACGCTGAGAACCAGCTGAGCTCTTGTGCTGGGCGAGAGTGGTGCCAGCACTGGAGGGGTTGGGTGCCAGCAGCAAACATGTGGGGAGCTGGAAAACACCTTCCCAGCACCATCCCTGGGGGTTTCTAGGGCTGGCAAAGCCTTTTATGAGTCGAGGTCCACGCTCAGGGGTGGTTGTGCCACCATCCCGTGTGGCCAAGGGGACTTCAGCTCACAGGGGCTGCTCCCCTCCTCCCCCCCCTTCTCAGTGCCAAATATTGCATTACTGCACAGAACCATGGAAACTGCACCAGCTGCACTGCCTGCCTGGGGTGGCAGGTGCCTGCCATGGCAGGTGCCCGCTGGGTTGTGCCAGCTCCCCTGGGAGCTGCGTTACCCCAGAGGAGACCAGATCCATCCCTCCACCCACACTGCATGGGAGGGCTGGTGGGGAGTGGGACCAGGCTTTCAGGTGGGCTGCAAAGCTGCTTGGAGCAGCGAGCGTGGAGGCTCTTGCCAAGAGCTGCCTGGGGTGTGACGGGAGCAGGCCAGGCTGGGATTTTGAGCTAGGGGTGTGCCAGCAGAGCTGTGTGAGAGCACCACTGTCCCCTTGCACCTCTGAACAGTTTGGTTCTGATTTCTGTGCCTCTGGCTGTGTCAGACCCTCCCACTGATCGCCGTTCCCCAGGGCTGGAGGAGGATGAGGGTACCCTGGAACTGGCTCTGACCCTGGTGCGTTCCCACCCCAGGCTCTCCGGAGCAGCTGGCATCTTGTGCTCATCACTGGCTGCCCGGGGATGAAAACAAACAGTGTCTCCAGCTCACCAGGCAGATGGAAACTTTTGCTTGCAGGGGCTGGACCGCCTGGCTGGCTACCTCCCAGCCCAGCAGCTCTTAAATACCGCAGCCAGGCTCTGGGTTCCGTGCCTGGCTTCCCGAGAGCTTCACCTGGCAGCAGCAAGTGAAAGCTCCCTGCCTGGCCCAGCCGAGCAAGGTGCATCGCTGCGAGCAGCTCCTGCTGCCCTGGGCCAGTGCCTGATTCGTGCTGCTGATGCCCAGCCCCTGGCAGTCCCATCCCCTTAGCTTGGGAAGCTGTTCAGCTCAGCTCTCCCTTCACCTGGGATACTCCCCTCCCGTGCCCTTCTTCCCTGTGCTCCCCTCCTGTGCTTCCTCACCTGGTTTTCCATTCCATCCTCTCTCTCAGGAGGAGTTTGAAACTGGTGCTTCAGGACTCCTGTGCCTGAAGGACAGAGGACGAGGAGGAAGAGGAAGACCACTGCAGGTGTTTGCCATCAGGACGTGCTGCGTGGGATCCCTGCCACTCTTATGAGGTAGGAAGACTCAGAGACCAGCACTGACCAAGACCCCAGGAGAATTCTGGGGACTGGCTGCTCCCAGTTTTGGTGTTTTATGGCAGTGAGGGGTGAGGCAGTCCACCCTAGCGCCCAGCCCTAGCCAGTGGCACTAAGTGCCCCATCCAGGCTGTTCTTGAACACCTCCAGGGATGGTGACTCCACCACCTTCCTGGGCAGCCCATCCCAGTGGGAGGATATTGCTTCCTCTCTCGCTGACTCCCTGCACCCTCCCAGCCTGCCAGCCAGCGCCGGCCCAGGATGTCAGCCGGCGACAAGAACGGGGGCAGCCACTCGGGCAGCAGCCGCCTGCAGAGCAAGAAGCCTCCCAACCTCTCCATCGTCATCCCACCGAGGGAGGCAGAGGAGGAGGGCGCCCGGAAAGAGGTGAGCAATGGAGTGATGGGAACCCACCTCCATCCCGCGCTGGCCTGGGGGAGCTGCCATTCCCAGAGGGCCTCCCCGGGCCAGCTCATCCCTGCTCTGCCTTCCAGCCCTCCAAGGTCCCCATCTACCGCAAGAGCAAGAGCCTGCAGGAGCCGCGCTCGGAGCGGCAGCCTGGATTCCGCCGCCAGACCTCCCTGTCCCAGAGCATCCGCAAGTGAGAGCTGGCAGCGGCCGGGGGAGGGCAGGGCAGGGCTGGCAGCAGCTGGGTCACCGCAGGCATCCCTCGGTCCCCATCGGGCTGTTGTGGGTATGGGCAGAGGGTTGGGATGGGGATGGAGAGCTGGAGCTCAGAAGGGAACACCCTGGAGGGTTTCATGCGTGGTGTCTGCCAGGGGAAAACTCTGGAATCATAAAGTCGTTTTGCTTGGAGAAGACCTTTGAGGTGACGAGGCCCACCCACGAGTGGCAGGGCTGCTCAGTGCTCATTCACAGCACTGTTTTGTACGCTGGGGACGTTTCTCTGCCCTCTCTGTGTAGGACCTTCACGAGCACCTTGAGCTGGATGGGTGCTGCAGCCCAGAGCTGATGCAGTGTCCCGTGCAAGTCTCGGTGGAGTTACAACTCCAGAGAGACCTAAAGGCCAGCAAACCTCTGCAGCATCCCTCCCTCCTTTTTCCTCCTGCCCTCCTTCCTCTTTCCTCCTTCCTCCTGACCCACAGCCAGATCAAAACCTCCCCGCTGCAGGCTGGGCTGAGACATCCCAAGCCAAGCCACCTGCTGGAGGGTATGCCAGGGTGGGACGGCAGTCCCTGTGCTGGTGCCAAGCATGCTGGTGGTGCCTGCAGGGGCACGGCGCAATGGTTCGGCATCAGCAGCGACTGGGAGGGGAAGCGGCAGCAGTGGCAGCGCAAGAGCCTGCAGCACTGCAGCATGAGGTACGGGAAGCTGAAGCCTGCCTACCGCGACATGGAGCTGCCCAGCCAGGAGGTGCCCTCCTTCCAAGGCACCGAGTCGCCCAAACCCGCCAAGATGCCCAAGGTAGAGCTCGGGGCATGGGGCCCAGCCCCCAGCCCTGCTCTCCCAGCACTGACGCCTCTCTCGCCTCCTCCAGATCGTGGACCCCCTGGCCAGGGGCCGTCCCTTCCGCCACCCCGACGAGACCGACCGTCCCCACACACCCCACCACGTCCTGCCCCCCCTCACCCCTGGCGTCGTCTCCTTGGCCTCCTTCAACAGCATCCGCTCCGGCCACGGCCGCCTGCCGCGCAGGAAGAGGGAATCTGTGGCCCACATGAGCTTCAAGGCAGCTGCAGCCCTGCTCCGCGTGAGTTGTGGGGACCTGGGGGCATCACCTTCTTCCCAAGCGGGGTTACAGCTCTGTCCCTTCACCCAGCATCTTTGCCTCTTGGCTTTCTGCTTTTCACAGAGCTCTCTGTGTCTCCAGGATGGGTTGGATGGGGGAGGTTGGCAGGTTTTAACCCAAGTTCTGCTGAAGAAGGGAAGTTTGGCTGAAACTAGGCCACCAAGGTGGAACTGCCTTCCTTGACATCCCCAGAAAAAAAAGCAGCTTCTGTGTTTCCTTGATGAGGAGTCAGGAGACCTTTTGCTGCAGCTCCAGTGACTTTTCCACCCCTTGGGGAGCCCTGGGCAAGCCTCGGGGTCAGGTTTCTGGGAGCCAGTACCAAACAGGGGGTGGAGAGTTCACCTCTCAGGGTGACTAACGTGGTCGTGGTCCAACTCTGAGGAGCTAGAGGCAGCATCTGCTGCCAGCTCCTGCCTGCCCTTCCCACGCAGGGGGATGTGGCAGCCAGTTGGGGTGTCATGCTTGGCACTCGGTTCTGGGGAGGGAGGCACCCTCAGTGCTGCTAGAACTGGGGGGCTTCTGGTTGCTGACCCTCATTTGCCTCCCCTGCAAAAGGGACGCTCTGTCCTGGAGCCACTGGCCCCCAAGCAGAGGAGCAACAAGAGGAGCTTCTTGTTCCCCAGCTTCATGGATGAGGACATGGTGGATGCTGCTGATACCCTGGACTCTTCCTTCTTCAGTAAGGCAAGCACTGTTCCATGCCAGGGAGGGGGTCCTGGTGCCTCTGCACAGGGGCTGGATGCAGAGCAGTGCTCTGATGGGGACGCTTGTGTCAGTGCTTCACCCTGCCCCTGGGAGCAAGGGCATCAGTGGCCTCTGTGCCTGGTGCTGTGGAGCCCCAGTCATGGTGATGCTCTGTGGGGGTGGTAGGGAGTGACAGAATCATGGAATGCTTTGGGTTGGAAGGGACCTCAAAGCTCAGCCAGTTCCAACCCCTCTGTGCCATAGGCAGGGACACTTCCCATAGAAGAGGTTGCTCAAGACCTCATCCAGCCTGGCCTTGGACACCTCCAGGGAGGTTGTGGAGCACAGAAGCACCCAATGTCACCTTGCTGGTGGGCAACGCTCGGGCAGGAGGTGGTTTCTCACCCCTTACCCACACCCAAGAACGCTTCTCCATCCTTCTTCCAGATGGACATGCACGACGAGACCTACTCCATGCCCGACGATGTCTTCGAGTCGCCGCCTCTGTCGGCCACCTACCTGCGCATGCACCCGGTGGGGGACGATGCCAGGGTGTCCCCCGAGGTGGAGCAGCCCACCCCGTGAGTACCAGCTCTCAGCTCATGGAATCACAGATCTAACCAGGCTGGAAGGAGACCTCTAGGGTCATCGAGTCCAACCTAAGCCCCTCTAGTTAACTAAACCAGGGCGCTAAGTGCCTCGTCCAGTCGTTGATCAGCCAGCAGTTGGTTCTGCCCCCATGGCTACCCAGGTCCCCTGCTGCAGTGTGGTGGTCTGGGAGTTGCCCACCCCCCCCAACACACACACACATCTCAATTCACCCAGATTAAGACTCAGCCAGCTGGAAGTTAAGGACTGAAGCTTTCTACTCACAGCTGAGCACAATATACAAGCAGATGTTTACAATAGATTACCAGGTTGGATGAGGCCTTGAGCGACCTGTTCCAGTGGGAGGTGTCCCTAGCTATGGCTGGGGGTTGGAGCTGGATGAGCTGTGAGGTCCCTTCCAACCTAAACTGTTCTGTGGTTCCAGTGCACTCCTTAAGAGGAGTGATGTGATGGTTTGGGAGTCCTCTACCCCCTTCCCCTGCTTTTGAAATCACCCAAGCTAGGCTCAGCTGGATGGAAGTTGAGGAATGAAGCTTTATATTGGCAGCTTTGCACAATATACAAGCAGATATTTACAATATATTACAGCTGTATAGAGTAGAAAGGTAATACAGAAACAGGTATTACAGCTAGATACAGGTGATACAGAAAGGAATTACAGCTGTGTAGAGTAGAAAGGTAATACAGAAACAGGTATTACAGCTAGATACAGGTGATACAGAAAGGAATTACAGCTATAATAGAGTAGAAAGGTAATACAGAAACACCACAGCCCTGCCAGAGATCACAGTCCCCAAGAGGGGTTCCCAACCACCCTTCCACCTTTCTCCCACCACCCAATCCTATCTCAGTATCTCTCTTATGTGCCAGGTAAGCAGGGAAGATCAGCCAGGGGTGGGTTAGAAGCAGGAATTGATTAGTTGGGTTACACAGATCCAGCTGGAAGGCAGGGAGAGGGAGAGAGACCAACAGCCCAGAGCTCAGAGCAGCTCTCTGTTATCTCTGTTTGAGTTCTTCCTTTCGTATCAGTCAGCACACCCACGAGCGGAGCAGACATCCCCCAACCTGTTGCTTTCTCAACCTGTAATGGAATTTCTCTTATCAAAATATTGCAATCAACCTCAAACCAGCACAAACCCTCACCCCCATCCCCTGGCGCTGTGCAGCAGCGAGGCGCAGCGGTGGGGCAGGATGCGGGGGGATGTCTCCGGCGGGGGGGTGCTGGCAGGCCCGGTGAGGTTGTGCTGTCTCTGGCAGGCAGGAGGGGGTGCGGCTGGCGCCGGGCCCCAGCGGCACGGCCCCGCGGCGCGGCCGCCGCATCGCCTCCAAGGTGAAGCACTTCGCCTTCGACCGCAAGAAGCGCTACTACGGGCTGGGGGTGGTGGGCAAGTGGCTGAACAGGACCTACCGCCGCAGCCTCAGCAGCATCGTCCAGTCCCAGCTGGAGATGACCGACAGCCACCGGTGAGAGAGGTGGGGGTGAGGTGAGGGGGGAACCCCCTGGGGCAGCCACGCAGCTCCGCCGGGCTCCTCCGGGCTCCCCAGCTCCAGTGCAGCGTCTGAGAGGGGCCTGCGGGAGGGCTGGGGTTGGGGGGGGGACTGTGGACAAGGTCTTGTGATGACAGGGTGAGGAGGAATGGGTTTGAACCGGCAGAGGGGAGATTGAAACCGGATGCTAGGAAGAAGTTGTTTGCAGTGAGGGTGGTGAGACACTGGCACAGGTTGACTCGGGAGGTTGTGGAGCACAAAAGTACCAAATGTCATCAAAGATCACTGGCACAGAAGTACCAAATGTGATTGAAGATCACTGGCACAGGTTGCTCAGGGAGGTTGTGGAGCACAGAAGTACNTGAGGCCTTGAGCAACCTGTTGTAGTGGGAGGTGTCCCTGCCTATGTCAGGGGTGTTGGAACTGGCTGAGCTTTGAGGTCACTTCCAACCTAACCCATTCTATGATTTCAGAGGGGGAGGGGGCTGTGTGTCCTCTCAATGCTCGGGGGCCTGTGGAGGGTCCCTTTGCTCAGCCATCCTTGAGCAGGTCCTTTTCCCCCACAGGCCATATTTCACCTACTGGATCACCTTTGTCCACATCCTCATCACCCTGCTGGTCATCGGCACCTACGGCATCGCTCCCATCGGCTTTGCCCAGCACGTGACGACAGAGTTAGTAAGTTTAAGAGCTACTGGCCAGGACTGTCCCCTTTCAGCTCTGAAAAAAGTCCCCATCCCTGGAGAGGAGTCCAATCCCCCCTGCCAGAGCAGGACCATCCAATTCTAGCTCAGGGCACACAGCAACACATCCAGACAGAGTCTGCAAAGGCTCCAGACGAGGAGACTCCACAACCTCTCTGGGCAACCTGTGCCAGTGCTCTGGGACCCTTCCAGTCAAGCTCTCCCTTGTGTTGAGGTGGAGCCTCCTGTGCTGCATGTGCTGTCCCATGCTGTTGTGGTCCCTGCTAGGGCTGGGAGCATCTCAGAGTGCTGCTGGCTCACGCTGTGCAAGAAGCTCCATTAAATGGCTGGGGCAGGAGGTCCCTGGCATGATGCAGTGCCATGGGTGCTGGGGGCAGAGCTCTGCTCTCGCTCTCATCTTCCTGGTGGGATCCAGCAGCTCTTCCCCATGGCCAGGGGGTCTGCTCAGCCCTTGATGGAAGGAGAGGGGGCTGCACTCTTCACTCCTGGCCCACTTGGTGGAAGCTGACCTCATCCCGGCTCTGTAGGTGCTGAGGAACAAAGGTGTCTACGAGAGTGTGAAGTACATCCAGCAGGAAAACTTCTGGATTGGGCCCAGCTCGGTAAGGGCTCTGCCATAAAATGGTCCAGGCCAGAGGGGACCTCTAGAGGTCATCTGGTCTGCCCCCACTGCAGTCAGCAGGGACATCCCCACTAGCCCAGGTCACCCAGGGCCCCGTCAAGCCTCACCTTGAATGTCTCCAGGGAAGGGGCCTCAACCACCTCCTTGGGCAACTTGTTCCAGTGCTCCACCACCCTCCTATTAAAGAACTTGTTCCTGACATCCATCACCAGCCCTTGCTCCCTGGCCCAACGCTCTGCCCTCCACTGGCCTCTACTTCTGCCCTGACTGAGAGGGCTCCTGGGGTGCTCCCAGGGGGAGAGCTCAGTCCCAGCCTGCTACCCCACAGCCTTCAGTACCCCCATCCCTCTGGGCTCTGCTGCCCAATCCCATCCCAGGCTGGAGACTCAGCAGCCCTTCCCCGAGCTGCAGCATCACGGTGGGACGGTCAGAAGAGACTCTTGTCCCCTTCCCATCCGCCTCCCATCACCTCTGGAGGCCCCCGTGCCGCTGCTGAGCTCTTCCTGGGGACAGGTCACCACGTAGCACCCCCTGGACTGACATCTCCCTCTCAGATCGACCTGATCCACCTGGGAGCGAAGTTCTCCCCCTGCATCCGGAAGGACCTGCAGGTGGAGAGGCTGATCCAGCGGGAGCGGGACCGGGAGCGCGGCTCCGGCTGCTGCGTCCAGAACGACAACTCCGGCTGCATCCAGACCCTGCCGCAGGACTGCTCGGTGAGTGCCGCTGGCTGGGAGGTGCTGGGGGGGCAGGGGAACCCTCTCTGCCCTGAGCGGCACCGGGGCAGGATGCGTGCGGGGCCAGAACCCTGCGTTCACTGCGGGGACCTCCCTCCCTGTCCTGCCCAGGAGACGCTGGCGACCTTCATCAAGTGGCCAAGCACCAACGCCCCGCCCATGGGCTCGGGTGAGAAGAGGACCTCAGGGGCTGTGTGCCACCAGGACCCCAGGTAGGGCTGACAGCTGGGGACAAGTCACCCAGCTGTGTATGGGACGTGGCGGGGGTTGCTTCCTGAGGCTATTTCCAGCTTGGGCGCCTGGAATTAGAATCCTAGAATCAGTCAGGGTTGGAAGGGACCACAAGGATCAGCCAGTCCCAACCCCCCTGCCATGCCCAGGGACACCCTACCCTAGAGCAGGCTGCCCACAGCCTCTGCTAGCCTGGCCAAAAACACCTCCAGGGAGGTTATGGAGCACAGAATCACCCAACGTGATCAAAGATCACGTTGGGTGATTCTGTGCTCCACAACCTCCCTGGGTAACCTGTGCCAGTGTCTCATCACCTTCAACNCCCTAGAGCAGGCTGCCCACAGCCTCTGCCAGCTCTGGCTGCAAACACCTCCAGGGATGTGGCCCCAAACACCTCCCTGGGCAACCCATTCCAGGCTCTCACCACTCTCATGCTCAACAACTTCCTCCTCACCTCCAGTCTGAATCTCCCCACCTCCAGCTGAAGAGTGCTCTTCTCTTGCACTGGTTCCCATCTGCCCTGCTCCACTGGGCTGGGTGATGGTGCCAGGGGGCACTGGTGGGGTTGTCAGAGGGGTTTGAGTGCTGTGGGACTCAGCTATCAGGTTGTAGGACATTGCTGTAGGGATCTTGTAGGACACTAAGCTGCATGATCCCTACCTAGGCAGGGGGAGGGCCAGATCTTGGGGCTCTCTGTCCCCAAGTGGGGTTACTGGACTGGGAGGAGGCATTTGCCTGTCCTAACTCCCCACCCACATCCTTCTGACAGGACCTGTGAGGAGCCAGCATCCAACCCACCTCATGTGTGGCCAGATGACATCACCAAGTGGCCGGTAAGAGCCTGGTGGCACCATGCTGGCAGCCTCTGTGGGAAGCTGGGCAGGGGGCTGCGGGGAGAGCCTGGGGCTGGACCCTGACCAGGCTCTTCTCTCTCCTGCTTGTAGATCTGCACCTATGAGACCAAAACCAACCACACAGGCTTTGCCCACCTGGACTGCCAGATCAAGGGCAGGCCCTGCTGCATTGGCACCAAGGGCAGGTGGGTCACAGTGAGGGAGGCACTGCCCTGGGCTCGTCTTGATCTCTGGAGCCGTGCCTGGAGCTGTGCCAGCGGGGAGAGAATGGTTGCAGAGCCTTGGTTGGGGGTGAAAGAGGGTGGTGGCTGCCAGGAACAGAGAGGGGATGCTTGGGGGAGCAGGGAGCAAGCCCTGCCCCGGTCGAGCCCTGTGCCTGCCCTCTGCCCAGCTGCGAGATCACGACGCGGGAGTACTGCGAGTTCATGCACGGCTACTTCCACGAGGAGGCGACACTGTGCTCACAGGTGAGCAGGGCTGGGCAGGTGGCACAGCTCTGCTGCTGGTGCCACAGCCTCCTGGGGTGGCTGTGAGCAGGGAGAAGGCACAGTGCAGGATGAGAGCAGATGGCTTCACAGAGTCATGGAGTTGAACAGGTTGGAAGAGACCTCTCTAGGATCATCGAGTCCAACCTGGCACCTAACCCTTCTCAGTAACTAACCCATGGCACTGAGTGTCTCGTGCAGCCTCCTCTTAAACACCTCCAGGGATGGGGACTCCACCACCTCCCCAGGCAGCCCATTCACTCTTTCCATGAAGAATTCTTCCTAATGTCCAGCCTATACCTCCCCTGGCACAGCTTGAGCCTCTGTCCCCTCCTTCTGTTGTTGGCTGCCTGGCAGGAGAGCCCAACCCCACCTGGCCACACCCTCCCTTCAGGTAGCTGCAGAGAGCAATGAGCTCTGCCCTGAGCCTCCTCTTCTGCAGGCTGCACACCCCCAGCTCCCTCAGCCTCTCCTCTTGGGGCTGTGCTCCAGGCCCCTCCCCAGCCTTGCTGCCCTTCTCTTCAAGTTGTGCCAGGGGAGGTTTAGGTAGGATATGAAGACATTGTTGGGTTTTTTTACTGGCATTGGAACAGGCTGCCCAGGGAGGTGGTGGAGTCAGCACCTCTGGAGATGTTCAAATAATAAACATGTAACATGGCACCTGGGCACATGGTGTAATGGCCACAATGGTGGTTGGACTTGGCCTTAGGGCTCCTTTCCAACCTAAAAGACTCTGTGGGTCTATGCTGCCTGCCTGCCTTCTTGGTGTGGAGCAGAGGAAAATGCAGGGCTTGAGCCAGCCTCACTCAGGCAGGCAGCAGTGTGCTTGGCAAAGGCTCTTCCTGGGCAGGAAAATGACCTTTCAGCATCTCCTGAGGGTGCTTGATCACTCCATCCCCAACACCTGACAGTGCAGGTGTCACACACAAACCCAGAGCCCTTCCACAACTGATGTGTGGCATCTCCAGCCACGTGTCCCTGGGACACATCCTTTGCTCCCTATGGCTCTGGGGTGTGGGCTGAGTCCTCCTTCACCCTCCCCTACCCCACCCATCTTTGCAGGTGCATTGCCTGGACGAGGTCTGTGGCCTCCTGCCCTTCCTCAACCCGGAGGTCCCTGACCAGTTCTACCGCCTGTGGCTGTCCCTGTTCCTGCACGCTGGGTGAGCTGTGGGGATGGGAGCCTGGGGTACAGAGTCATAGAACCATAGAATGGTTTAGGTTGGAAGGGACTCCAAACATCATCCAGCTCCAGCCTCCCACATCCATTGGGATTATCTCTGATCCAAGATGGGTTGAGATTAAAGAAGGGAGGAACCCCCCACACTACAGTGGGGAGGGTGTTGTGGAAGGCATCTGATGCCCAGGGCAGCAGGTGGGAGGATCTGTGTCTGGGCAGGGGTCTCTAATGCAGGGTCTCTTCCCCCAGCATCATCCACTGCCTGGTGTCAGTGACCTTCCAGATGACAGTGCTGCGGGACCTGGAGAAGCTGGCAGGCTGGCATCGCATCTCCATCATCTTTATCCTCAGTGGCATCACAGGCAACCTGGCCAGTGCCATCTTCCTGCCATACCGGGCAGAGGTGAGGGCAGGGCCTTTGCCCACATCACCCCAAACCCCATCTGATGCTTTGGGAGTTCCCCTCCCCCACTTTGAATTCACCCAGACTAGACTCAGCCAGCTGGAAGTTAAGGACTGAAGCTTTCTGTTCACAGCTTAGCACAAGATAGAAGCAGATAGTTACAATATAGTGCAGATATTTACAGCTAGATACAGAAATACACAAGTTAAAGCTCATGCAGAAACACAATGCCCCTCCCAGAGATCAGAGTCCCCAAGAAGGGCTCCCAACCACCCTTCCACTGTCTCCCCACCTCCAGTCTTATCCCAGAATCTGCCTTACATGCAAGGTAAAATCAGAAGGATCAGCGAGGTAGGGGTAGAAGCAGAATTGATGAGTTGGGTTACACAGATCCAGCTGGAAGCTAGGGAGAGCTCAGACTTCACAGACACAGAGCAGCTCTCTCTTATCTGTTTGTGTCCTTGCTCTTGTGCATCTCAGCAAGCCCAGGAGAGCAGCAGCCATCAGCAGGGTTTGCTTTTCACAGCCTAGCATCTGATGTTTCTCGTTAAAATAGTCCAATTAGCCTCACACCAGCACACCCCACCCAGGGACCAAGGGACACCCCCACCTGTCCTCTGTCTTGGCAGAGCTTTGCAGGGAGGGAGGCTGCAGCACAGAGCTCTCAGCCCCTGGCAGGCTTTGCCAGGGATGCCAGGCTGGTGTCCCCGTGGCAGGAGGTGATCCCTGCCCCATGTGCTGGGTGTGCACATGCCAGGGGGTCACACGTGGCCACGTGCTGCTGTGCGCGCAGGGTCCCCAGGCAGGCAGATGGCTAATCTGCTGGCAGCAAAACCATGCCAGGCTTTAAATGAGATCACTCCCAGAGCCCTAATCCCCTCCAGGCAGCGTCAGGACAGTGCTGCAGGGGGCTGTGACCTGGGAGGAGGTGATGCTGCCTGGCTGCTGAGTCATGGAAAGGACCAGCTCTGCCCAAACAGGGATCCTGGGCTGTATTAGGCAGAGTGTGTCCAGCAGATGGAGGAAGGTTCTCCCCTCCCTCTACTCTGCCCTGCTGAGAACCCTGTCTTGAGCACTGCCTTCAGTTTGGGGCTCCCCAGTTTCAGAGGGACAGGGACCTGCTGGAGAGGGTCCAAGGGAGGGCTGTGAGGATGCTGAGGGGACTGCAGCACTGCCTGGGGAGGAGAGGCTGAGGGACCTGGGGCTGCTTAGGCTGCAGAAGAGAAGACTGAGAGGAGATTGAATCAATGTTTATAACTACCTGAGGGCTGGGGGTCAGGAGTGGGGGGACAGGCTCTGCTCACTGCTCCCTGCCATAGGCCAAGGAGCAATGGATGGGAGCTGCAGCACAGGAGGTTCCGGTTCAACACAAGAGGCAACTTCTTGCCTGTGTGGGTCCCAGAGCAGTGGCACAGGCTGCCCAGAGAGGTTGTGGAGTCTCCTTGTCTGGAGCCTTTGCAGACTCTGTCTGGATGTGTTGCTGTGTGCCCTGAGCTAGGCTGGATGGTCCTGCTCTGGCAGGGGGGGTGGACTGGATGACCTTTTTTGTTCCCTTCCAACCCCTGACACCCTGTGAGCCAGCACTGGCACACTCTCCTCCTCTTCCTCCCGTGCCAGGGCTCCCACCCGTGAGCCCCACACCCGTGCAAGTGCAATGCCTGCAGGGCTGCAGGAGCCAGCAAGCATCACAAAGCAGAGGAGATGTTCCCTGGGGACAGCAGTGCCCCGGGTGTGGTGACACGCAGAGGGTCCAGCCCTGCCTCCCACTCTCCCCCCAGGTGGGCCCTGCCGGCTCGCAGTTCGGCTTGCTGGCTTGCCTCTTCGTGGAGCTCTTCCAGAGCTGGCAGGTGCTGGAGAAACCCTGGAAAGCCTTCCTCAACCTCTTCGGCGTGGTCCTCTTCCTCTTCGTCTGCGGGCTGCTGCCCTGGATCGACAACATCGCTCACCTCTTCGGCTTCCTCAGCGGCCTCCTGCTCTCCTTCGCCTTCCTGCCCTACATCACCTTCGGCACGCTGGACAAGTACCGCAAGCGCGCCATGATCATCGTCTCCCTGCTGGTCTTCCTGGGGCTCTTCGCCTCGCTGGTGGTCTGGCTCTACGTCTACCCCGTCAACTGGCGCTGGGTGGAGTACCTCACCTGCCTGCCCTTCACCAGCAAGTTCTGCGAGAAGTACGACCTGGAGCAGGTCCTGCACTGACCCCGGCGGCGGGCGCAGGGCCGGAGGAGCTGCTGGCGGTGATGCTTGCTGGGGTGGGGGGGAGTGGGGGTGTGGTTCTTCGCTGGTCCCCAGCGGGTGGTGGCTGCTCCAGGCATGGCTTGGTTCTTGGGGACCAAGGGTGAGTTTTGGGCTCAGACATTGGGATGAAGTGAAGTGAGTTTTGGGTTCAGGTCATTGGGATGAAGTGAGTTTGGGGCTCAGATTTTTGGGATGAAGTGAGTTTTGGGTTCAGGTCATTGGGATGAAGTGAGTTTTGGGTTCAGGTCATTGGGATGAAGTGAGTTTTGGGTTCAGGTCATTGGGATGAAGTGAGTTTTGGGCTCAGACATTGGGATGAAGTGAGTTTTGGGTTCAGGTCATTGGGATGAAGTGAGTTTTGGGCTCAGACATTGGGATGAAGTGAGTTTTGGGCTCAGGTCGTTAGGATGAAGTGAGTTTCAGGCTCAGATTTTTGGGATAAAGTGGGTTTTGAGCTCAATCATCGGGATGAAGTGAGGGAGCAGGACCAGAGCTGCTCTGCCTTGCACACCTCTTGGGGCTACCTCTTGGCACTGAACAGCCACGGACTGGTTTGGGGACCAAGCTCAGCTTCCACCCACCTGGAGAAAGGGCTGAGAGGTTGGGATTTTCATACATCCACCACCAGGCTGGGACCTCAGAAGCACCTGGGAGTGAAGTCACCAAAGGTCTCCTGCCTGCCTCGGGCTCCATCCTCCCTCCGTGCCTCGCTCTCTGGGTGCTGCAGCTCATACTGTGAACACGACCCCCTTTTTTGCAGGGGTACTTCTTTTTATCCACAGCTCTTTGAACTGAAGGTTTCCTGCACCTTGGGCTCCTCGTGGCCTCTGCCATAGCCCCAGGGCATTCAGATGGGAGCTTCCAAGGTATTTTTCTAGTCCCTCTCTCACCCCTGGGGCCAGGGGAGGAGGCTGGTGCTTCCCCACTGGGTGGAGAGGCAGGACTCGGGGCATGGGTGCTGCTTTTCCTCTTCTTTTGGTGAGATTCTCTTTTTGTAAGTGGAGAAGCAATACATATGGATTGTTTCCAGTGCCACGGTGGGAGGCAAATGCAGAGACAAACACCCTTGGAAGCTCGTGTGGCTGCTGCTGCAGCCCACGACCCCTTTCACTTTTGCCTTGTGGTCCTTACTGTTACCTTTTTTCCTCTTTTTGGAAGGGTAGACACCCAGGCAACCCCCACCCTGCCTGCAGGGTGCTGACAGGCTGGGGCAGTCACCTTCCCCTGTCCCTGCCTGCCCCCAGCCCTGCCCCTCAGCGTTTCCCCCTCCCTGCCACCAGCCGTGCTGCGAAGGCAGGTCCTTCCTCTGGCTGCTGCCAGGCTCTCTCCCCCTTGTGTCCTGTTACTCTGGCAGTGCTGGGTCTCAGCACTGCTCGGTGGGGGAAGGTAGGGATGTCCTGGGAGGAGTATTCAAGGGCTGGGAGCTTGACTCCCTCTGTCCACAGCCACTCTCCAGGTGACCCCAGGAGATATGTGGCACCTGCATCCCTGCCTGCATCTGTCCCTCCAACCTTCCCTCCCACACTCCCCTCTGGGCCAGTTTTCAGCCCTGCTCTATCCCTCTGGTGCTGCTCCAGCCAAAGACAGCCTCTCCACCTCATTTTGTCTCTTTTTGATACTTCTTTTAAAGCTGTGGGTTCCCCCCTCCTCCCCCTTAATAAATTTCTACCTGTATTTAATGAGATGCACAAAGCCTCTTCTGCCTTCCTGGGCACAGGGACATGGCTGCTTGGGTTGGTTTGGCTTTGGTTGGTGTGGCTAGGAGTGCCCGGAGCTGGTGTCCTGATGCCCAGGGCTGTAGTGTCCCCTGGCACCCCTCAGTGCCTCTCCCTGGGACAGGGACAGGGTTTGGAGGGTCTACAGCAGAAGCAGCAGCTAATTACCTGGGGCAGCAAGACCCACAGAACCTCCTCACCGTGCCCAAGGGCAGAGTCAGCCTTGCCTCTATCTCACCCTTCATGAACTGACCCGGGGCTGGATTTGCCTCATCTCCTCCAAAGCTGGGATGTCCCAGGGGGGCTTGTCTGGCTCCCCTCATGCTGACTGGTGCCCTCTCTCTGGCCATTGCCCTGAGGTGATGATCAGAGCGGGACAGAAACAGGCAGAAGCTGTGCTAAAAACCACCATCAGGTCTTTATTTGCTGCTTCATCACAGCCTGAGGCATTTCCAGAGGGCTTGTCCTGGGCCACTTGTGGGTATTGCAGGGGAGGCTTTGAACTGTCCCCCATGGGGAGGCTCTGCAATATGCTTCTGGGAGTGGCCATGGGCTCGGGGATGTGCTCTGAGGGGGCCTGGAATGATGTGTGCAGGCAGGGAAGTGGCTGCTGGGACCACTGGTCTGGGCTTGGCTGTGGTGGGCTTCACCTGTGGTGGTGATGCTAGAGTGGAGAGGGGTGCAGGGCTGGGGGCAGGTTCTGCTGGGGGTGCCCCTAAATCAGCAACCCTCCCTGCAGCTGCTCCTGGGGCAATGCCTTCCCTCCCTGTCTGAGCATATGGCCCTGAGCCAACCCAGGCTTTGGCACAGCCCTGGTTAAAGCCAAAGGGCTCAGTGCTTCCACTGGGGTCAGGCAAGAGATTTCCATCCTCATCCCTGCGGGGCTGGGACGGGACCAGGCTGAGCTGCTGGCTGAAGGCAGACGAGGCAGAGGAGGAGCAGCGGTGGCCGGGGCCGGCCGGGGACAAGGTAGAGCCAGGGTGGGGATGGAGAGGAGAGGTGACAGGTTCTTGCCCTCCTCCCCAGCCCCTCTCCATCCCCTCCTGAGCAGGGCGGAAGCAGAGGGTGCTCAGCAGCCGCTGTTCCTGCGCATGAAGGCGTGTCCCCTCACCCAGTGCTGCATCTCCACGAAGGCCAAGCCCCCTGCCCTCACCTCGCAGGGACCCAGCGCCTCGAAGCCGCACTTCTGGTAGAAGGGGACCAGGAAGTCCTCGCACATGAGCAGGGCGCGGCGGGCGGAGGGCAGGCAGCGCAGGTACTGCAGGTACCTCCACATGAGGATGGAGCCTTTGCCCTGCTGCCGGGAGGTGCGGTGCACGGCCAGCACGTGGATGTGCACCGCTGTGCCCTGCGGCTTGTGCAGCCTCAGGGCCTCCTGCGGGGGGAGAGCAGGGCTGAGCAAGTGCCACCGGCAGCTCCCACCCTGGGTGAGTGCCACCCACAGCTCCCACCCTGGGGGAGTGCCACC
>VWZI01014518.1:449946-468323 GCA_013396835.1 Psilopogon haemacephalus
TCGGACTCGGAGGACGGCGGCGGCGGAGGAGGAGGAGGACGAGGGACCGGCGGTGGAGGAGCCGCCAGCTCGGGAGGCTCCGAGTCGGGAGGTCCCGGGGGCGGCGGGACGGAGGAGGGCCGCGCCAGCCCGCTGCGGCGGGGCTACGTGCGGGTGCAGTGGTACCCGGAGGGCATCAAGCAGCACGTCAAGGAGACCAAGGTAACCGGGGCGGCCGCGGGCTCCACCGGCTGCCCACGAAGAGAGGAGGTGGGGAGGGTCTGGCTCGCTCTCTGTGTCCCCGGGGATTGGCCTGGCTCCGGCCGCGGCTCCTCCTGGGATGCCTCCCGGGGCAGGGGCCTGCGGAGCTGGGCTGGCTGCCGCCTACCTCTCTGCCTGCCTCGGCCCTGGCGGCCTCTAGCTCCGGAGGCGCCTCCGAAGGGGCTTACTGCGCCTTTCCCCCCATTGCTCCCCGTCCTGCAGCGCGCTGAGCCTGGGGAAGGTGCAGGGCGTTTGAAAACGCCTTTCCCTGCCTTCAGCCCGGTGCAGGTGCCGCGGGGGGCAAAGCTTAGCCGTGCGGGGGCCCTGGGGGTCAGTGGCGTAAGGAGTGGGCTGCGAGGGTGATGTGTGCGAGCTTCCAGCCCCCTCCTGCCGGCTGGGGGTGCGGGCCGGCGTCTGCCTTCGCTGGGCAGTGTCGTCATCGCCCGTTTTAGGAACCGGCAGCCGCGGGGGGAAACCTCGCCTGGGGTGCAGGTTCCAGCAGCCGGTAACCACGGTCCGGCTCTGCCCTCGCAGAGGGGAGCGCTTCTCTTCGCCCCGCACCGACGAGGCGCACGGCAAACCTCTGACCTCGTAACGACTCCCGAGGAGCCAGCCGGTGCCGGTCTGCCGTGGAAGTTGGCGTGTGGGGCTCGGCACAGCCTGGCTGGCAGCAGGCAGACAAAAGCAGCGCAGGGGCAGTGTGCTGGAGCACAAAGGGGCCTGCCGGGATGGGCGTTGTGCTGAGCTGTCTCTCCAGCCCGGGCGGGCCCCCGCAGCTCCGGCGGAGCGACCGGCGGAGAGCAGGAGGCTGCTGCGGGTGTGCTGCCTGCTCTGCCGTGTCAGAAATGGCCCCCGCGGGCTGGAGGGGAGGCTGGGGAAGAGAAAGGTGTGTTGCAGTCCTGCCGGCATCGGTGGGATTGCAAGTGCGAACAGAATGTGCTAAATTTAGGTGGTAGTGTCATTGCACACGTGACCGGCTGGCTGGAGATAAGGAAAATGAAAACAGGTATTGGGGAGAAAAAAAAGAGACGACCATGTGATGTGTTTCTGCCTTAAAAAAAAAAGCCCAGTCTGCCTGCTCTCCAGAACCTCAATTCAGCCACTGCAGCCTCCCAATGCGATCTCTGCCTGCTGTTGCAGCAAAAAAAAATATAATAATAATGAATTGTCGGAAGCCAGGTGTGATTTCTCGGCACCTAAACAAAGCTGTGCCCCGATTTGGGTGAGTAAACGTGGGCTGAGGAGGAGCTCCCTGGGCTCTCGATCCGGAGGTGTCAGCTCTGCCTGTAGTCACTTGATAGCTCTCCGTTTTGCAACGGCAGGAAAAGCCAAACTGGGGAGGATCAGAAAAAAAATCAAAGACAGTTATGTAAATAAACAGTCTGAGTCTTTCCTTTCTGAGGTCCTTCTCTGGCGTAGGCGTCTCCAGCGCTCGGGTAACAGACCCTGGGGGGAGAGGTTTCCTAAGTGCTTGAGGAATTCAGGTGTACTTGCATCGATTTTTCCATTTGAAGAGCTGCCCACTGACAAAATTGAGAAGTGCTGCCTACCGTCAGGGCTGCTAAAAGCAAATTGGATGCTGCTGGAAGCGTGCCGTGGGACTTAGCACTTTGTGGTTGTAATCAGGCTTTCAAGCTGCCTGCTGACCCAGCCCTTTTTGGGGGCTACGGGGAGCCAGCCAGGTGAGCCTGACGTGCTTGTCATTGCCCACACTGGGAGGGGGACAGTTTGGGCACGGCATCATTGTTCTGGGCCTAAAGTCTGTCGGCTTTTGGGTGCTGCTGATTGCTGCTGTCTGCAGAGACATCCTTTGGCTGTGACTCTCCAGCATCCTTTGGCTGTGAGGTTCTTCTTTGATGTCCTTGAAGTGAAGTGGTCCTGGTTGCAGCCGAACCGTGGATACAAGAGCAGTGTTGTGCCTTTTTATTGCCTTTTATTTCTCTGAGCATTTCATTCTGCAAGGGTGCTCCTGGGGCCAGGGCTTTCACCAGCCACATCTTAGGCCGTCAAGTGCCTGTTTTGTGTGTTAGACCATAGAGCTGTAGAATTGTTTCAGTGGGAGGAGATCTTTAAGATCATCCTTAAGGTGCATTCCTGTGTGACCTGAGCGAGGTTGTCTGGTCCTGCTCTGGCAGGGAGGTGACTTGGTGATCATTTTGGGTCCCTTCCAAGCCTGTGATTGACTCCAACCATTAGATCCTGCTTTCCCGTGGCAGGCTTTGGGTGCCTGTCTGTCTCCTCTTTGTCCGGCACTTGAAGATCTCTGAACCTTGGTGCATGTAGTGGATAAAGTGTGTGCTGTAACCGAGGGAGAAATAAAATTGCTGGAAGCTTTTAGGGCAGCAAACCAGTGCTTTCAGCTTCCAGTGTAAAGGTCAAAAGCAGCTTTCTGTGCCCACTTATAACCCTAAAGCTTTCTTCTCTTCCAACTGCAGGCAGGTAAAAAGATCTCTTCAGCTGGGGCACAAGAAAGTCTTGCTTCTAGAAGCTGCTCTTTCTTCTCGGAAATGGTAGGCAGGCTGCCACCTAACTCCAAGCACAGAGTTACTGATCTTAATAAGTAAAAGAAACTTTCTCTTGAAAGAGAGCTAGCAGGTGGTACAAAGCTCCACTCACTCCTCCAGCACTAAGGGGTACATCTGACCTGCCTTTGATACCCCTGTTAGCAGTATCACAAAGGTGAGGTGAATAAAAGAGCTGCCAGGATTTCCTTCCCTCTGGCTCTCTGTGCTCCTTTCCTGCTTTCCATGACCACTTTCTCCATTTAAAGCACTGGGAAATCCTTGTTGCCGAGTGATGTAGAACCTGAGCAGTCCTGGAAGGAGCAAGCTTCTCAGTATCTGAAGGGAGCCTACAGGAAGGCTGGGGAGGGACTATTGACAAGGTCTTGTAATGACAGAATGAGGAGGAATGGATTTAAACTGGGTGTTAGGAGGAAGTTGTTTGCAATGAGGGTGGTGAGACACTGGCACAGGTTTCCCAGGGAGGTTGTGGAGCACAGAAGCAGATCAAAGATCCCAGTTGGCGCTTCTGTGCTCCACAACCTCCCTGGAGGTGTTGAGGACCAGGCTGGATGATGCCTTGAGCGACCTGTTCCAGTCGGAGGTGTCCCTGCCTATGGCAGGGGGTTGGAACTGGCTGAGCTTTGAGCTCACTTCCAACCTAAACCATTCAATGATTCTTTCCAGCTGTTTGTCATCCTTTGTCTTGCCTGGCCCAGGAGCAGTTCCTCTGCCTGGCTGAAGTCGTCTCTCTCCATGGTGTCTTCTGACTGCAGGATGCAATTTGCACCTCGGGTTGTGGCAAAGCTGATGCGAGCTCTCGGTGCTGTTTCTAACAAGTCAGCAGCAGTGCTTGAGACCCTGCCGAATGCATTTCAGTTCTCAGCTGGAGGTCTCAGAGTCCCTGCTGCCTTGGGGAGCTTTACAGAAATGCTTGAACACATTAGAGAGGCTCACAGGGTGCTTTGAAATGCTGCTGCCCTTCCTGCTGCCCCTCACCCGAAAGCCTCAGAGCTCTGGGCCACCTTTGGTTTTCACAAAGGCCATGCAAGGCAGCTGTGCCTCTCCTGCAGCTGCGGGGAATGGAAAGTGCAGGTGTTGTGTTTCAGCACCTTATCTAAAGTGCCTTCGGCTGGCCTGGCCTCTGCCTTCCCTGCCTCCTGCTCTCTCTCTGCCTCAGGGAGCAAATGCTTGGCTTGGGATGCGCACAGTGACTGAGGTGTGGGGACCCTGCAGAGCCCCAGCACTGCCACAGGAGTCAGGATGCAGTTGAAGTCTTAGCAGTCTTCTCTTTTGTAAGGTCCAGAGCACTGCTTGGTTCGGGTGGCTCTCTGACTGTGTTCGGCTTTGCTTTGGAAATGGGTTCAGGTTATCAGGGCTCCTCAGACAGAATCCAGCAGCTGATGAGCTTGTTAGCTGAAAATGACCTGATGGTATCTGCACAAGCCTCTCTATGAACTCAGCTTGCTTCCCACACAGCCCTTCTGCTCTATTTTTTTTTTCTTTTTTTTTTTTGCCCTTCACTGCTATAAGTTCTTGACCTCGAACACTGAGTCATGAATATAAGTTGCAGGAGAAGTTTCTGGAGACGTTGTGCTTGCAGCGTTTCAAGATTTTAATGAATGTTTCTTGTCAGAATTCTGCCATGCAGTTCCTGCTGCGACCTAAGCTTTTTAAGTTGCAATCTTAAAAAGGAGGGAAGGGATGGGACAGGTTCTGCTCACTGCTCCCTAGGACTGGCCAAGGAGCAATGGATGGAAGCTGCAGCACAGGAGGTTGCAGCTCAACACAAGAGGCAGCTTCTTGACTGGGAGGGTCCCAGAGCACTGGCACAGGCTGCCCAGAGAGGTTGTGGAGCCTTTCAGGGCCTGTCTGGACGTGTTGCTGTGTGCCCTGAGCTAGATTGTCTGGTCCTGCTGTGGCAGGGGGGGTTGGACTGGATGAGCTTTTTGGTTCTCTTCCAACCCCTGCCATCCTCTGATCCTGCCATCCTTGTGCTTCACCAGGAGAAGGAAATGCTTCCTTCTGCTGAAGTTCTGTTTTCTCTCTCCCTGTCCCTTTGCAGCTACTCTCAGCTGTCTCTGCTGGGATCCCATCCCACCCGTCTGTGCTTTTCAGATGTTAGTCCTAGCTAGTGAGAGCCTTAAAAAAAAAATCCCCCCACCTTCCAGCTTGGCAAGGCGTTGGCTGCCTGGGTACATTGCAGCAGGAGACAAGGATAGAGCTGTGCCTTGCATGGACAAGGTCTTTCCCAGCAGCTCCAAGGAAACCCTGGTCACAATGCAGAGCTCTGGTTTTGTTGCTGCACAGAAATTCCATGCCCATAAACGATGAAATCTGGATTTTCTTGCACAAAGAAGCTGTATCAAACCCTTTTCTTGCTTCTGACATCTTCCTTAGTCTCCCAGGGGTGTTCTTTGAAACCACCTGATGGTTGTAGCTGTTAGAGGAGAAAAGGCTTACTGAAATTGTTGCAGTTCTCTGCAAACTGGAACCACTTTACTGGGTGACCTTTCTGTCCTCTCAGTATCCATCACAAGGTTATGTCCCCTCGAGTCAGTTCCCCATTTTGCTTTGATTTGTTTATGGGCTCGGTGGCTCATCCTTAATACTTTGCTGCAAAAGTGGGATCCTGCACAGCTCCTCAGCATGGAAATCTCAGGAGTGCTGAATAGTGTAGCTAATGCTGCGTGGAGTCCTGTTTTGTGTAGGGCATGAGGAGTGAATTGACAATTCAGGAGCTGCAAGTGGCCACCTGGGTGAAGCAATTAATTTTATAACCCTGCTGTCTGGGTTTGGAATAGTGATCTTCAAAAGGGATGAAACCTTTCCCCAGGCAAGAGGGGGCTTGTGATGTGCACTCTCCCAAGGTGCACTGGCATTAAATCATAGAAGGGACCACAAGGAGCAGCCAGTTCCAACCCCCCTGCCATGCCCAGGGACACCCTACCCTAGATCAGGCTGCCCACAGCTTCCTCCAGCCTGGCTGTAAAGACCTGCAGGGATGGAACCTCAACCTCTCTGGGCAGCTCCTTCCAGGGTCTCACCACTCTGCTGGTTTAGCTTCAAAACCCCCTCCAACTAAATCAGTAATGCTCTCAGGACTGGTAAACAAAGTAGTGTGCGCTAAAAGCTTTAGGAGGAATCAATCAGAGCCTGTGACAGGCTTTGTAATAGCAGAGTGAGGCATTGTGCTGCAGCTTTCTGATGCAAGCCCTTTGCTCTCTTGCTGATGTGATGCAGCTCCAGTGCAGGCTGCTGCAAAGTAGCTTTGAGTCATTTTATGAAGTCATAGGTTTGGTTGTTTTGGTTTTTTGTTTTTTTGTTTTTTTTTTTTACCAAAGGTTCTTCACTGAAGTTAAACGGCAGAAGCTTTTGACAGATGCTTTTTTTGGGGCAAGATCTTGCTTGCTCGCAGCAGCTGTCCTCAGCTCCTCTCTTCTCTTAGAGGAAAGACTATTTTTAATGTTGGGCATCTGTGTTTGTGCTGGGAAGTAATTGGTTGTTTGGGAAGCTAAAAGCCTCTTCTCCTTTGATGGTTTGACTGTTTAATTACTTGGGGGATTTCGAAGGCTCAGGAGGTGATGACACCTTCCTAAATGCTACTTAGGAAGAACCTCCCTCATTGTCTCTGCTGTTAAGTTAACCTCCCAGCGTGTGCTGAGGTTTTGCCCAAGTGGGTCGTTGGGAGCACAGGAGCTAGCACTTCGGTTTGAAATCTTTGCACTTGCTTTTGAGGGTGAGTCTTGATTTTCCTGGAACTGGGAAATGATGGCTCAGCTTTCTGCTTTTCCTGCAGTGCTCTGGAGCACCTGATCTGTAACTCAGTTCAAGCTCTACTATGTTGAGCTGCTATGCCCCACTCCTGAGACCTTTAGACCTGTGTCGAGGTAGGAGAATGCTAACTCCATCTTCTGCAACAGAAGAAGAAAACAACTTGGGGAGGCTCCGTGGTAATGTTTGGGCATTTTTTTCCATTATCTGTTGAGCTGCCAAATAGATGTGTGGATGCTTGTGTCTGAAAGGAAACCATTCTGCCAACTTGGAGACGTTAAACTTCAGCAGAAATCACTTTACCTTAATGGGTGGGGAATTTACTTTCTTTTGTTCTGAATAAGTGCTCCTGCGGGGAGCAGGGGGCTGCGTGTGGGGCAGAGCAATAATGGTCATAAAGGGCCATCTGAGACATCAAATGCTATGAAAAACCTGTGGGCAGCAGAGGTGGGGAGGTTACTGCTAACTAAGAGCTGCGATGCTGGCAGACGTGCCAGAGTTTCAAGCTGGCAGGTTTGCTTTTGGGCTTATTTCTCCCTTATTGGCTTGTTTTGGTCTGTGCTGAACGAATTGGTGTGGAGTCCTACACCTGCAGTGTGGGTGAGCCTTTCAGGATTACCCTTCCCTACCTTGTGCCTTTGGCTGTCCAGCTGGCAGGCAGAAAGGTGTGGAGATGTCTTGGCTGTGCCTTCTGCCCCAGCCTTTTGGGGAGGGCTTGGACCAGGCTGTGCAAGTGGCCCGAGTGGAGATGGAGAATGTTTACTGGGCTGAAATCTTCAGGTTGTGGCAGAGGTGGGAACAAAGCCATTGATGGGAGATGTGAGCTTGGCAGCTGTAGGCTGGGTATGTGCTGGTGTGGGAGAGGTAGAGGGCAAGCCACATTTGTCTTCTGTGTAGGGTCTGAAGCATCTTAATGGAGAGATGGATCCTGGTAAGTACCTGCCAGAGTAATCCCTCCCTTTTACAGAATGATGTATTGATCAAGGCCAAAAACACGGGTTGAGAGTGGTGAGATTTTTTTTAAGACTATAAGAGATCTGTATTGCTGCACACTCTGCTTTTGGGTTGGGTTTTTTGTGGGGTTTTTTTGTTTTTTTTTTTAATAAATGACATCATCTTTTTGCTTTGTTCATCCTCTTCTGTCTGGTGTCTGTGGCTCTGTGAGTGTGGAAGGGATGGCAGTGCTCAGACTTCGACAGCACTGATGCCTCTATGCTCTCAGCTTAGTGTGGTGCACCAGAGGTCTGCTAACCTGCTCTGAACTGTAACCAGTGCACAGGTAGAGATGTGTGCAGGTTGTCTGCAGTACAGTGAAACTGCAGTTTTGGGGAGGGCTTGCTCTAGCAAGGGGTAGAAAGACTGCTTGGGTATCTGAGGAGCAGGCTGAAGCCGAGATACAAAATGCTTTTCATGCACATATGCAAAGAGCTTGAAAGTGGGACACATCCAGCTACATCTTGAATAATTTGCCCACTTTTATCAAAGGGTTTCAGCAGCCCAGCTCCCTGACGTGGATGTGTGCTGAATCCTCTAGGCTGGCAGGCTTCTTTGTTCAGGTGCTGGAAGGTGCCCAGAGAAGGGCAGCAAGGCTGGGGGGGGGCCTGGAGCACAGCCCTGTGTGGCAGAGCAGAGGCTGAGGGAGCTGGGGGTGTGCAGCCTGCAGAAGAGGAGGCTCAGGGCAGAGCTCATTGCTGTCTACAACTACCTAAAGGGAGGTTGTGGCCAGGTGGGGTTGAGCTCTGCTTCCAGGCAACCAGGGCCACAAGGAGGGGACACAGCCTCAAGCTGTGCCAGGGCAGGTTCAGGCTGGATGTTAGGAGGAAATTCTTCACAGAGAGAGTGATTGGCATTGGAATGGGCTGCACAGGGAGGTGGTGGAGTCCCCATCCCTGGAGGTGTTCAAGCAAAGCCTGGCTGGGCACTTAGTGCCATGGTCTGGTTGATTGGCTGGGGCTGGGTGCTAGGTTGGGCTGGATGAGTTTGGAGCTCTCTTCCAACCTGCCTGATTCTATGATTCTTTGTGATTGCAAGGTTGGATTTCCCCCCTGCTTTGGCATCTGCCATTGAAATCATGACCTCTGATTCTTTTCCTGGACAGCTCAGGCCTTTGTGAAAGGAATGGGCAGTGTGAAGGCAGTTGGTAGTTGGCTGGAAAGCTCTCTGGTGGAATGGGACCCAGGGGTTGTGACAAGCAACTCAATATGATCGTGTGCCCAGGTGACACATCAAACCAGTGGCATCCTGGCTGAGGTTAGAAGTGCTGTGGCCAGCAGGAGCAGGGAGGTGACTGTCCCCTTGTGCTCTGCTCTGCTGAGGCCACACCTCGAGTGCTGTGGTCAGCTTTGGGCACCTCATTACAAGAGTGATGTGGAGGTGCTGGAGCCAGTGCAGAGGAGGGCAAGGAAGCTGAGGAAGGGCCTGGAGAATAAATCTGTTGGTTAAAGGCTGAAGGAGCTGGGGAGGGTTAGTGTGAAACAGAGGATGCTGAAGGCAGAGCTCACTGTGTCTACAGCTACCTGAAAGGATGCTGTGGAGAGGTTGCTGCTGGTCTCTTCTCATAGGTAGATGGTGATAGAAGAGGATGGAATGGCCTCAAGCTGCAATTGGGGAGGTTTATACTGGATATTAGGGAGGAAAAAATACTCCCAACAAGAGTGGTCAGGCACTGGAATGGGCTGGGCAGGAAGGTGATGGAATCACCAGCCCTGGATGTGTTTAAAAGTCATTTGGCTGTGGTGCTTGGGGCTGTGGTTTAGGATGAGCCTTGCAGAGCAGGAATATTGGTTGGACTTGGTGATCCTGAGGAGCTTTTCCAACCTGAATGTCTTTGTGCCTCTGTGAGGTGAGACCAAGGACTTGCAGCAAGGCAGGTGAGGAGAAGATAGGAGCTGTTGGTATCTTACTCTGTAGCTTCCAGGCCTGGGGGGTGGGAAAAAAAATCCTGTAATTCCCAGGAGTACACTTGAAAGAAGGAAGCCCTGTTCAGCCTGCCTTTGCTGTATCACTTCACGGCCTCTGGTTACAGTCTGTGGAGTTGAAGAGAAGCTTGGTAGCTGTGCCCTTGGTCCATTAAGCAGCATTCATTTTGTACAATAGAATTGCACCAGTAGCAGTGTGCGCTCAGCACCCAGCAAACAACCTGGCTTGTTTGTTCTGCCTGTGAAGCTTTTCTGCTTGGGGAGGGAGGGCTTTGGGGACCTGCAAGTGGAGAGGGCTATTTAATCACCAGCTGAAAAAAAAAAAATTAAAAAATCAGGAGCTTAAAGCTTTTACCTGCTTTTCTCATCCCAGAGCTGGGGATTCCTGGAGCCTCTCTTCTCTGGAAGTGCCTGGGTCCAGTTTTCCTGCGTCAGAGGATGACAAACCTTCTGCTTAGAGAAACACACTAATAGTGGGACAGCTGGAATTAGTGCCATCATGACTGATTTATCTCCTACCTACCTACTTTGGGAAGGATAAACTTCTCGGAGAATCAAAGCATTTGGTGTGTGAATCAGTGGGGTTGTAAGGAGCGGTGCTGCCTGTCTGCTGATAAGGGTACTTAGCCAGTAAGTAGCACTTCTCATCTGCAGAGTGGTTCCTGATCTCTGATGTGGCAGTGCCTCTTGGAAGGGTGACAAAAGCTGCTCCGGGTTGGACAGGTGACATCAGGTGCTGCCAGGCCACTGTGATGTTTTCCTGGTGTGTGCTCAGTGCCTTCTCTCACCCTTTCTGGTCAGGGCTGCAGAGTCTGAGCTGTCTGCTGGGTGGAGGAACTCGACTGTCCTCAGTGCAGTGACAGCTGAAGATGTCTGCCTGGGCAAATCTTCTCACCCCAAGCCGTGAGGCATTGGTTGCTCAGCACCAAAGCATGGTGCAGTGGTGGTTCAGCACCAGAGTGCTTCTATAGCCTCATAGCCAATTCTTCATTTGAAACCTTTCTAGGATGCTGTGAAGCCACAGTTTCATTTTCTTTTTGTGTGCACAGCTACGTATTTTAGTTCCTTTTCAATATTCTTTCATCTTGATTAGCTTCTACTTTGCAAAACCACCACAGGCATTGCTGATCTTTCAGCTAACCTTTTTTCCCTCTTTGCCATATTGCCTGCTACAAGTCTTCTGCACAGTGTATAAATTTAAAGTGCCTTCAAAGTTAAACCAGGCAGAAATCTTTACTAGGAGGAGTTGAATGTGTGTGAGAAGCTACCTTTGGACAAACAACTCTTCTATACTAACAGATGTAATGACAGGATGAGGGGGAATGGGTTTAAAGTGGCAGAGGGGGGATTGAAACTGGATGTTAGGAGGAGGGTGGTGAGACACTGGAAAAGGTTGCTCGGGGAGGTTGTGGATGACAGAGGCACCAAAGGTGATCTTTGAATGTGGTGCTTCTGTCATCCACAACCTCCCCGGAGGTGTTCAGGACCAGGCTGGATGAGGCCTTGAGCAACCTGTTCTAGTGGGAGGTGTCCCTGCCTCCAGGGACGGTGACTCTACCACCACCCTGGGCAGCCTGTTCCAACCATAGAATGGTTTAGGTTGGAAGGGACCTCAAAGCTCATCTAGTTAGAACCACAGGCAGGGACACCTCCCACTAAAACAGGCCACTCAAGGCCTCATCCATCCTGGTCCTCAACACCTCCAGGGAGGTTGCAGAGCGTATAGGAATCAGTGTGATCAAAGATCATATTCGGTGCTCCACAACCTCCCTGGGCAACCTGTGCCAGTGTCTCACCACCCTCACTGCAAAGAGCTTCCTCCTAACATCCAGTATCCATCTCCCCTCTGCCACTTTAAACCAATTCCTCCTCCTCCTGTCATCCCCAGCCCTCGCCAATAGTCTCTCCTCAGCACTCCTGGAGCCCCCTTCAGATCCTGCAAGGCCACTCCAAGGTCTCCTGGCAGCCTTCTCTTCTCCAGGCTGTGGAGCCCCAACCCTCTCAGCCTGTCCTCAGAGCAGAGCTGCTGCAGCCCTTTGAACACCTTCATGGCCCTTCCAATGCCTGACCACTCTCAGCAAGACCCTCTCTGTCCTCTGGCTTTGCCCTCTGTCTGCTGTTGAAGGTGAAAATTGGATTCTGTACTTTTTGTGCGTTGAATTGTAAGGGGAAGGATTCTCATGACTGTCACCAGAAGTCTCCACGCTTCAGTGACTGAGTCCAAGTTCCTTGAAAGAGCATTAGTGTGGAGACAAAATCAGCAGAGCTTCCAAATTTAGAGCTACTACACAGTTGTGTAGCTGGCTGGAAATTGTGGGCAATAAACCACCCCTTCATATTTGTTTCATCCTTCACACTTGTGCCAGAAGCCTTTTCTCTGTCCTTGTGCCACAGGCTGTAAAAGTCTCTCTGCCTCCCCATGCTGCAGTAAAAACCTCACTAAGTGAATTGGCTGTGGGGCAGCAAATGGGATTGGAGAGGGGAGGGAGCCTCTGTCCTTCCAGGAGCACTTCAGGGTTGGCTTGATTGGGATTTTCATTTGCTTTTAAGCCCTGCAGATGTGGATGATTCATTTGCTTCCTGTGAGAGGTGGACTGGGCAACATTTGGTGTGGATTCCAGAGAGCTTGGGAAGCTCTTCTGAAGGAGGTGAGGTGGTGAGACACTGGCACAGGTTGCCCAGGGAGGTTGTGGCTGCTCCCTCCCTGGAGGTGTTCAAGGCCGGGTTGGATGTGGCCTTGAGTGACCTGTTCTAGTGGGAGATGTCCCTGCCTATGGCAAGGGATGGGAACTGGCTGAGCTTTGAGGTCCCCTCTAACCTAAACCATCCTTGATTGGAACAGGCTGCCCAGGGAGGTGGTTTAAACTGGCAGAGAGGAGATTTAAATGGGGTATTAGGAGGAAATTCTTTGCAGTGAGGGTGGTGAGACACTGGCACAGGTCGCCCAGGGAGACTGTGAAGCACAGAAGCTCCAATATGATCTTTGATCACATTGGCTGCTTCTGTGCTCCACAACCTCCTTGCAGATGTTGAGGACCAGGTTGGATGAGGCCTTGTATGAGCTGTTCTAGTGGGAGGTGTCCCTGCCTGTGGCACAGGGAGGTTGGAACTGGCTGAGCTTTGAGCTCCCTTCCAACCTAAACCATTCTAAGATTGTAATCTGCTGCTGTTAAGAGTGAATGTGTGGAGGGGGCAACAAACATGAATCTTTGACTGCTTAGAATCATAACCTTGTATTGGTTGGAAGAGACCTCTACAGTGGATTGCAGCCATCGACCCAACACCACCATGACCATTAAAGCACATCCCAGAGTGCCATGTCTGCATGGTGACTCCTCCACCTCCCTGGGCAGCCTGTTCCAATGCCTGAGTTACAGTTTGGCCCAGCCAGCTGCTTCGTGGAGGCATTTGTGAGCAATCTTAGAAGCTTTCTGTGCAGCTCCTCTCTGTATCTCCTTGGTGCTGGAGGATGCCACCAAACACCGCAGGAGCTGGAGAGCCTTCCATAGGCATTCTGGAGAGCAACCAACTGAATCCTTATGGAATGCTGCTTGCTCTGGGTCTTAGCTCAGGTACAGCTGAGTTCAGCTGGCCTGCCTCTCATCTCCAGTGCTGGCAATGCATGAATGAAGGCTTGAAACAAAAGATGAAGGATTAGAGGCAGAGCAATGTTCAGGATGTCATTGTCCAACTCCTGCGCTACTGAGCATGGCAGAGGAGGCTCCAAATTGCAGTCCTGAAGTATTTGCTGCCTTGGCTCTTAGCTCAGCTGATCCCTGCTGTGCTGTAAGAGGATCAGGTGTGTTGCTGCTCCTGCAGACAATGGTTCCTTGTGGTCACAGATCTTTTCTTTTCTGTAGCTTTCTTTCATTTTTATTCCATTTTTTTCTGCTTCAGAGGCCCTTAAGTATTCATGTCCTTGGATTAGGCTTAGTTGTCTCTCCTACACCAGGACCTCTGGAGCCTCAAAGAGTCTTTGCCCTCACCCATTTATCCTCCTCTCCCTTACTTTTGCCCTTTCCATTTTCCTCTGGAAGTTTTTAAGAGCAGCAGCATGCTTTCTGCCCTTGAGAGCAGCAAACCTACCTGCCCTGCTAGGTAGACCTACCCATCCTGCTCTGGATGGTGACAGACCTCTCCAGGCTTTGCCCCTCTGCCTGGCAGGGTGGTGAGGCACTGGAACAGGTTGCCCAGGGAGGTTGTGGCTGCTCCCTCCCTGCATGTGTTCAAGACCAGGCTGGATGAGGTCTTGAGCGACCTGATCTAGTGGGAGGTGTCCCTGCCTATGGCACAGGGAGGTTGGAACTGGATGATCTTTAAGGTCTCTTTCAGCCTAAACCATGTTTGCCCTCTCTTTTTTTTTTCCTCCTGTTTCAGCAGAACAAAAATCCCTCTTGGATGCTCTCAAGAGGTTTAGCTGGTTGAGTATGACCTAGCCTGGGAGTGTTACACCTGAACTGAGGAGTGATGTTGAGTTGGGCTTTTAGGTTTTCCTGCTAATGAACCATGCTTGGGGGGTGTGAGCTAAAAGAGTAGTTTCGTTTTTTGGGTTTTTTTCCCCCCCACTCAGTTGCTTCAGGGTGTTTGAAACGAAGCAGGATTATCTGTGCTCTGAAGAGGAGTAAAACAAAGGGTGTTTGTTGTGTTCCCACGTGGAATGAGGCTCTGGTAGGATGGCTGCAAGGTTAGTCAGAGCTCTGGGCATAGCTGCTCCCAGTTTAGCCTTGTCCAGACGTTGCCTTTGGGTTTTATCTGGTGTTTTCAGGGAAAGCAGGCACCTGTGATCTGGCAAAGTGGCAAATCTCCATTAAAGCCTGGGAAGAGGAAAAGCTTTTTTTAATCTTCAATGACAACATGTGGGCTGAGATTTGCACCCAAGCCTCAAGCAATGGGTGAAAGGACCCTCCTGGACACCCAGCCTTGCTATAAATAGTATAAATAGCTGTTTTTAACTGGGGGGCAGAGGCTGCTGGAATGTCAGCAGGAGTGAAACCTGAGCCTTGTGCCTGTCTGTGAGCAGAGAGCAGCTTTGTCTTGCTTCCTGGGATTTGTGGAGAGCTGCACATCTCTGCCAAGAGATGTCCTAATGGGGAGAGAGAAAGAGATTTATCAGAGCTCCTCTTGGAAGTGTTTGGAAACTCTTAATGTTTTCTTGAGTCATCTCAGTGCCCCATTCACAAAAGCTGCTGCTGGTGCTGTCATCAGGCTGACAGATCCCTGTTGGTTTTATCCCACCCTGCTCCCCACCACCACCAGAAGTGATTTTATTTCAGGGAACTCGATGCTTTTTAGGCACATCACAAGGCTGCTATTCCCCCTCCCCTTATTGTTATGAAAGGAAGTGTGAGTGCAGCCCAGACAGCAACGGTGTGCTGGGCTGCAGCAGGGCAAGGGAGGGAGTTCTGCCCCTTTGCTCTGCTCTCCTCAGACCCTACCTGGAGCAACCTCCCTGGGCAGCCTGTGCCAGTGTCTCACCACCCTCCCTGCAAAGAACTTCCTCCCAACATCCCGTTTAAACCTCCCCTCTGCCAGTTTAAACCCATTACTCCTTCCCCCATCAGGATGCGTTTCAGACTTAACTCCTTCTCAATGCCTCATCAATTTCAGGCATGTAAAACCCCAGCAGTTTTTACAAGCCCGAAGGCCACATCAGTTTTGTCTGCCCTCCCCATCACCACCAGCAGCAGGCAATAAAGACCCCGGATAGCTCTGCAGGCTGATAGCTTTTGTTGATGCAGCACAGGATACGCCCAAGGCTTGCAAAGCTCCACAGCACTGACAGCAGCAGGAATGACTCCTGCTTTGGAATATGAAGCAGTTAAGATGAGGAGAGGCAGAGGGAACGTGCACACAATGAGCTGTCAGTGGATGACAAGGATTAGGCTGTGCAGAAACAGAGCTGAGATTTAAACAGAGATGATCTTGGATCACATTGGCTGCTTCTGTGCTCCACAACCTCCCTGGAGGTGTCGAGAGGACCAGNGTCACTGAAGGCCTCATCCAACCTAGCCTTGAACATCTCCAGGGAGGGAGCAGCCACAGCCTCCCTGGTTCTCTTTACTAATAGCTCATAGAAAGGGATGGGTTGGAAGGCATCTCCGAAGGTCACCGAGTCCAAACCCCTCTGCAGTTAGCAGGAGCATCCTCAACTACATCAGGTTGTCCAGAGCCCTGTTCAGCCTCACCTTGAATATCTCCAGGGATGGGGCTTCAACCCCCTCCCTGGGCAGCCTGTTCTGGCACCTTCATGGTGCAGAAGTTGCTCCTGACATCTAATCTAAATCTGCTCTTCTCCAGTTTGAAGCCATTGCCCCTTGTCCTGTCCCTGCAGGCCTTTGTGAACAGTCTCTATCCTTCCTGGAGCCCCTTTCAGGCAGGCTGCTCTTAGGAGCTATTCATCTCCAGGCTGAATATCCCCAGCTCCCCCAGCCTGCCTTTGTAGCTCCTTTCCCGTGGAGATGAGTTAAGGTCAGAGACTGCCCCAAAGACTTCTGGTTTTGTCTTCCTTCTCAAACCTGGTGTTGGCTGCAGTTCCAGCAGGAGACAGCCCCTTGCAGGACAGGGCAAAGCAGCTGGCCAGGCTCGCTGGGGTCTTGGTGTCCATGACCCCAATGTCTTGAGGGTTCCCATCAGATGTGGCTGGAGATGCTGCCTGCACTTGCTTGAGCTTGGTGGCTTTTTTACCAGCACTCTGTGCTGCAGCTTCTGCAAGCTGTGTGTTATCTGAAGAGACATGAGGCCATTCCATCCCTCCCTGCTGAAGCTTGCAGAAGTGCTGGAGCAGATTAAAGAGGCACCTTCCCTCTGGAGATGGGGCTCCTTCCAGTGGAGGAATGTAGGTCATGCTTAAGTATAGAACATGAAAAAGACTCCACTGTGATGGCAGATTTTCACCTGGAGAATCCAGTGAGGTCCTCACACTAATGACAAACTTGTTCTTACATACAGGCTATTTAATATGACTCATTCAGCAAACCTAATTAAGTAGCAGCTCCAGTCCTGCTAAATGCCATGGCACACGTGACTGTAAAAGGCTTTGGGACTGGCATCCTGACCAGTGTGTCCTCCTCTCTCTCATCTTTTCTCTCTCCAAATGGATATTCTCAGGGGGGGAAAGCAGCAAGGTGTGAGCCTCTGTTAAGTTCCTGACAGGCTAAAGGGAATTACAGAACATATCTGCTTGGAAGAGACCTCAAAGATCATCCAGCCCAGCCTTCAGCCCAGCACTGAAGGGTCAACACTAAACCATCTCTTTGAGTGCCAAGTCCACACACCCCTTGAACTCCTCCAGGGACTCCACCACTGACCTGGGCAGAGCACTCCAATGTTTGAGAACCTTTTGGTGAAGAACCATTTCCTAAGGTGCAGATTGAACCTCCCCTGGCACAGCTTGTGACCATTTCCTCTGGCTCTGTCACTCGTCATCAAGAAGAGGCTGCTCCTCCTCCTCCTTCCAATCTCCCTTCAGGTAGCTGTAGAGAGCAGTGAGGTCTCCTCAGCCTCCTCTTCTCCAGACCGAACACCCCCAGCTGCCTCAGACACTCTTTGTGAATCATGTGCTCTGTTGCAGAGGTGGCTGAGGGATGGAGAGGATGATGCAGCCGTAGCTGAGGGATACAGGGAATGCTGCAGGCATGGCCATCCACCCAGGCACACAGCTTTGGGCTGAGGAGAAATGAGTCTGGGCAGAGCAGTGGGATGGAAGCTGGCAGTGGAGAAGGGGATGCTCTGCTCTCATTGCGTGGGAGCAGGTTGCAACACGCAGAAAATCTCCTAACACACACAGCTGGGCAGGGGTGTAGCCTGCAACAGCTCTGGCAGCAAGACAACGAATGCCTGTGGGCAGCAAGTCTGAGGCTGGTGGTTACATTATGCAGATGTTTGTGCTTGAGGAGCTTCCACTGCAGGATGCTGCTGCCTCAGGTGCTTCCTGGGTTTTGTAGTTTGTGGTAAGAAGGCAATGTGCCATTTCATGCTTGCAGCAAAAGCATCTCCTCTGCTGCTTTTGCTGCACACTCAACATACTTTTTAATCTCGACATCATCTTGAGTACTTGAGTGTGTACTCGAGTGCAGACCTTCGACTGGAGAAGTGGCCTTGTTCTTGGCTTCTTGCTCGCCACTCTTGAGCAATGCATCTGATTCATAACTACCGTGTCCAGGCCCAGCACCAGCTGCAGACCAGTGGTTGGTGGCACAGTAGCTCTGCACAGGCACAGCCTGCAGAGCTGGGGAACCTTTCCCAAGTCAGAAGTGCCTGTTGTAAGCAGGAGCGTCCTGGTGGTGGCTCCTCTGACTCGCTTGGAGTTGCCTCTGGAGCTTACACTTCCACTTCAGGAGCCTGCCAAATCCCAGGAGTATGCAGTGGCAAGTAATGAGTGGGGACAGTTTGGAAGCAGAGCCTGGTGGGTGTGTTTGATTGGGAGTGACAAGCCATGCAATGCAGCCCGAGGCTTTATCACCCTGTGGACCTTTCCCACAACACAGCTGGAGCTCAGCAGCTTGCAGCACTTCTGCTTATGGCCGTGCTGATGCCACTCAGCTCCTGCCACTCAGGCTGTGTGTTGGTTTGAGCTAATTGGAGAATTTGAGTGAGAAATTAGACTGTTGGCTGAGAGAGAGTTAAACACATTGTGTCACTTCACCAAGTTTCACTGAGAAAGGGGAAAAAAAGTTGTTTTAAGAGCTGTTCTCAAGACATCCAGATTATCAGTCTGCTTCGGTCTGTGCTGGCTCCGGCTGCTCTCTTCTTTTGTCTCTTGGTCTTGGTGGCTAAATTCAGAGTAAAATCACTAAACCTACTAACTTTTCTCCTACCACTAATCTCTCTGATCTTCAGCTTATCTGCAGCATCATCAGGTGGTGAGATAAGGCTGGGGAAGGGGGGAAAGGTGGTAGGGGGAATTTGATTACCCTCTCTTGGGGATTTTGATCTCTGGGAGGGG
>VWZI01014518.1:468812-510067 GCA_013396835.1 Psilopogon haemacephalus
TTTTTAGGAAGTAGGCATCAAGTGAATTGCAGCTCCAGGAAAATATGGAGCCTCCCTGTCAGGGCTGACTGAGGTGGGTGAAGGAAGGGGAATGCATTCTGCAGCCGGGGCCATCGATCGGTTGTTCACCAGCCTGTTGTTGTTCTTAGGATGGCATCCAGATGTACAAAGCAGGCATTTGGAGTGGTGCCACCAGAGGGACAGGGATCAGTGGCTTTGTAATTGATTAGCTGCATCGTTTGTCCTTGGGTTTGTTTTGGGTTTGGCTTTTTTTATTTAATTCTTGTTTAAAATAGCCCCAAGAGGCTGTTAGCACAGGTAGGATGCAATTGCGGCTCAGTGTCATGTCCCTGTAAGGAATCTTGGTGGCTTTCTGCTCTGAAAGGCAAAAGCTTCATTTAAAAGAGGGGTGAGGGAGGGCAGGGGGGTTCCTCTCCCAGGCACCCACCAACAGAAGGAGGGGACACAGGCTCAAGCTGTGCCAGGGCAGGTTCAGGCTGGATGTTAGGAGGAAGTTCTGCACAGAGTGACTGGCATTGGAATGGGCTGCCCAGGGAGGTGGTGGAGTCCCCATCCCTGGACATGTTCAAGCAAAGCCTGGCTGGGGCACTTAGTGCCATGGTCTGGCTGATTGGTTGGGGTTGGGTGCTAGGTTGGACTGGATGAGCTTGGAGCTGTCTTCCAACCTGGCTGATTCTATGATTCTAAGGTTGCTTTTGTCTTGTAGGATACACAAAGAGGAGGCAATGAATTAAACCTGCTCTAGTTGGAAGATATTTCAGTCTTCCCTCAGCCATTCCACAAGTGGTGAATGCACCACTCCTTGAACACAAACATGGGTAGCAGTGCCAGGGGTGCCAGAAATCCTGGCTTTAGGTAAATGGGCTTCTGTAGCCTGCTCTGTGGCTTCAGTAGGGGCTGTACCTTCATTCTTCAATGGCCAACGCAGCATTTGTGTGGGGGGCATAGCTGAAACTCTGTCAGTGAATGGAAAATGCAGCTGAGGTGTTTTGGGCAGTGATGCAATTGTGCTGCATTGTCCCAGCAGCATTCACACTCTCTTCTGCAGTGTGAGCTGGGGGAGTGGCTTTGTTGGTGATCAGAAATGAAGGCATGGATGGGAGGGTACCCAGGCTGGCACTGAATTTTGGGTGGGTTCTCTGTAGCATTCCAGAGGTTGCTGGAGCTGGTTGTAAAGGCTTTGGTGGTGGTGATTTTTTTTTTGTTTAACTAATATCTGACTTAACTGTGGATACAGCTGGTTCAGAAGGCAGGTTATTAAGCAGCCTCTTGCAGCTAGTGCCAGTGTCCCTCTTGAAGCAGCACTTGCCTTTGCTCTGAGTGAGGAGGGACTGGAGAGGTGACCCTAGATCTCTGTCCTGGCCTCAGGAGGAGGCAGTGATGCTGTGGGCTGAGCTTCAGAGTTCCCCCTGAGTGCTCTGCATCCCTAACCATGGGCACTGCCTCCATCTCCAGTCTCAGCATCCTCTATTTCCACCTCAGCTAGCAAATGTACCCAGGTCTTGAGGTGCTTCCTTGAATTCCCTGCTCTGTCTCTTCTCCACAGGCTTCAGGCAGAGCCCCTTTGCCCCTGCAGCCTTTCTGGTGTGCAGCAGAGCAGTGAGGCACTGCAGTGGGTCTGGGGAGATCAAGCCAGAATATTTCTGCAGAGGGATTGCTCCTGTTTCAGAGCAGCCACAGAACTTGGAGAAGCTACAAGAGGCTGCCCAGCTGCGTGCACTGTCTGCCCAGGGCTGGCTTGGGAGTGTGGCATGACACAGCATTTGCTCTGCTCCCAGCCCCAGCTATTTGTGCATCACTTCTCTCTGTTGTCTCCTGGAGGAGACTCTCTACTTGATAAAATAACCCTGCTTAAGCATATGAACTGTGCTGCTGTTCCTAGACCCGGGTGAGTGTTTTAACTCTGTGGCAGAGGCTGTACCTGAGCGTGAAGATTAAGATACATCTGGATTCAGTCCCCTTAAAGTGATTTCACTGCAGGCTGGACTTGGCCTCGGGTCGTATGTGGCAGCTTGGGTTCAGGCAGCGGGAATTGAAAGATAATAGGCTACTACCTTCTCTCTCCCCCAGGAGAGAAAACTGCAGCGATTGTGCAACGTTACTGTGTGTTGGGGGGGAAGGGGCTCCTGTGAGGGGGGCGGTGTGGAGGCTCTGGGTGGAAGAAAAGCAAAGCAGAGTGGGCTGTATTGCACTAACCATCCCGTGTCAACCTCTTCCACTTGGGTGTCTGGTGGCTGACATCCTATCAAAGAGCTCTGCCTGTGTCCAGAATTCTAAGCAGCTTTTATAAATAGTGGTGTTCAAACTGCCTGTGGTGTGCAGAGACTGTGAAAGACCTGGGGATAGACCAAAATATTACTGGGTTAATTACTGAACCAGTCCAAAAAAAAAAACAAAAAAAACCAAAAAAACCCGGACCAAAACCCACAAAACCAACACAAATGGAGCAAGAAAGAGTAGAAAACTGAAGGGTAGGAAAAAACCACCCCTGGGTTATCTTCCTCTGCAATGCAAAGCACGCAGCTGGGGAGGGCTGTTGTAGAGGCAGCACTGCTGGAGATTGCAGGCTTGAGACTCACAAAGCACCAATCCATGAATCTTGTTAAGGCATCTTAAATCATTCTTTTCTCTCCTGCCTGCCTGCTGCCTTTAAAAGCCGCTCGCAGGTTCTGCTGTCTCCGAATAATTGTGAACAATTAGGAGCTAATTTAAATGGCTGGTTTGTATTCGCAGCAGCAGCAGATGAGCTAACCAGCTGGAAAGCAGACACGGTGATCTTCTGTTGCTCTGCCTCCCTCTTGCTGTTCCCTGCCGGTGTTTGCGAGGTGGGGTTTTGCCGTGGGCTAATGAGGAGTCCCTCCTGCACGCTGCTGACCTGATTGCAAGGGAAGAGAGGATGCTTCGTTCCCTAGCACGGAGCTGCCACCGACCTAGCAGCTTGGGCTCGGCAGGAGAGCCCTGCCTGTTTGCTCCAGGAATGGAGCAAAGGGACCGTTTTCCATGGATACACTCCCAGAGGGGTGATGCACTTCGTCTGCCCCCAGAGGGAGGTTAGCAGCAGTGGTCACACAGCTTTCATCACAGCTTTCCTCCCAGCATCCTCTTTATCCTCTGGAATCACAGAATCATCCAGGTTGGCAGAGCCCCTCAGGATCACCAAGTCCAACCAATGTCTCTGCTCTGCAAGGCTCACCCTAAACCCTACTCTGCAGGGCTCACCCTAAACCATAGCCCTAAGCACCACAGCCAAACGACTTTTAAACATACCCAGGGTGGGTGTCTCCACCACCTCCCTGGGCAGCTCATTCCAATGCCTGACCACTCTTGCTCTGAAAAAAAATTACCCTAATATCCACTCTAAACCTCCCCATATGCAGCTTGAGGCTGTTCCCTCTTGTTCTCTCACTAATTACCTGTGAGAAGAGACACTGAAAGGCAGAAGGGGGTTTGAGCAGCCCCACTCTTTCCTCTGTGCCTGGCACTGAGCCCCAGATGCTGCTCAGGGTGGCAGGTGACTCAGTTCTATATCATTGATGCTGTCCAGATGGCAACCCAGCACAGGCCAGCAAGAAGGTGGAAAACCTGTTGCATAGCAGCTGCCATCTCCCTCCCAAGGCAACAGTTTGAGACATCCTTTTGCTTCAGGTAAATGGAAGAGCTACTGGACAGACTCTGCACATAAAATGGAGCACAGCTTAATTGGCAAGTTAAAATGGGGCGGGGGCGGCTGTTGGGAGTCTCAGGAATCTGGACTGGTGGCCAAAATGAGCTCCTGCTCTCTCCATGCCACTCTGGCTGGTGCCAGCATCCAGGTGACCTTCTCCTTAGGAGAGTCTCTTCTGGCAGTCAAATGCATCTCACTTAGAACTTGTTAGATGCTGCCAAAAAGGCCAGCACAAGCCTTGCTCTCACCCTGGGGGGCTGAGGTTTCACCAAGGTTTCCACAAGCATCCCTTTGGGTCCCGTTTGGACTGGGCAGCTCCCGAGGAGGTTGGGTGTGGATGTCTGTAGAGGTGCTCTGCTCCTCAGGGCTGCTTGCTGCTCGGGGAGGATTGGCAGCTCTGACCTGTGCTTCGGATGAGGCTTTCCCGGGGGAGTGTTGAGACAGCCTGACTGTGAGAAGTGTTGGCTGATGGACAGGCAAGATGTTGGCTGCTTCTATGCTTCCTGCTTCCACCCAGCAGCTTCTCCTGTGTCTTCAGCCTGGCCTGGCGTGGGTTTTTCAGGTAACAGTGCCATCTGCTGCTAGAGCTCTGCTCTGGAGCAGGCTTGCCACAAGTCCTTAGGCAGAGCTGCTTAGGACAGAGATGCTTTGCATCAGCCATCTTGCTGTAAGGGACCGGGAGAGGGGGGGTAGAGATTGTCCTGCAGTCATCTCTGCTGATGGAGGGAGATCCTTTAGGCTTGGCTTGTCTTTTTCTATTAAGCAGCTGCTTTTGCCACAGCTGCTATACCCAGAAGACTGGGTAAGGAAGCAAGGAATATAAATACTGAGCAAGGGGATCGTAGCTTTTACTGTAAACTACTGTTGAGGGAAAAAAATGCCATGTTTAGCCCAAGCCCTATCATTGGGGATGCCTTTGAAAGATGCCCCACAGGACTCTCAGTGGCTTGCTGCTAGACTCACAAGTCAGGACATCTTCTCTTGCAAGGTCTCTCCATATCCTTTTATGCTGAGCATCATTATTGTGTTTGTTCTTACTGAGTTATTTCTCCTGCCTCCTCTGAGGTTTTGTGTGACCTTTGTGCACTCACAGGATTTTCTTTGCATTCCCAGAAGCACAGGACCTGGCTGCTGGTTGGTGTTGGGGAGTGTACAGGATGTAAGCCCAGGTTGAACAGATAATTCAGCAGCACTTGATGGCAAGGTTGGACTAAACTTTCCCATCTCTCTCTTTTTCCTCATCACACCAAAGATCATTCTCACCTCTTGAGTATGCAAAGCTCAGCAGGTTGCTGAGGTCCTCTTCCTTCAAGCCAGAGCTGGCACTCCAGGTACCAGGTTGCCTTGGCTGCTTCACCCCTTCAGGTGTCTAACCCAAACTCCTGTGCTGCCACTTCCCTTCCGTGATGAGTGCTGCTACTCAGTGTTTACACCCATGAGACAGAACTATGAGACCACGTTTGCTGAAAAGCTGAGAGTTGCTGCTGCTGGTTATAGGTAGGGTTCACCTTCCAAGCAAGGCAGATTTGTGTACCTCTGCTGCTTCCACTTCCAGGATCCTTCTCTCTCCCAGCCACGTTGTTGCCTCTGGTGGGAAATGTTCCCAAGCCCTACTCTTTGCTTTGAAATACTAAGCCAGCAACCTTCCTGTGGTCTTGCCTTCTTTCCCTTGAATTACTGCCTTGCACTTTGCCTTTGTTTGTAGATTGGTGCATTCACCAGGCCAGGGCATCTGTTTTGCAGTGTTTCCCAAAATGTCATGTAAACTTGCAGAGCTACAGCAGTGATTTGTTGCCAGCCTACTAAATAAGGCTTGGCAGTCTCAGACAAGGGAAACTCAAGTAAAAGGTTTTCCTTTTGTTAAGCAGAAGATTTATGTGGAAGCCAGATCCCTCAGCTCCATAGCAGAGTGCTCACCCGCAGTGTGAGGGCACACAACTTTGGTTGCATCCAGTGAATTTAGCCAAAATTCCCTTTTTTGGAAAGGTATTTCTGCCAGAAGGTTCAAAGGTGATGCTTGGTGGGAGAGGAGGAAGATGCTGCAGCTTAGGGCTTGTAAATGAAGGAGCAGAAATGTGCTACAGAAGGAGTTTTGTACCTAGGGAGGATGGGAAGCTACTCTGCCACCAAAGAACTTCACCACTCAAAAATAACTGGGAGGGGGAAAGTACATCACCAAGCAGGATGATAGAAACAGGGTCAAAGTAGCTGCAAGTCTGTTCCAGGTGAACTCACAGAATAGTTTGGGTTGGAAGGTGTAAGAAAGATGCAGAATGGTGCTAAAAAGCAGAATGGCTGCAGACCCAAATTCACCTCCAGGCATTAGGTGGCAGAGCAGTGGTTGAGTGCTATGTAGTAGTGCTGGGAGCTGCACACCACTCTGACATCTACTGCTTGATCAGGTAGAAGCTGAGGCCTTATTCCAGAAAGACCTAATTCATCTGTAAGTAATGAAGGAGTCTCCACAACCTCCTGTCCTAAACAAATTGTAAACTTTTTTTTTTTTGTCTTGCAGAAGCCACAGACCAGATCTGCTTGCCTGGTGGGAGTAGCCAGGACTTGTCACAGGCAGAACTTCTCTGCCAGTCACTGCAGAAGATTTATTCTCGTAGCTTTGCAGCTGCATGTCTGGAGGGTTTGGTTTTAAACCCCTCTGTGTTGTCTATCTCATTGTTCAGCTCTTCTGGGTAGTAGAATTTCAGTTCTCAGGAGTCTTAAGTTTCCAGTAGCCTTTCTTCTGCCCCATTCTCTCTTCCCCATAAAAGTCAGCGTGGCTGAAAATCTGCAGTTAGGAGTGGTGCAAGATGTGCTGCTTCAGATGCTCTGAGCTAGAGGCTCTGCTCCTGCTGCTTTATCTTCTCTGCTCCTGCTTTCCAGACAGCTCTCGTGCAGTGCAATGTGGTCAATGGAGCCAAAGGCTTGCAAGGGGAGAGAGAACTTTGTGATGCCACCAGCAATGTGCTGATAGAGAGATGATAGGGAAAACATCTTGGCTTCAGATCTTCTGGGGCTCTGAATTTCTGAACCTTTGTCATCTAACTCTGTCTCTGTGCTGTGTTTGGACAGCTGAGTTGCTGTTTCAGACCCCTCATGTCCTGTGTTCCTCAACAGCCATTCTGGCTTCCTCTGGTCAGGCTTCTTCTGGGCTCTGACAGCCTTTTGTGTGATGACAGACCTGCTAAGTATTTATTGTTGGTGCTGGCGTTCTGCCTACTCCTTTGCTTGCTTATCCTAGCAACAGGCACAGGTGGGTCTGGCACATGGAGCTGCAAATAGTTGTGCTGCTGCCTTTAAAAAAACAAAAAAACAACAACAAAAAAAAAAATCAAGAGCTCTGAAAATAGGAATTCCATGGAATCCCCCTGCAGAGAAAGTTTTATGCCTTGTTGGGGAGGCTGGGGCTGGCGGGGGGAGTAATTTGTATGCTTATATTGCTCAGGAAGGATCACGACATGGGAGAGCTACACATTGGCAACTTTTATGGTTTACCAGAGCTGACTTAGACAAAAATATTGCTGTTGCCAGGTAGCATTGGCCCACCTTGGCCATCTGGCTCCTTCCACTACCATTTAATGCGGGCTGGAGCAGTGTGGTGAGACATAATGCAGCAATTTAAAGGCTGTGTGTGTCAGATCACATTGGCCTAATGCACATTGAAAGGGAGCTGTCATCATACACTTGGAGCTCTGCAGCAAGAGGACTCCAGTTAAAATACCCCAACTGCTGCTCACGTGTGAGCACTTACTGGAAGGCCAAGGATGCTGCCCAGGTTCTGGATGCTGAGAGGCTCTCTCTGCACTGCTGCTTGCAGCAAAGGGATTGGGGAAGGATGTGTAGAAACTGGTGTCTGCCTGGGTACCCCAGTGGGATGTGGGAGGCAATGAAAACAATTCCACAACCTAGAGATAGGCTGGGAGAGGCTCCAGGTTTCCCACTCTGGAAGCTGGGTCTAAAAGCCTAGATTGGCTGGCTCTCTGCCTCTCTTCCTGCAACACACCATCAAGAGGGCAATAAATCCTCAGGTACTTGGATTTGAGTCCAGATCCTGCCCTTGGACTACAGATTTATGGCTAATTTAGTGAAGAGGGCTGGAAGCCAGGGTGCTGGGTTAGGGTTAAATGCTGACCAAGCAGCCTGGATTTGGGGCTGGGATTGACAGGGAAAAGCAATGAATGCAGCAGTCATGGAGAAGGGAGATGCTGGAAGTGAGGTGTGGAAGGGGCTCTGTCCCTGATGCTGTGCTCACAAGTGGTGTGTGATTAGTGTGTTTGCAGGGCTCAGGGATGTTCCAAATGTGTTCTTGACCAGAAGTGCAGCTGAGCCTCCCTTATTCACAGAAGCACAGAACTAACCAGGTTGGAAAAGACCTCCAGGATCATTGAGTCCAACCTATCACCTAACCCTTCTAATTAACTAACCCATGGCACTAAGTGCCTCATGCAGCCTCCTCTTAAACACCTTCAGGGGTAGGGACTCCACCACCTCCCCAAGCAGCCCATTCCAATGCCAATCACTCTTTACATGAAGTTCTTCCTAATGTCCAGCCTAAAGCTACCCTGGCACAGTTGAGGCTGTGCCTTTTGTTCTGCCCCTGGATGCCTGGGAGAAGAGCCCAGCCCCACCTGGCTACAACCTCTCTTGAGGTAGTTGTAGAGAGCAATGAGGTCTGCCCTGAGCCTTCTCTTCAGCAGAAGGAAACCTGAACTGTGTGAGGCTGAGCAAGCCTGGCATTGGAGTTCAGTCTGGTGGCCTCCTTGTTGGTCTGCCTGGGACACGATCCCTCCTGTAGCATTTTGGGGTTGGTGTATTTGATGGCAGCTGTGCTTTAGGCTTTTGAACTTGCTGATGACACTTGATGAAGTAGTCTGCAAACAGTCTTGAGGTCACCAACACAGCTTGATGAAGGACATAGTTTGATTAACTGACCTGGAGTTTGATCAGGTGATGCCTCCCTGTTCCACCGATGGCTCCTGGTGCCCACAACTCTGTGTGAGCTATGTAGAACGTGCAGTGATGGTCCAGCTCCATCTGGTGCCACCAGCACTAGCTCATTGCCAACAAGCAGGAGCTTGGGCAGAACCTTGACTTCTTATTCTTCATATTCTTATTGATGTCTTCTGCATGGACCTGGGGGGCTACTGAGTGCAATGACAGTCACTTCTTTTCCCTTTTTCCCCCCAAAGCAAGTGCTTGCTGCAGCAAACTGGGCACCAGTTTCCCTGCCCACTCAGACTTCCTGCTGTACAATGCCTTGCTTAAAATGTTCCAGGCCAAACATGATTTCCACAGCTATTTAGGGATCTCTGGAGTGAAAAGCGAGCAGGAGGAGAGACGGAGCTGTGGTGCCACACGCTGCTGCCTCTGTCTTCTGTCTCCTCTGCTGCATAGACTGGTGCATAGGCAATGGTGTGTGGTGCAGATGGAGGAAGAGGCTTGGAGTGGTGAGGGAGTCAGAATGTCTGCACCCTCTTTGATGTCTGCTGGCTTAGAGCACGGTCACAGAGGAGTTGTCCAATTGCTCTGGCTCAGATCCGTCATCTGGATTTTGTGAACCCGCCGAGGGACTTACTTCTGCTTGTGGAAGTGCCTCAGCATCCTCTGCTGAAAGATCTTCTCTCTCTAGAAGATTGGGGTGCTGTGCATTTGTATTTGCTGTGCTATTTCTGCCTGAGCATTATCTGAGGTCACTAAATTCAGTCTCTCTCTCTCTCTCCTTAGCTGAAGCTTGAAGATCGCTCTGTGGTCCCTCGAGATGTGGTCAGACACATGAGCTCCAGTGTAAGTGCTCTTATTTTTTTGTTTTCCTTTGTCCCTTTTTTAATTGTGTTCCTGCTGCATGGATTTCTGAGACTTGCCAAATTGCCTGAATGGAGCTGAGCAGTAAATGCTTTGAGCGTGAGCTATTTTTAGGGCTTGATAGATCTAGCTGCATCCTTTGAAAATGAAATGCTGATAAGGCTGCCTCTCCACTGCTTCATATCTGCAAAGGTCTTCTGAGCAAGCAAGCCTGATAATGTCAGGTAATGAGACAAGAAGCTGCTCTGTCCTGCCATCTTTTTAAGTTTCAAATCAAACCTGTTCTTGTGGGGTACGTGGATGTGCTCTCCTGGGCCTAACAGGGAGATTGAAGTGAAGGCAGATCACACTGCTGCCTGCCTTTGCTGTGCTGTGCTCAATAACCTGGAGGAAATATTTTCAGGGGAACTCCCATCCTGCAGTGAGCACCATCTCGTGCAGTTTATGCCAGAAAGGCAGCAAATCCCAGCACTGCTGAAGCACCTCATACAGCTGGGACAACAGCAAGCAAGCTGGGGCTTAATCAGTTGTGTGAAATGGAAAGTAGGAGTCAGCATCTCCTCCTGAAACTGCAGCTTTCTGGAAGGGTTTCAGTCCACAACAGTGAGCAGCTAGCAAATGGGACCATCAGTTGCCCATGCTGCTCTGCCTGGCACAGCTGGGCTCTGTAGGGTACCCTCCTGGCTCAGAGGGATGCTTTGCATCCTGCCTCTCAGCTGTTTGTTCTCCAGTGCTTCTTAAAGGCTTGCTGAGCTTTCAGGACACAGAGTTGCTCTCGTCTTGGCAGTTGGGAATGTGCTGCTTTTGTTTGCCATTTCCATCCTCATCTGAGCAGAAATTGCCTTCCCTGGCTTTGCTGCACATCTCTCAGTAGATAGATTACCCAGCAGCTGGCCTGCACACCCATTTGCTGTCTGCCTGCTTAAACACTGGCTTGAGCTTGACCATTTTTGCCAGTGGCTGGGAACTTTTTGTTTGTGTGGAATGGTGAGGGTATCATTTCATCTTATCTATATTCAGGAGCACAGCAAATCTGAAGATGTTAGAGTTCACCTTCCCCTCAAGTAGGATTTAAATGTCAATGGTAAATTAAAACAATTAACGTGCCCCCCACCCTCCCCTCTCCCAAAGAAGACTTTTGCTTGTTAATCAGAGTCCCAAAATGACAAGAGCACTTAAAATAGAAAATCTGCAAGTGTCAGCCTGCCAAATTCAGGATGTGGGCTTGCTGCCCTGCACCAGTTGGCCTGGCAAATGCACAATGTGGAACCTATTCTGTATTCATCACACTCTCTTAGGGCTTCTTTTTAACCTTGAAGGAGAAGGACTCAGCCCTCTCTGTTCCTCAAGAGGAGAGAGCTGACTCAAATTCATGTGCTTCTCATCGAGCACTGCGTGTGGGGAAAGACTGCTTCAGGGGGTAATGCATAAATTGAGATCATTTGCTGAGTGCACTTGGGCCTGGAAGCCTAATCCAGCTGGATCAGAGGCAGTGAGAGTGGCAGAGTTCAATTTTTCCAGGTGGATATGCTAATTTAGGGGAAAGATTAGAAGCAGGGCTGTAATCCATCAAACACCTGGATTTTGCTTACTTCAAAGGGTGCTGGGCTGGTTCTTAAATAAAGGAATAAGAAGGTGGTGTAGAGATCCCTTTATTAGGAAAGAGAAGAATAAGAGGTGGAAGATGCAGGACTTGAGCCTGTGCTTGCTGAGCTGCTGCTCTGAGGGAACTTTGCTGCTCTGCCTTCAAGCCTTGGCTCTGATGGGGGAAGGAGCAGAGTTGCTTCTCAATCCATTCACTGCCTAAATACCCAGTGTCTCCCGTGTGAAGATCCTGGTCAGGGTACCAAAAGAAGCAGGAGACAGGTCTAGGATGGGAGCTTCACTCTGGTGTGAGTGAGGCTTGAACCCATCAACTCTTCTAATGGAGATCAGTCACCTCCCTTCCCCGGTTCTGCTCTTGGGCTTGATGGGAATTGATTTTTGTAACAGAGCTGTGAACTGTCAGCTCATGTCATCTGCTCCCTTCTTCAGTGAGAGCATCTAAATGATCAGGAGAGTTGTGCTTGAGCAGGCTGCTGGGGAGCTGTGCTCTGGCTGCAGACCTGCCCTGGCAGACAAGTTGGCGACTTCCCACTCTGGGACTGCTCTGCTGAGCCTGCTCTAACCTCATGGAGTGATTCAGCAGAACCCCTCAGCCTGCAACTCTGCCTCCCCTGTGGCAGGCTAAGGTTTCGTCTGACAGCCAAATAAACTCATAATAAGCAAAGGTTTGGTGGCAGATGAGGGAGAAGAGCTGTGGCTCGGCAGCCCTGGAGCTTCTGGGGCTGCTCCCAACCTGGATCTCTGCTTTCTTAACCACAGGTGATGATGCTCTGTGCTTACTCAAGTGTTCAGCAACTGGGTGGAGAACAAAGCTGAACTAAATGTGGTGCTTCTGCCCGTGCCTGCTTACACCCAGCTGTGTTAGATGGGAGTCAGGCTTGTAGGGTGGTGCAGGCACCCTCTCATGGGGAAACCATCACCTAGAGAATGGGCAGAGGTTGTTGGTGTACATCAGTCACCCCAGCTGTGGTTTTACTACTTGTTATTCCTCTCTCATCAACAGAAGAGAGGCTTTAGGCCCAGAGACAGGATCCACAGAACCCTCAGGTGCTGGATCAGATCATGTCTCAGAGCTGCTGTCGTGTTGGCTGCTGATAAAGGAAAAAATAATGCTGAAATGCTCAGTGTAGGGCGTTCAGTTTGTTTCTTGAGGGTTTTTTGGTTCTGCCTACTAAGCAATCTAAAACCCAGGGCCAGAACTGCAAAGTATGGACAGAGGAGGGACTGGACATGCTTAATTTAGCTTAATTTGGAGGAGAAGCAGGGTCAGTGGCTGCGCTGTGGCCTGCTGAGCTGTGGGTTTGTTGAGCAGGTGCCACTTCTGAGCAGGTCTTGCACATCTGATGGCTTGAGTCATGCTGGCAGCAGCTGTTGTGGAGCTGATGTAGTTCTGGCAAACCCTTCTCAGGTGAGATATCCAGTGCTGCTCTGCTGGGCTCCTTCCTGGCAGCCCTTAAGCTACTTTAGCTGCTGTCTGTGTGATGGAGCTGGGAAAAGCTCCTTTTGCTTCCCAGCCTTTCTAGAAGGAAATGGAAGTGCTGTGTATTGTCCCAGGTTGGCTTTAAAACCACAACATATACACATGGAGAGGGTCCAGAGAAGGCCACAAAAATGATCAGGGGGCTGCAGATGAGCTTGGAGGTCTCTTCCGACGTGCCAGAGTCTGCCAGTTTGGAAGAGACCTCCAATCTCATCCAGCCCAACCTATCACCCAGCCCTAGCCAATCAGTCAGACCATGGCACTAAGTGCCCCAGCTGTGGCAGGGCAGGTTCAGGCTGGATGTTAGGAGGAAGTTGTGCACAGAGAAAGTGATTGGCATTGGAATGGGCTGCCCATGGAGGTGGTGGAGTCCCCATCCCTGGAGGTGTTTAAGAGGAGGCTGCATGAGGCACTTAGTGCCATGGGTTAGTTAATTAGGTGTTAGGTGATAGGTTGGACTCGATGATCCTGAAGGTCTTTTCCAAGCTGGTTAATTTAGTGATTCTGTGAGCAGATCTCTATAAACCCTCAGGACCACCCCTGCAGGTGCTGCCTTGAGTCACCAAAGGCAGGGGCAGGTCCTCAGCCCCAGAACAAAAAGCTTTTAGAAGCTGGCTGTGACTTCTCACCTCGTGCCTGATTTTGCAGGACATCAGCAATGGTCTTCACTTGCTGCCACAAGGGAAAAACAAATCTGCCACTCTAGTCACATTTGAAGGTTTCAAGCCAGATAATGTGCAGTTGGTCCAATTATGAGATGGTTGTCATTATCTCCCTCACTTCTTAGCAAAGTTCCAATCTCTCTTTTTTTTTGTCCCCAGGAAAACAGCTCACTCTGTCAGGAGCCTTCTGGGGGCCAGTTTGGCAGGGAGCAGACAATATGCACATTGCTCACACATATGGTGGAGGCCTGCAAGGAAGGGCTGCTAACCCAAACACTGTCAAGTGTGACAGCTGCCCTGGCCTCCTGACAGCTGGGACAATCAATGCTCTGCTTTATTAAAGACCACAAGTCCATTAGAAAAGCTGACTGAGGGCCAGCACGACAAATGCCCTGGCACCAGCAACTTCTGAGGCTGCTCTTACCTCAGACAGCAGGCTCTCTGCTCCAGCAGCACTTGACCACAACACTCAAAGGGCTCCTACCCTCTGAGATTTGTTTGCTCAGTCCACCTACAAAGACTCTCTTCTTTTGGCCACCTTAAATGTTTATTCAAGGCTTTCTCTCAGCCCCGGGGCAGCCCCTTTGGGAGTGGAGAGGTTTGCTGGTGCTCGACTCACCCAATCGCCTCTTGGGGACTGTCTGTTAGAGCAAAGCCTCTCTGCAGGCACCCACAGTCCAGGATAATTCCTGGACAGCTTGGTCAGCCCTTTTGCTTGGCTTGCTTTCTGCCTGCCTGCTGTCAGAGAACTGCTTCCTGCTCTGCAGTCAGTGAACTCCAGAGGTCCCTTCCAACCCCTACCAATCTGTGATTGCTCACATCACACAAACCCTGTGCTCTGCAGGCCCCCATCTCTCAAGGAGGCAGCCTTGAGGAATCTGGGTCCTGCTCCACATCTTGCCCGTGCAGAGCTGTGTCAGCGTGGCCAGGAGGGGCTCCAGCTGCTCCATAGAGGAGCACACAGTGCACTGAGGTGGAAGTGACCTCTAGAGCTATCTAGTCCAACCCCTCTGCAGTGAGGAGAGGCATCCCCGACTAGATCAGGTTGCTCAGAGCCCCATCAAACCTCACCTTAAACATCTTCAGTGATGGGGAAGCTTCCACCTCCCTGAGAAACCTGTTCCAGTGTTCCACCACCCTCCCAGCAAAGAGCTTCTTCCCAATATCCAATCTAAACCTACCCTGCTCTAATTTCAACCCATTGCCTCTTGTCCTAAGTGCTGCAAGCCCTTAGAAGCAGCCCCTGCCCAGCCATTCTGGTAGATTCTGGCAGAAATGCCTCTTAAGAACAAGGGTCTGAAGGGCAGGGGGAGGTTTAGTCTTGAAAGTTTGTCTCTGCACACCCAGTTCATACACAGAGCACATAAATGTGCTAACAGTGCCTCCTCCTCTTTTGTCTTTTCAGGACAGCCAATGTGGAAATGTAATTGATGTCAACATAGAGTGTGCTGTGAAGCTGGTAGGAACCAACTGCATCCTCTACCCTGTCAACAGCAAAGACCTGCAACATATCTGGGTGAGAATGCAGCCAAATCACATATGGGAGCCAGGGCTTGGTGTTCTGGAGGGTGCTGCTGTCCTTGAGGTACCAGGTGCAGGGGGATCATCCATGCTGTGCTAAATGCATCTGCAGTTTGGGTTTATTTTAAACTCACCACAAGCAGCCTCCCTGGGAGAGGATGATGTAGCATTGCCTCATCCTCCCCATCTGTTCTGTGTTCCTGATCGTGTTGCTGAGTCCAAACTGAGTGAAAGGCTGGGCTGAGATTACAGTGTGAGAACTTCTGTGCTGAGATGGGCTGGTGAGACAACCTGACTGGGGCATGGAGTTGGTGGAGCTGCAGTGCTGCTTCCACAGGCTGCAGAAGTGCTGAGACGAGTTTGAAGATCTTTCTGTTGAGCTGGAGCAATCTGAACCACCTCTGGTTCTCCCACTTTGAGGGGGTGAGTGATTTCCAGAGACCACCAGGGAATAGGATTTCATCATTGTTTTTCCTCTGAGAAAAAGATAATTTGGGAGTGAGGAGGAAAAAAAATGTCACAACCCACCCCTCTCAGGAAACAGCCTGTGGGAAGGCAGCGAGCTGCAAGCTTCTCTGGGATGGAAAATTAGTCTCAGTGATAAAAATTAATTGTTAGTGTTAACTGAAGACAAGTGTGAGTAGGCCTCTGCTTGTCAGTGCAGCTTCTGAACAGGGCAGGACACTTGAAGACCTGAGGGGGAGAAAAAGTGCTAGAGAAAGCCTGAGCTGTGTAACTGGAGAATGCAGGCTATGAGCTGCCTGTCAAGCAGTCTTCATTCAGTGTTCCTCAATCCCTGTTTACAGTGAGCTCAGCAGTTGCTGTCAGGTCCCTTTGAGACTGCTCTTTAGCCTGCATCATGAGAGGACTTCCTCGATGGCTCTCAAAGTACAGGGCTTGATATTTATAAGGTTTTCTTTCCTGTTTCCTTAGCCCTTCATGTATGGTGACTACATAGCCTATGACTGCTGGCTGGGCAAGGTCTATGATTTGAAGAACCAGGTCATCCTCAAGCTTTCCAATGGAGCCAGGTACTTCTTGCTGTAGAGGATTGTCCTGCTTGCCTTTCGAAATCCTGATCTGCTCTGGGAGAACTGGAAGCAGGCTGAGCCTCACTCACAGACTGATGTGGCCCGCTCACATTCCCTTTGGATGTAGAGTGAGGACACATCTTTCTCATGAAAACACTGAGATGAGTTGGTTGCCCTCTGGGAAAGCTGCTGGCTGGAAGGTGACCATTTCTGTCAGTGCTCCAGAACCAAAGCATGTTGGTCTCCAAACTCTGCTTCTCCTCTGCCCGAGGAGCTGCTTAAGGCAGGTTGCTGTCCCAGACCTTTTCCCAGCAGGAGAGCCTAACTTTGCAGAGATGTAGAGAAAGATCTTACCTTAAAGGTCTGGAAAAGTGTAGAAACTTGCAGGCTGGTGGATTTTACCAAAGAGGAATCACACAGAAACATTCAGGTTAGTGTGAAACAGAGGAGGCTGAGGGCAGAGCTCATTGCTGTCTACAGCTGCCTGAAAGGATGCTGTGGAGAGGTTGGTGCTGGTCTCTTCTCACAGGTAATTAGTGATAGAACAAGAGGGAATGGCCTTAAGCTGTGACTGGGGAGGTTTAGACTAGATATTAGGGGGAAAAAAAATTTCCCAGCAAGAGTGGTCAGGCACTGGACTAGGCTGGGCAGGGAGGTGGTGGAGTCACCACCCCTTGGATGTGTTTAAAATCGTTTGGCTGTGGTTCCTGGGGCTATGGTTTAGAGTAAGCCTTGTAGAACAGGGATGTCAGCTGGGCTTGGTGATCCTGAGGGGCTTTGCCAACCTGAATGTTTCTGTGATTCTGCATCTGTGCTTTTCAGTGTTGCAGCATTCAGTTAACCCAGTCTGAAAGGCTCTTTGCTGCAGTGTGTTAAACCAGGAGTGAAAAAAATAGCTCCACTTCTCTATCTGTATTGCCTGCAGTCACTGGTGCAGTTTAAAACCTCACTGCTTGGTGTCTGTTAGCAGCTGAGGCACAGCTATGGAAGATGAGGTAACCGTTTTCAAAATCTCCCCTAATGAATCACCTGAAATCCTACCAGAACTCTCTCTGTCAGTGAAGCAAGTGGACCCAGCTTGCCTTTAGGGTTCCAGCAGCAATGTGAATAACAAATGGAGCCTCTGCAGCAGGCAGATCTTGTCCAGCACCCTGCCTATCACTCACTTAGGGGTTTTTACTTGCTAATTGCAACCTTTAGGTACCAGGCAGTGCTTTTCTGGCACGTCTTGCTCTGGGTGTTAAAAGCTCAGAGTGTGGCTCAACGTGGCCATGAGCAGCCTGATCTAGTTGGAGTTGCCCTTGCTCACTGCAGATGCCCTTTGAGGGTCCCTTCCAACTTGATGCAACCTGTGACCTGCTGCTGGCCGTATGGACAGACCCACTGGGACAGCAGCAGTTTATTTGGTGCTGTTTGCTTCTGAGGTGGATGGCTCTGGAAATGCAACCCTGTCTCCTGTCTGTTTTCCAGGTGTTCTATGAGCACAGAAGATGGAGCCAAGCTCTATGATGTTTGCCCTCACGTCAGTGACTCGGTGAGCTGCTGCTTGTCCTGAGAGTCTCTTTGATCCACTTCATCTTGTAAGGTTTTCCCGTGGCAGGGAGAGAGAGAGAAGGCAAAACTCATTAATCCTGGCACTTATTAATCCTGACAATTAAACTGCAAACCACTTGAGCAGATTTTCACTTGAAGCAAGTCTAACAGGATGTGGCTTCAAGGCATTGTCAGTAAGGAGCAGGTTTGGAGGAGGTGCCACAATTAGTGTATCCAACTGCTCGCCTTGCAAACAACTGGCAGAAGGTGCATCAGATGGCTGATGGCAAGGCAGTTCACTGCTCATTATGTCTGTACGTGCTCAAAAAGGCTCTTACACCACTGAATGCTGTCAGAATTGTTCCCCTTCTAGAAAGGGGCACTTTGTTTCAGAGGTGTTCTGCTAGAAGCACGTTTCCAGATCATGTTAAAACACTTTCTCTCTTGTTCTAGTCCATCACATTCTCTGAATGGAGTCCTGTCACCACTCTGGCTCTCTCCAGATCTCATGATTTTGAGGGGTAAAGCAGTGTGCTGATGGAATCTGACCTCTCACCTTGGGAGGCTGGTGGCAGCTCTCTTGCTCTTCCAAATGGCATCAGCAGGGCCTGGCTGCGCTCTGGCAGCGTCGCTGGGAGCTGGCTGAGGGTGGTAATTCAGAAAAACCAGCAGCACAGTCAGCCCTTTTCCCTCCCCAGCTTCGAAAGAAAAGGTCCCTTTGATCTAAAACTGCACATCTGTTAAAATTTGATGCCTGTTTTTTGGAGAGTAGATGGAACATCAGTTCGTTAGGCTGTGCTGCTGAGCAGAAAAGGAATGGTCCATCACTAGATGTTCTCCAACCTCTTGGCCTCTGCTGTTTTGGGTTGTGCAGTTTGTTTTCCCCTCACTAAGTGGATGTAACAGCATCCAGCTTCTGGTTCCTCAATGTAGAGTTACCTTGTTTGGAGTCAGGGTTGCCTTTTCCAGCATGTAGCCCTCTGGAGGCTTGCACTGAAACGTGAGTTTGTCTCCAGTCCTTACTGGGATCCCGTGCTCAGAGCTGCCGTGTGGCAGACACTTCCCCTACGTAGATCTTGTCACACTGCTCTTATCCTTTCTGACAAATTACCAGATTTGATTCAGTTTTGTGCTCAGGGTTTTTTTACCTACCCTAAGCTGCTCTGTCCGCCCCCACACTCTGGATCTTCAGCTCATCGAGTCACTCTGAGTATCAGTGGGAAGAGCTCTACGAGAGCACAGTTGTTGTGTTTGCCACCCTGCTTTGTTTTCAAAGAGCTGTCACGTTCACTAATCCACCTAAGGCATGAATGATGCTGGCAAAGCTCATTTGAGGAGCAGAGGAGCAAAAGCAGGCATCCTCTGGCTCTGGAAGTTTGTAGGTGCCTGAACTAGGGCATGGGCAAGAGGTGGATGTCTTCGCCCAGGACACTCAGCCCACCTTGGCTGCCCTGGTACTGAGCACATTTGCAGGGAATTACCCATCTTGTGTTTCTTGGTGCTTACCTTTTGCTTCTCCCCCACTGAGTCATAGTCCCATTCAGATGTTGCTATAGGAACTGCTGGGCTGCTTCAGGAGAGGAAGGAGCTTTAGGAGATGGGCCCCTTGCAGATGTAGCCTGATCATGAATGAGAGAAGAGCAGTGCTGGAATCCTAACTCTTAAGAGCAGGAGTCCTTTATGATGACTTATTTATTTCTCCTTCCTTCCTTCCTCCCCACAGGGTCTCTTCTTTGATGATTCATNGCTTATTTATTTCTCCTTCCTTCCTTCCTTCCTTCCTTCCTTCCTCCCCACAGGGTCTCTTCTTTGATGATTCATATGGCTTTTATCCTGGGCAAGTCCTCATTGGGCCTTCTAAAGTCTTCTCCAGCGTGCAGTGGCTGTCGGGTGTGAAGCCTGTTCTGAGCACAAAGAGCAAGTTCAGAGTGGTGGTGGAAGAGGTAAGGAGTGAGGAGCAGCTGACACACAGCCACCTTCTGCACAGAGCAGTCCCTGGCTGGCCTTTTGGAGCAGAGGCAGCTTGCCATGGTAACCTTCCAAGAGCAAATGCAATGTGGCTGTGGTGGTGTACAGAGGTGACAAATTTCTCATTGTGGACTGAGAGGACTTGTGAGCAGCATTTGGCTTTTCCTCCCGAGGGACCCTGCTGGCACCCTTCAAGGTACTTTTGTGCCAGTGCACTTAGACGTCAGCTCTGCTGATCCACGAGGGTAGCAGAAGCACCTTTTCTACTGGAGCTCCATATTGCATGTTGTCCAAAAAGGGGGAGACATTCCTGACTCTCTGCTGAAAGAGAGAGCAGCTCCGAGTCCTTTAGCATCTCTCTGTGACCTTGGGCCACTGATCTGGAAGTACCACAGCTTCCTTCCCAAGGCAGATGTCATCTTCCTGGAAGTGAAACGCTTAAAAGCTGTCAGTGTTGCCAGGAGCCACACTATGGGAGTGCTGCAGGGGTCCTGGATGTAGTGAAGCTGCACTTGGCCTCTTAAATGGTAACAGCAGGGCTGCAGCTTTCTTCTGTGTGGGTGTTTGGATCCTAGCTGCTGATCTAGGGAAATTAATTCAATTGCTTTCTTGGATCCTAGCTGCTGATCTAGGGAAATTAATTCAATTGCTTTCTCTTCCTTTCCATTGTAGGTACAAGTAGTAGAACTAAAGGTTACTTGGATCACTAAAAGCTTCTGTCCTGGAGGGACTGACAGTGTGAGCCCTCCTCCCTCCATAATCAGCCAGGAGAACCTGTCCAGGTGAGATCAGCTGAGGCCCTGCACAGGTGACATGTCTGCCAGCTAACTGGACACAACACTGCTCTTTCCAGTGGCTTTTTCTTCCTTGTGGTATGGCAGTGTATATCCCCAGAGCTTCCAAAAACGAGGACCAAAATAGCTTCCAAATGAGTTTAGCAGGCACCTGAGCTACCAACACAGGGGCTGGCATCCCACCCGTGCTCTGCAGCTGGCAGGTGCAGGGAGCAGAGGCATTTCTGGCAGCAGCTCACTTCATCCCGTGTGCTCCTGCCCCAGCCTGGAGCCGGCAGCAGCTCTGAGCTGTGTGCGGGGTCAGCTCCCGCAGTGGCCCCAGGCTGGCGCTGCAGGAGCCTCTGGCGCCCTCTGCTGGCCGCAGCTGCGGGAATGGGCTGGGCACAGCCCCGCCAGAGGAGGCAGCCGAGCCGCACGGCACAATGCGCTCTGCTTCCTGCCCGCCGCTCCGAAGGGAGATGGACAGGAGGAGCTTTCAGATGGCAGCGAAAGAAACCCACCAGTGCCAGCTTCAAAAGTCTCTTGGCTGTCGGCTCTGAGAGGCGAGCTGGAGGGAGAGGAGTGACTGGTGTCCTTTGTGTCCCCACCCGGTCCCTGGTGGCATTCTCACTCCTTTAGAATTGTGTGCCTGGAAGAGGTTTGGTGTGCTGTCAGCTTCTGCCACCCCAGAAGAAGTGCCATTGACATGAAGTCGTGCCAGCCTTCTGGCCAGAGAATCCCAGTGTGTTGGGGGTGGGAAGGGACCTCTAGTTCAGCCTTCCTGCTAAAGCAGGGTCGTCCAGAGCTGGTTGCGCAGGATCACAATTTCCACAGTCTCTCCAGAGAAGGAGACTCCACAACCTCTCCAGGCAGCCTGCTCCAGGGCTCCAGCACCCTCACAGGAAATTTTTCATTATGTTGAGGTTGGAGCTTGCTGTGTCAGTTTGTACCTGTTGCCTCTTGTGCTATTGCAGGACGCTGCTGGAAAGTTTGACACTTGCCCTCTAGATGCTGATAAGCATTGCTAAGATCATAGAATGGTTTAAGTTGGAAGGGACCTCGAAGATCATTGAGTTCCAACCCCCCACCATAGGCAGGGACACCTCCCACTAGAATTGATAAGATTCCATTAGTGCTTTTTCTGTCTTTGCTCACTGCTCTCCTTTTGTTCTACCAGGGTAAAGCGTCTGGGGTGCTTCGACCATGCCCAGAGGCAGCTTGGGGAGAGATGCCTCTATGTGTTCCCAGACAAAGTGGAACCTGCAAAAATCACCTGTGAATGCCCTGAGAGGAACTGTGTCCTGGGGGAAGGGTCAGTGGCCAAAAAGGTGAGCTTGAGGGAGGCATTGACTCCTCTAAGCATTTCTGGTCACTGTGGCTTTTATAGCCGAGTCTTGCTGGTAGTCATGTGGCCTGAAATGTGACTCCTGAAGTGGTGGTTGTAAAGAGTAATGGCTCGTTGTTGCCAGCAGCCAAGTCACCTTGGGCAGCAGTCTGGCTGCTCTGGGTGAAGCACACAGCTAATGCCTTAAGAACCTGAGCAGGACCTTGAACGCAGAGGGGTCACCTTGCAGGGGTCAAGCTGTGTCAGAGCTGGCCTGCTCTGGCAACCAGGGCTGTTGGACTCCTCATCTTCCTTAGCATCACCTCAGAGTTTTCATGGAGATGTTCAGTTCAGTCTTCACTGCAGCCTCTGCTTCCACACTGTGGTTCCTCCGTGCTGGCTGCAGAGCAGCAATGTTCCTAGAACAACAGGATATCCTCAGTGTGGATGGTGACCTCCCTGCACAGCTCTGTCTGCTACATAGATTAGCTTCTGCAGCCCCTTGTGACCTTCCATCACAAAGCTCAGAACAGGCTCAAAACAGCCTGGGGGAGCCAAGCTTCCATTCCTTGGCCTGGTCCAGTGTGCTCCTGAGCAGAGCAGTGGCGAGATGCTGGCTTACAGAGTGCTCTGGTGCAGGTGAGATGCACAGGGGCCTGTGGGGAGCTGTTTTGCTCTGTGTACAAAGCTGGGAGGGGAGGGCTGGCAGCCTGCTGAGGGTGCAGACGTTGAGTTACCCCTGATCTGCTTTGCCTAGGTGAGGAGGCTGCTGAAGAAGCAGATAGTGAAGATCATGTCCTGCTCCCCGGAGTCTCAGGGTACCGCTGAAGCCCCTGACAAAGAGCCTGCTGCAGCTGCTGAGCAAAAGCCCGAAGAGCTCAAGCCCGAATCCAAGTGTGAGCTGGATGAGTCTTCCAACAGTGCCCCAAGCCCTGTGGAGAGGAAGGAGGAGCAGCCCGAGGAGACGGAGAAGGAGAAGGGGGCAGCAGCAGCAGGGCAGCAGCAGTCTCCTCCCTTCCTGCTGAAGGAGGAAGGCTCTGCCGACTACCGCCTGCAGGCCATGGAGCAGGACGCTGACGACGAGGCAGCTGATGACACAGATGACACCAGCTCTGTCACCTCTTCTGCCAGCTCCACTGCCTCCTCCCAGAGCGGCAGCGGCGCCGGCCGCAAGAAGAGCATCCCCCTCTCCATCAAAAACCTCAAGAGGAAGCACAAGAAGAAGAAGACCAAGATTTCACGAGAGTTTAAGCCAGGGGACAGGTGAGCTGGGTCTGCAAAGGCAGGAGCTGTCCCCAGGCCTCTCAGGTGTAGCCATCACCCTCAGCTGGGCTGGAGGCTGCGGTGCCCCTGGTTGCCAGGGGTGATCTTGCCGTGACTGTGCAGTGGCCTGAGAGGAATCAGCTTGGGCTCAGGCCAGCTTCTGATGAAAGTGGGGCCACGTGATGTGACACTGAGGCTCCTCTGTTTCAGCTGTGCCCCGGGGCACTGCCAGCCTATCTCTGCTGCACTGGGCTCTGTTTGCAGAGACAGGTGAATGAAGATCACGCAGCTTAAACATGACACTAATTGGTTGCCTCCTTGGCAGCCTCTGCTTGAAGGGCTGAGGGCAGAGCATGCTGGCAGCAAAGCTGTCTGCAGACCTGCACAGAGGGCTGTGCTGGCAGGGCTTTGTGCTGCAGTGGTCTCCTCTCCTGGAGAAATGGCTGCAGCTTCAGCTGGCAATAGGCTTTTTATTGTTTGGGGTTTGTTGTTTTTTTTTTTAATAGACAAAGTGCCCTAAGAGCCTTAGGAATTGATTGGAGTGGCTGGGGGCAGGGAGCATTGCCTGTCTCTGCCCACTTACAGATAAACCTGGGTCTCAGCAGTTTTTACCTTCTACCTGATTTGAGTGTGTTTAACCTGTTTTCAGAAGGTGCAGACATCTGGCAACCTGTCTTGCTGCCTTCCTACTTAATTGTGTGCAGAGCCTACAGCAGAAATGAACCGGTGCAGGAAAGTGAGAGAGTCCTCCCAGACAAGTGACATTATCAGGATCTGAGGGATGCAGGAGCTTGAGAATGCCATGAACTTCATTCACATTTTGTTTTGGTATTTCAGCTTGTCCTGTCTGCAAGGAGAGAGCTTTTCCTTCAGCCCTCGTGGGCTGGGAGAAATTGGATTTGAAGGTCACAGACCTCAGCAGAGCAGTGCTCAAACGAAATAAAAATGGGAGTATGGGATAAAGCCTGTGGGAGTTCACTCTCTGCTCCTCACTCCCCTGCTGTGTGTCTCTGCTTGTTTGGGGAGTTGAGCTGCTGAGCCTGCTGGCTTTCTGCAGCAGGCAGGCACTGGGGGGGCATTCCTGTGACAACACAGAGACTCCTGTGCTGGATCTGGGCAGCTGTGCAGAGGGAAATGCAGAGATGCGACGCTGGGAGGCTTTGCAGAGGTGACCATGCCACAGGGAATAAGAAGTAGAGGCTTTCTCAGCACACGATGTGAACCCCTAGCTTGGTGCTTTAAAGGGCATGTGTGGGCAGCTGGTCACAGCTCAGCGTGAGGGATCTTCACTGTTTGAATACTCAGCTGAAGCTAGTGAGACCATTAGTAGGTGTGCTGCCAGCACTGCTGAGAAATGCAAAGTGGATGGGCTTGCTGCAGTTAGTCACCAGATCTGATGTGTCAGCTCCCAGGCATCTGACTGCAGGGGGCCAGCTCAGCCTCTGGCTTTGCCATTGTCTGCTGACCTGCTGCAGCTCTCCGGGCAGCACAGAAGCCTCTGGTTATTGCTTAGTGAGGGCATGCAGGGATATTTACTCATGCCAGCTCGTGATTCTTGTTTGTGAAGCAGCATAAACTGCACTGCAGACAGGGCAGTATCATTTCCTTGGCTGGGCTGCCTTTCTGCTTCCCCATCCTCAGCTGCACAGGCCCCTCCTCCTCCTCCCCCCCGGAACCATCTGTTGGATGTCACCCACCACACTTGACCTATTACAGATCTCTTTCTCTGATAATTTCTGCTGGTGAGTGCTGGCCCTGCTAGAAACTTCATCTTATTTCTCCTTCAGAATTGGTCTGATACTCATCAAAGCACTGCTGGAGGAAAACAGTTGTGCTTGGCCGTTGTGGCTTGACCTGAAACAAGTGCTGCACAAATGCAGCACTTGTGCTATGTCTGGGAGGCTTGGCCAGCAGAAGAAAGGCACCATCTAAAATCAGCATGGGATTCAGTTTGTTCAGTGCTGTGGGAGACATGCAAATGGTGGAGGGCTCATCAGAAAAGCCTCTCCAGCCAGACTCTTCCTCCTGCCCCCCAAGCAACTCTGTCAAGCTCCACAGCAGAGTAGGCAGTGTAGGATCCCTTATTGCATGTTGGGGTTTCATCCCTGAGCTGCAGAGGCACACACATGTGTGTTTGGACAGCTGGGAAGGAGACTTTTTGCCTTCAGACACAATCCTCTTGCCCACATTCAATGTGTTGCCTTTTGGGGTTTGTTGCCTTTCTGGAAGGACTGAGATGGTGAATGCTGCTTTATCTTTCCTTTCTGGTCCAATTCTCCTAGCTTCAAAGTTTGCTGAGAGCTGCCAGGCTGGAAGGTGTTTGGCTGAAGATTATTTAAGGCAGAGATCTACTTGAAAGTGTTCAACAAAGGGGCTGAAGGGGCTGGAGCACTGCCCTGTGAGGAGGGACTGGGGGACCTGGGGCTTTGTGGTCTGGTGAAGATAAGATTTAGAGAGGCTCTGATAAATGTTTATGAAGGTGAGTGCTGAGTGTCAAGAGGAAGGGCACAGGCTCTTCTCAGTTGTGCCCTGGCACAGGACAAGGGGCAGTGCATATAAACTACAGCTCAGGAAGTTCCACCTCAACATGAGAGAGAAATTCTCTACTGCAAGGCTCATGGAGCACTGGCACAGGCTCCCCAGAGAGGTTGTGAAGTCTCCTTCTCTGCAGACTTTGAAGACCTGTCTGGATGTCTTTGTGGCCTGTACTAGTTTATGATCCTGCTCTGGTCGGGGGCAGGACTCGATGATTTCTGGAGGTCCCTCCCAAGCACTAACATCCTGTGATGGTGTTTGGAGAACCTGTCCTGCCCCTGCCAGGGAAGAAAGTGGGTGCTAGTAGATGTAACTTGCACCACAGGGAACAAAGCTGAGTTCAGCATCAGCTCAATGGAAAGGAAGTCCTCCTGCAGGGCAGACTTGCAGCAGTGTCACACTGCAGTGACTGGGGACCTGTCAGAACACAGCCTGCTGTCTGCTGCTGCTGCTGGGACCAGATGAGCTTCCCTGCCTGCCTTCCATCTTGAGATCCATCCTGAGCCTCAGTGTCGGCAGCATCACGCTCTGGTTGTGCTCCTGCACGTTCCCTCTGGTAACTCACTGCCTCTCTGTGTTGCCAGGGTTGCCGTGGAAGTGGTGACCACCATGACCTCAGCTGATGTGATGTGGCAGGATGGCACCGTGGAGACAAACATCCGCTCCAACGAGCTGATCCCAGTCCATCACCTGGACAACAACGAGTTCTGCCCTGGGGACTTTGTGGTGGACAAAAGAGGTATTGGGTGTCAAAACCACGCTCTGCTCAGGGAGGTAACCTGCTCCTGGTTGCCAAGTACTCCTCCAGCTGCCTCATCCTCATGTACATTGTAGCCCTTCTTAGGTAGCTGTTAGTGCTCCTCGCCTGAGAGGCACAAAAGCCTGACAGGCCACACAGTGATTAGCTGACAACAGCAACATCAGCAGAGAACCAAGAGCTGAACACCAAAGCTGACCTATGACAACAGGCAAGATGTGGAGCAAAGCCAGAAACCTCAGGGTGCCTCTAGAGCAGAGGTGGCCCAGCTCCTCCTTGAAAAGGCAAACAACTCTTGCAGAAGGAGGGGAGAAATAATCAGCTCCCCTCAGGCTGCTTTCCTTCTGTGGCCTGTCTGTCAAGATGATTTTTTTTCTTAGTCTTGGGATCCAGAGGCATTTCCTTGCAGCCTGTTTTCTTTTTCAAGCCAGTTGGTGACACTGCTGCAGGTCACAGTATAAGTTCAAGGAGAGATACAGCTCTTGGAGATGAAATATTGATGGCACACCATCTGGCTCCCAACTCCTCTTCTGGCAGGGCTTGACCCTCAACAGTGGGGAGCACAGGAGGTCATCCAGCTGGGAAGAGGGGAAGCTGATTTACCCAACACAGATGCTGCTTTGTCTGGCCATTTCTGATGGGTAGTAGGTCTAGCAGGTCTTGTGGGTTAGACACAGACCATGGAAACTAAACTTACTGTTCTCCAGCATTCTAGCTTGGCCCCTGGGAATCTCAGGTCCTCTCTGCCAAACATACTCTCCAAGCAGTCTGGGATCCCTGCAGTTCCTCTGTCCCCCTTCTAAGGATGCCAGGAGGTGGATCTTTGCCAGAAATAAATCTGAAATATGCCTGGACAGCAGTGTGCTGGACAGCAGCCCAGGCCTAGAGGGGAGGTCTGGGTCCAGCTTTGCTGTTGGTCCCTGATGTGTGCACTCACACATGTATCCTGCCTGCCTCCTACCTTTGTTGTCCAGTCCCTTTTTTTTTTTTTCCAGAGGAGCCAAACTGTAGTGGGTAGCACCTTACTAAATGGAGAGCTTGGCAGCTCAGGCAGCTCTCAGGCAGCTCGTTGCCAGCCTGTCCAGAAACTGTTGAGAGTCTTGGTGTGTAGAGCTGACTTGGAGGGCGGAGCACTAAGGTGACAGTGAGATTGCTCTTGGTGAATAGAGCTCAAAAGTGATCCCAGAGTGACTGTGTTCATTCTGTCATCACTCCGTGTCCCATTAAGATGCACCTCGTTAGCTGAGCACTGATCTGACTGTGTAGGAGGCACTGTTTTGCCTCCTGCCATTCACAAATGGAAGGTTTCAACCACGAGAGCTTAGGAGCTGATAGCCTCGGTGTGCCAAGTCTGTGCTGCTCCTCTTAACCTCTCTGTTTTCTTCCCTACCAATGGCACCAGCAGCTCAGAGCTCCCAGGACCCAGGGTTGTATGGAGTTGTGCAGTCTGGGGACCACATCGGCCGTACCTGCGTGGTGAAGTGGTTCAAGTTGAAACCCAGTGGAGATGATGTGGAGGTAAGAGCAGGAGTCAGCACCTGCTGGAACCAGAAAGAGCAGCCCCAAAGCAGCACAAGCTTCACTGGAACACAGAGACAATCCCAGGAGTCAGCTCTGCAGCAGAGCTTGTCCTTGAGGATGGGAACAGCAGTGTGCTCTGGGGCCTGGGAGGCTTAGCTGGAGTTGGTGTCACTTTGTATTTATAGATGCCTGCAAGGCAGCCAAGACCAAGCAAGGGTTTACATCTCACAGCCAACATCAGACTCTGGTATTGATGAGGAGTTCTGCTGAAGCTGTCACGGCCAGTTGGTGTTTGGAGTTCACCATAATTTTTTTTTCCTTCCCCTGTCCTTGTTGGTTCTCAGAAAGAGGATCAATCTATTGCACCTTGTCCTGCTTTTCTCTGCACAGTCAGCCTGAGAATGTTTTCTTGACAGACTGCAGTTGAGTTGGAGATGAGGGGGGCAGCACGAGGCACAGAGCTGGTGTACTGATTTCTGCCTTAGGATGGGAGATGAAATTGTGCTGACTCGGCAGCATGGATGGAGTTGGCCTCCACTCTACCAATTTCTCATGATCTGTGGGCTCCCAGAGCTCTTCCTCCAGGAGATATCAAAGGAAATTTGTTTCCCATTGACTGACAAGGGGTTTGGGTTTTTTTTTTTGTCAGACATTTCCTTTCAAAAGTGAACTCTTAACCCTTTGGGCCCGTGTGAAGTGCTGGGAGAAATCAGAGTGCGCAAGAGGGAACAGAACATTTCTGTTTGCATGTCTCATGATCACAGTGATGTAGAACCTTGAAGTAAAGGTGAGGGTGAGCAGATGAGACAGAATTATCTGCTTCATCTCCTGGTTGGGCCTTGATTGATGTGCTACCAGATGAGGTGACAAAAAGGGACTTTGGCAGCTCCCCGCAGGCCCTCGGAGCAGCCGAACATTGCCGCCAGTATAAGGCGAAACACTTCCAAGTGTTGCAGGTGTGCTGTGGAGTTGGGAGCAGCACCCTGGAGCTGAGATGTCCTGGTTGTGTCTGTGCAGCTGATCGGGGAGGAGGAGGATGTGAGTGTCTATGACATTGCTGACCACCCTGACTTCCGCTTCCGCACCACCGACATCGTCATCCGCATCGGCAACTCGGACGGAGCCACGGCTAAGGAAGATGAGGTGGGTTCTGGGCACAGGTCTCTGCCTCTGTCATCACCAGGTCTTAGTGGAGATGCTTGAAAGAGTCCCTAGGAGATCCTTGGCACCTCATGGGCATCCTGAACTCCCTGGCTTGCTGCTATGGTGGCAGCATCCTCTGCTCTCATGACCGATGTTGAATCGCAAAGCCTGGTCAGAGACTCACAGAATCAGCCAGGTTGGAAAAGACCTCCAGGATCATGGAGGCCAACCTAGCACCTTCTCATTAACTAATCCATGGCACTGAGTGTCTCATGCAGCCTCCTTTTAAACACCTCCAGGGATGAGGAATCCACTACCTCCCCATGCAGCCCATTCCAATGCCAGTCACTCTTGCTGGGAAGAACTTCTGCCTAACATCCAGCCTGAACCTGCCCTGGCACAGCTTGAGGCTGTCCTCTTGTTCTGTCCCTGAGTGTCTGGGGGAAGAAACCAACCCCCAACTGGCAGAGGGGAGATTGAAATTGGATCTTAGGAGGAAGTTCTTTCCAGTGAGGGTGGTGAGACACTGACACAGGTTGCCCAGGGAGATTGTGGAGCACAGAATCACCCAATGTGATCAAAGGTCACGTTCTGTGCTTCTGTGCTCCACAACCTCCCTGAAGGTGTTTAGGACCAGGCTGGATGAGGCTTTGAGGGACCTGTTCTAGTGGGAGGTGTCCCTGCCTCTGGTGGGAGTTTGAAACTGCATGAGCTTTAAGGTCCCTTCCAACCTAAACCTTCCTATGATTCTGTGACCTGACTACAACCTCCTTTCAGGTAGTTGTAGAGATCAATAAGGTCTGCCCTGAGCCTCCTCTTCTCCTCTGATGAAGATGTAACCTTGACATTGGTGACAGAGTCTGTGGCAGAGCAAGGACTGTGCTGAGACAAGAATCCAACATATATGCCCGAGGGGTTTTAATCAAATTCTTGCTTAGGATTTCAGAGTGACTTGTAACAGGAGGATGTTCTGTGCACTCCTGAGCAAGAGTGAAGGTGGATTTGCCATGAAGCCAGTTTCACTTGACAGCAGAAGGCTGAGGTTCTGCTTTCCAGCTGAGTTGTTCTGCACACATTAATTCTGTGAAGCTGGGGAGGAAGAGGGAACAATTTCTATTGCAGAGGATGCATTCTTTGATAGGTTTCCTCGCTGTGCAGGCAGCTTTTGAGCCTGCTGCCCTAAGAAGGGTTAAGAGGTGCAGTGCGGCTCCAGTTTCAGCAGCAGGAAACGCATCCCAGCTTGCCCAGCTGACCTAAATAATCTTCCTCCAGTGCCAGGTGCTGCTTACAAGCACATCCCGTGCCAGCTGTGACTTGTCTCTTCATGCCTCTGCTTCCTCCGACGCTGGGTGTGGGAGCACAGGGCTGGCCGGTGGCAACCCCACTAGAGGGCAGCCCCATTCAGGGGACGGTCCTGTCCCCTTGCTGCCACTGGCACAGCCCCAGCCCTGCTGCCTGCGGGAAGGCCACAGCCCGGCAGTGGCCCCCATCTCCATCAGAGGTCAGGATCTGCTGCCAGCCCAACCCTCTGGGCCCTCTCCTCTCCCCCACCCCCGTGGCAGCACTGTGGGACTGCTGTGTGTAGGATTTTCTCCCCCTCTCCGTAAGACCCCAAGGCTCCTGCTGCAGGCATTGCTTTAGGTGGGTCTCCAACCCAGGAAATATCTTCTCCAGACCTTCCTGGCTGTGCACTGAAGGGCCTGGGAAGGAGAAGGGACTGACAAGCTGCTCTCTTGCTTCCACAGCCCTCGGTGGGACAGGTGGCTCGCGTGGATGTCAGCAGCAAAGTGGAAGTGGTGTGGGCTGATAACACCAAGACAATCATTCTGCCTCAGGTGAGGTCCTGCTCCAGCTCACCAGAGCCCTCTCATTCTTAGCTGGGTGGCTTTAAATTTTGGGTGCAGAGAGATTCCTTGGGCGAGGGAGCCTTGCTCCATTTACTGGTGCCTCCCCACATGACAGGATGGCTTCCCACATGTCAGCACTAGAAAAGCCTCCCTTTGGCAGGAAAATGGGCAGCTCACAGGCCATCACTGCTCAGGAACACTGAGAACAGGGCAGGCTGCTGCTCCTCTCACACGTTACTCTGCACATTCTGACCACAACCTCCTGGCCTCCAGCACCTGCTGTGTTGCAGAGGGGATCATCAATCCTGGCTTGAGCCCAGGCTCACTGCATTGCCCAACCAAGGCACTACTGAAAGGCTATGGCTTGTTCCATCTTGCTTGTGGAATGGCACCAGAGTGCTGGCTAAAGAGGCTTCTCCAGAAGCTGGGCTGCAGACAGAAACTGTCACCTTAGTTAAGCTGGGGATCAGACCCAAATACCTTCCAGAGCAGAGAAGGAGAAGGGTTGAGAGGCAGGTTAAGAATACAGCCATAGGCATGCTGTTGATCTGCTGAAGCTCCTTGCTTTGTCTTCTGCCTTGCTCTGTTCTTGCTGTACTGTCTTGTAACCTTATTCACTGCTCCACATGGAGTTTCATCCCCTGTCTCCTCTCCTTGTTGCCTCAAATTAAGGCAGACAGCACAGAGATTAAAGACCTGTTTCTGTAGGGTCCCATCTCCATCACGGTGGCAGAGAGCACCGCTGCAGAGCACAAACTGCTCCACCAAGATTCCTTTTTCGAGCGAGCAGCTCTGCATTAATTACAGTAGAATAGTCAATGCCTGCACTATGGCAGTGGACTTAGAGCCTCACAAAGCAGGCTGCTGTCTCCCTTCCCCCTGTTGTCACATGTGCTGGGATCAAGGGCACAAGCAGAGGTCTGATGCGTGCTCCACAAAGGGCTGTTCTGCGGCGGCAGCTCCTGCTGTGTCACGCCAGTCCCTTCGATTCCGCTCAGCCTGCCCGACCATGGGAGCTGGGCAAATGTCAGCAGCCTGACTTATCACTTGGGAAAACTCTGATTTATCAATGTCCCTCCCTGTGCCCCAGAGCCAAGTCTGGGGGCTTTTTTGTTTTTTTTTTTTCCCCTCAGCTCTAAAAATAAAGGTGGCATAGCTGGATAATTAACTTCCCAGCCGGGAGTGGGCTTAGCTTGGGGGGCAGTGAGTTCCAAAGGCCTTCCCTGCCTGCAGTCACTTGTGTTGAGCCCAGCTGACCTCTCTGGGTGGCACAGAACTGGCTAACCAGTTCAGGGCTTTGACAGGAGGAGCGAGTGTCCATGTGCTTGAGCCCCTGGGGTCGTATCTTGCTGCAAGATTAAGAGGATTCTTGAGCTGCCATTCAAGTGCCAGAAGCCTGCAGATAAAATGCTTCATCTCAGTAGCTCTTAGCACAGCTCTCTAAAGTTGTTCTTGCTCCCCTGCTGCTGCCTCGGTGCTCATACCAGCATGATGATAAGATGTGAGGCTGGGTGGTGTGTGGATGTAGTGAGTACATCCAGTAGTGAGGGAAAGGGAGCATTTTACAGAAGAGCTTATTCAGCAGCTTGGGTTTGGCTTCATTGTCCCGGCTTGAATTTTAAGCAGCAGTGACATACAACAGCTAAAGCAGCGTAGCAAGGCTCTGACAGCCTGTGGTGTGTGCCACAGAGGAAGAAAGCTGGCAGGGAAATGTTTTCCTGGTTCCAGCATTGTCTCTGTGGTAGGATGGAATGTGGAGGCAGCCAGACCAAGGCTCAGTGCCGCCAGAGTGGCTGGTGCAGGAGCAGAAATGCTAACACCACTGGGGATACCCAATACCTTCTGAGCTAGCTCTGTGTCCAGAAGCCCTGGGGCCATCCAGGTGGCTGTTTGGTGCCTGTCTGCTGCTCTTGGTGGCTGGATCCCAGCCACTGGGGTGACTGCAGCCCACCTAGGACGTGCCCTAGTTTCCCCCCACCTCTGCTTTGAAGGGCAGAGGGATGGAGCTGTGCTGATTCCTAATCTGTGCTGCTCACTGATGAGCACATCCTGTGGATCAAACAAATCTACCCTGTACGGGTGGAAGGGATTGAAACAGCCCAACAGATTCCAGCTGGGAGCTTCCTTTTCCTGGGGATTGCCTGCACTGAGGAAAACAAACAAACAAAAAAAACCAAACAAAAAACCACAAACAGAACTAAAAACTCTGTGCTTCAACCTAACTGCTCTGCTGTCTTTGTGACTCTGCTTTCCTCCAGCACTTATACAACATCGAGTCAGAAATTGAGGAGTCAGACTACGACTCGGTTGACGGCAGCACCAGCGGGGCATCCTCGGAGTGGGAGGATGAAAGTGACAGCTGGGAAACAGACAATGGCCTCATGGAAGACGACCACCCAAGAATTGAGGAGTTAGAGCCTGAGGAACCAGCAGCAGAGGAGGTAAAAAAAGTAGAGGAACAAGTCCAGGGAGCTGTGGCTCTGGCAGCTGCAGACCTTGCCGCGGAGAAAGCTGGCAAGGACGGGGCCCCAAAGAGCTTCCGGGAGCTGAAGGAGGCCATCAAGATCTTGGAAAGCCTGAAAAACATGACTGTGGAGCAGCTGCTGACTGGCTCCCCCACCTCTCCAACTGTGGAGCTGGAGAAGCCCACGCGGGAGAAGAAGTTCTTGGACGATATTAAAAAACTGCAGGAAAACCTGAAGAAGACCTTGGACAATGTGGCTATTGCTGAGGAAGAGAAGATGGAAGCCATGGTGGAGACGGAGAAGAAAGAGGAAAAAACAGAGGTGCAGACACCAGTCAAGTCAGAGTGGCCCAGTGAGACCCCAGTGCTCTGCCAGCAGAGCGGAGGCAAGCCTGGGGTCACCTTCACCAGTGCCAAGGGAGAAGTCTTCTCCGTGCTGGAGTATGCTCCAGGTGAGTGTGTCCCACCAGGCCAGTGCAGGAGCCTCTGTCCCTCATTACTGTCCTGCAGTGTTTCTTTCTCCACAGTCTTCTCAGGAAGGCCTTTTGGCAGGAGTGTCCTCTCTTCCCAGTCCTTTATTCAGCACTTGGGGAGGAGGAATTAACCACAGAATGGTCAGGGTTGGAAGGGACCTCAAAGCTCATCCAGTTCCAACCCCCCTGCCATGGGCAGGGACGCCTCACACTAGATCAGGTTGCTCAGAGCCCCATCCAGCCTGGCCTTGTAAACTGCCATGGGTGAGGCTTCCTCCACCTGCCTGGGTAACCTGTTCTGTAGAACAAACTCTTCTGGGACTTAAACCTGGCTTTTAGATGGCATCAAAGAACCTTAGAGGTTGGAAGAGACCTCCAGAGATCGAGTCTAACCCCCCTGCCAAGGCAGGGTCACCTAGGTAGGATCACCAGGCACTACCACAGCTTCTGAAGCCACAGGATTGGGCTTCTCCTTTGTCCCTGTTGGTAGGTAACTTTTGAGGTCTGTGGAGTTCAGTTGCTTCCCGTGGCAGATTAATTCCTGGAAGCTGCAGGGTTTGTTCAGGCTCTCTTGCAGGGATGGATTGGTTGGGCAGCAGAGCAAGGACAGCTGGTGTGCTTGTGCTGGGTGTCCTCGGTGGGTGAGTGTCCTTGGTCACTTGTGCCAATGCTCATCAGCCAAAAATAAAGAGGAGCATCTGGTTGTGGGGAACATTGGTGACAGCAGAGCCCAAGGTGCTCGGTGAGCCAGGGCAGGCCTGAGGAGGAAGGGTGGCCAAGCTGTTGGGAGCCTGCAGGTGTGTGGAGCTGTGCTCAGGGCCTGCAGAGGAAGTGTGATCATCACTTTGTGTGAGGGATTCATTGTCCCAGCTGTGGTGTGGGGTTCCTTGGGGGGCACAGGGACAGTGTTTTGTGGGGCCAACGAGAACAGGAGGTGTGGGTTGTGGGAAGAAGCAATCTGCAGGCTGCCTTCCTGGCTCCAGCACCAAAGGCAACTCGGGTTTAACACACGGGCAGATCTGCCTCCACAAGGAGCCTCTGGCAGTTTCCAAAGGCAGGCTTTAATCCTGCTCTCCTCCTTGCCCCACAGATACCCATGCCTTCAAGAAAATGGAATTCCAGCCCCCAGAAGCAAAGAAGTTCTTCAGCACGGTGCGGAAGGAGATGGCTCTCCTGGCCACCTCCCTGCCTGATGGCATCATGGTTAAAACCTTCGAGGACCGAATGGCAAGTGCCTGGGTGTCAGTGCTGGGCTGCCTCTGGGACCTCCTCTGCTTGGCCTTGATCCCTTGCATTAGAGCTGCAGGAGTGTGTGCAGCAGCTGGAGCGTGGCTGGAACTCCAGCAAAGGGCTGCTGCTGCCTGCCCCGGGGAGCTCTGGGGTGCAGGAAGCCTGTTTGGGTGCTTTGGCTGTCCCACCACGCAGGAAAGGCAGGAGGGCAGCCAGCAAGGGGTGAGCAGAGAGCAGCTTTTGGGGGATTGCTGGCTCTCCAGGTCAGAGGTTCACTCTGCTTTCAAGCTGTAGTAGCAGTGCAGCTTGTAGGGGGAAGGTGCCCTGGGATGCATTGCTTGAGCTGACTGTTGCACGGCTGAGGCAATCCCACCCCCTCTCTCGCCCTCTGCAAAGTAGAAGCTGCTGAGGCAGGAGGAGGTTTCACAGTGCCTGGCTTCCCTTGCCTGTCCCCACAGGATCTGTTCTCAGCACTTATCAAAGGCCCCACACGCACACCCTACGAGGATGGCCTCTTCCTCTTCGACATCCAACTGCCCAACATCTACCCTGCGGTCCCACCGCTCTTCCGCTACCTCTCCCAGTGCAGTGGGAGGCTGAATCCCAACCTGTACGACAACGGCAAAGTCTGTGTCAGCCTCCTGGGGACGTGGATAGGCAAGGTAAGGCTTCCACCCACCCCTGGGGGAGTGGTGGTGCTGCCAGGCTGCCTCTTCCTGCCAGGCCAAGAGCCCTGGGTGACTTTCTGCTCTCAGGCGGTGCTTGAGCTGCAGGCGATGTGGCTCTTGGGGTCTGTGTCAGATGTCTGGAGCATTTAGATTCTTCTGGGACTGTATTTGGCTCTTGTCCTTCCTTGACGAGAAGCCTGCAGTCAGGCAAGCTGAGCTGTGTCATGCTTGGACAGAGCAGAGATGGCAAACACCAGCACGGGATGTTCTCCTCTGATTTGGGTCTCTGTCCCCACGCTCGCAGCCTAATCAGTGTGGCACAAAGTCCAGCTGGAGATTTGGAATAAGCAGAGCATTGGGCCGGGTAGATCAAGAGGGCAGCCAGGGAGGGGCTGGAACTGGGATATAGAATTAGGCCATTCCAGGCAGAACTGGCTTGATGGCTCCCTGGTTGGAGCAGTGGGGCAGCAGCACAGCATGTGCTTGTCGAGTCTGTCCCTCGTTCCTCAGTGACAGGAATGCAGAGGAACTGGGCCCTTGCTTCATCCAGCACTATCCTGGAGCATACTGGTGGTGCTTCAGCCCTTTGATACGTTTGTGTGTGCATTTCAGGGCACGGAAAGGTGGACCAGTAAATCCAGCCTCCTTCAAGTGCTCATCTCCATCCAAGGTAAATGTTTCTGCAGAGCCTGTGGGACAGGAACTGTCAGGGGGAGGGGAGGGAGATGCAGGTTTGGGGCTTGGCAGGGGGGCACACAGATAGCATCGTCCACTCCGGCTGAGTCAGTGCTGCTTTTTGCTCTCACCTTGCTGGACAAAGCAGTGTCCTTATCTCCTCCCATTCAGCAGCCAAAGCAGGTGCAAGCTTTTCTCGTGCCCTGCTTCTTGGCTGTGTCCCAGCTCCCTGACAATGCTTTCCCTTTTTCCTGCTGCAGCAGCTGAGCACAGAGCTGTTCTGCTTGTTATTCTGAGCTGGCAGAGGTGAGCCCCTGTGTCCTCAGCCAGTTACCAAAGTTAGTTGAAGCTGCTAAACTGGGCTCCACTCTCAGCACTGCTTTTTATCCCCGCTGAGTCACCTGCCTGTCCTACACCAGGCATATTTTTGCACATGATGACAGTGTTTGTGCTCCTTCTGAAGCAGAGAAGAATCAGGGGTGTGTCTAGACCAGCCCCCGGGGCTTTGCCCTGCCTCATGTAGTTTGAGGGCAGACAGACTAAACCAACTCTTTTCCTGAAGGCAAACTGTCCGTGCAGGCATGTGACTGGAGAAACCTTTGACACCAGAGCAAGGGTTCCTGCAGGTGACTGCTGCAGTTTGGCAGCCTCACAGTCCACCTGTATTTTTTTCCCTGGTGGAAGAGCACCAGAAGAAAATCTTTTTGTCATTTACAAGGCTGAGGATGCCAATTGAGAAAAGGAAATGTTAAATGTTTTACTGGAGTTAACTTGGTGAAAGATCTCCTCTTCCCTCCCTCCTGCCTGGGCTGTCAGAGACTGATGAGCTCACCTCCACCAGCCCTAATGCAGCTGGTGGCTGGCTGCCAGCAGCCTGGCAGTGTTGGTGCCATTGCTACATACATAAAATTACACTAAACCAGCAGCAAGCAGGAAGGTTGGTATGGGTGACTTGGCACAGTGTTCTCTGTCTTGGAGCTGCACTGCCTGCTGGGACTCTGCTGGGTGGGGTAGGACCTGGCCAGCCCAAAGCCCATTGCTGGAGATTGGCCTTTGTTCTGCTGGAGAGGAAGAGAGAAGCTATTTATGTAAGAGGGGAAAAAAAAAAAAAAAAGCTTTAGGTGTGCTTGTGGAGTTTTTGCTAGGAAGGGGGTGGGGGAGGGGAAGAAGCTTTGAAACCTTTCCCCTGCTGCCCTTTTGACCTCTTGTTCATGCCCTCTGCACCGCACTGGTGGAAGACTGTGCTTGCCAGCCCAGGAATCATAGAATGGGCTGTGGTCAGCCCCCACAGATCCTGAATGTGCCCCTCTTGGTAGCATCCTAGCTCCCCCCTGCCCTAGCAGAAGACCACAGACCCACTGCTGTGAGTGCTTCCCTTGCCAGGCCACTCCGTTGCACCTTGCATGTTCTTGGTTCTCTCTGCAGCATGCCCAAAGCCAAAGCAGTGCCCACCCCTGCAGTGCCTGCTGCTAGCCCAGGGCTGGCAGTGGCTGTGTGCATTTGGGTGAAGCTGGTGGGACCCCCTCAGCACTGGAATGAGCTGCCTGGGGAGGTGCTGGAGTCACTGTCCCTGGAGGTGTTGAAGCAAAGCCTGGCTGGGGCACTCGGTGCCATGGTCTGGTTGATTGGCTGGGGCTGGCTGCTAGGTTGGGCTGGATGAGCTTGGAGCTCTCTTCCAGCCTGCCTGATTCTCTGATTCCATGGTTTAAGGTGAATCTTCTAGGGCAGGGTTATGGATTTGGCTTGGTGATCCTGAGGGCCTTTTCCAACCTGGATGTTTCTGTGATGCTAGTGGGACCCCCCTCAGCGGGGTGCAGGTAGGGGGGGACCCCTCGAACCTCAACCACTCAGGCAGGACTCGGGGCCCGGCGGTGCCTGACGACGCTGCTCAGTCCGGCTCCTCCTGTCAGCCCTGGGTGTCCTCTCTCTCGGCAGGTCTGATCCTGGTGAACGAGCCCTACTACAACGAGGCAGGCTTCGACAGCGACCGTGGCCTGCAGGAGGGCTACGAGAACAGCCGCTGCTACAACGAGATGACGCTGATCCGGGTGGTGCAGTCGATGATGCAGCTGCTGCGCCGCCCCGTCGAGGTCTTCGAGCACGAAATCCGCGAGCACTTCCGCTGCCACGGCTGGCGCCTGGTGTCCCGCATCGAGGCCTGGCTGGAGACCAACGAGCTGGTGGAGAGGAGCCACGAACGGGCCAACGGCGCCGATGCCGCCGGCGGCGCCGCCCCGCCCGAGAGCCCCGGGGACAGCGCCGAGCAGGCGGCGGCCGCGGAGCTCTCCGATTCGGCGCTGGACGGCAAGGAGGAGCTGGACGAGGCGGAGCCCGCGGCCGCCTCCGCGGCTGGGGACCTGCAGCAGTACTCGGACTCGGAGGGCGCAGGCCAGGCCAGGGGCACGGAGCTGGCCAGAGACCGAACGGACGAGGGGAAGGCTGCCCAGGACTCTGCCTCGCAGCCCAGCGTGAAACCAAAGAAAAGGAGAAAGAGCTACAGGAGCTTCCTTCCCGAGAAGAGTGGCTACCCCGACATCGGCTTCCCCCTCTTCCCCTTGTCCAAGGGGTTCATCAAGAGCATCCGTGGTGTCTTGCAGCAGTACCGGGCTGCCTTAGCAGGGGCCAACATCCCGGAGTGGACAGAGGACAAATAAATGGTCAGGTTAGGGACAGGCAGGTGCAGGGGAGAAGGGAGAGCAGCAGAAAAGGAAACTGGCAAAATGCTGTTACCATAAACCAGCTTGTCCTTCCAGCTTTTCTTCTTCAGCTTGGTTTGTTCCAAAGAAGGTGGCAGGCCTGATGGCTCCTCCGAGGAGAGGTCCCTCCGAGCATGAGCAACTCTTTGCCCCCAGCCCTTCTTCCTTCCTCCTGTCCCACGTACCTGCTCCTCTTGCCAGCTTGGCCCTGCCGTGGTAAGATTTGAGACCTGCACAGCAGCAGTTTTGCAGCCACATTCCCTCTGCACTTTCATCTTGGGGCACCTTTCCACACAAGGACTCTTCCCCCCGACCCCAACACTACATCCAGCAGTTAGTTGTGGTGGGGCTGAAGCCAGGAGAAGTGGGTGCTGCAGTATCTAGAGGTGAAGGCCATTACCCTCACAGTCTCTCCTTTTCTTCTGCGTTGCCACAGGGCTTATGAAGTCTGCCCCAGCCTAACTCTGTTTAGACACTGGGTTGTGCTTGCACTGAAGCTGTCTACACCACACGGAGTTGTTCCACTCTTAGTTGTTCACTGATAGTTACAAAGTTCTTCTGATCAGGACTTGGTAGGCAGGACCCGAGCACAGCTCTGGTAGTGCTGCAGGGTTTCCACAGTTCTGCAGCTTCTGGTCACTCTTCTGGATGCTGTTCCAGCCCTCCCCACCTCTTTCTCCCCACCATGCATGCCTGTTGTCTAGGAACACACAGGGTTGAGGGCTCTGTCACTGAGGTATTCACATCTTTGTTCCCAGCCTTCCTGGCTATCACACAGCACTGCACCTCCCCCTGCATCTCATCCTCACCTGGGCAGGTGGCAGCGAGTGGGCTTGGGGTGTAGATCTAACAGCTAGTTTGGGGTGCTGAGCCTGGCAGGGCTGCTGCTTCTCTGTCACTGGGCTGTAGATTGGCATTTCAGAGCTGCTTGAGCCAGGGCCACCCAAGGGCAAGGCACTGCCATGTCCTGGCAAGGTAGCAGCAGCAGTTGGTGACTGCTCTGTGCTGTTACTCGGCCAGCAACTAGAGCACATCAGACACTGGAGTGGACTCTGATCAAGTCCTTCCCTTGCCAGCCTTTTCTTGTGGTGGCCTGGGTCTGCTGTGGCTGGCAGTGCCGTGGGCATGGCCTGTGCCATCCCTGATCTCTGCTGCAACACAGACACAGCTGGTGGGGTCAGCCCAAGTGTCAGCAGTGAGAGCTGCCCAAGCTGTGAGCACTTTGAAGCAGTGGCCAGAGCCTCCTGGTCAAGACCTTCCTCAAACCTCTTTCTCTGTGCACTTATCTCACTTCTGGAGCTGGGAAACCTCACTCCAGCACTGCTGTGCTTAGGCACTGGAGAAGCACTTGCTTAGCATCCATGTGGAGCACAGTCTGTCAGGGAGAGTCCGTTGGTCCTTCCACCTGGCACAGGGAGTTGGTGGTGCCAAGCTTCCCAGGGAGGAGTTGCAGTGAGCAGTCAGCTCTGCCAGAAGTAAGGATGGAGCCAAAGCTGTCCTCTGCTTTTGCTCAGTGTGGCTGTGTCCTTCCCCCAGCCCAGGCCAGGGTCTGGCCACCACCTCACTTCAGAAGAGAGGAGAGCAGGTGAATCTCAGCAGGTTTGCAGGGTGCTTTCTGCTTCTTGAAGCAGCAGGGTCTGCAGCCAGCTCCCCCTGCCTGGCTGCTCTCTGTGCCTGCTATCTCCAGCTGCTCCCATGCTGTTGCAGAGCCGGGGGCGTGACTGTCAAGCTCTTTGTGTCACCATCCGCTGCTGGCGCTTGGGGAGGCAGGTCCTGGTGCTCCGGAGGAAGCAGAGCTTAGCTGTGAAGGAAGTCCTGGGCCTGCAGAGCTCTCCCAAGCACTGGACTGCAGGTGGGTCTGGTCCTGCACCAGCACCGGGAGCCCTCCCTGCCTGGCAGCATGGCAGATGCCCACTGGGGTGCAGGGAGATGCTGTGAGCCCCAGGCAGGGCAGCTGGAGCTGCCCCTGAGACTCAGGGCTGCAGCTGGCAGGGATGAATGAGTCCCTTTGAGCCAGGAGTGGAGGCGTCTCCAAAAGGCAGAGGAGGGGTGAGGCTGCTGCAGGGCAGGGGAAGGGCAGCCTGAGAGGCTCATTCCACAAATGATTAAGCCTCTTACTCACCAGACAAAACTCTGCTTGGTGACCTACAGATGCTGACTTGTCCACTGAGCTGTAGCTGGAGGGATGGAGGAGCTCTGAGGGGCTCCCTGCTTTGCCCACCCTTCACTCTCTACTGTTCTCATCTCACAAGGAAGGTGTTGGCAGGGTCTGGTCATGCTGCTCGAGTCCTCCCCTTGGCCCAAGAAGCCTCTCTTGTTTTCTTCTGGTTCTAATCAAGAGCTTTTGCACAGGTTCCTGGGGCTTCCCACCCAGGAGGCCTGGATTGGCCTTTCTGGAAGGGGATGCTGCTCCCCAGCTGCCCCTGGCTGTCCCACACCGAAGCCTGCACAGAGGTTTACAGATTTTTTTTTTTAATTATTATTATTATATTTTTTTTTCTAAAGCTTTTGATAATGTGAAGCTCTTGGGTTGATGAGGTTGGTGATGAGCACACTGCAGCTATATAATGTTTTTTTTCCTTTCTCTCCTTTTTTTTTTTTCTTC
>VWZI01014518.1:527493-564666 GCA_013396835.1 Psilopogon haemacephalus
TTCTTTTAAAAATACATGCCCCCCTGCCTGTCCTCCCCCTCAACGTTACTCAGACCCCTCTGCTCAGCACATAACTGCATCGCAGCCAGCAAGTGAGACTGAGCCTGGATAAGCCTTTTCAAAGGAGCTGAAGCAGCTCAAAGCTGGTGCTGTTCCCTGACCCGCCCTCCTAATCCTGCCCAACTGATAATGAAATAATAAAGGGCTGCACAGCCTTGCTCTCTCTCTCTCTCTCTGTGTGGTGTGGGGGAGGTTTCTGCTGCCTCTCTGCGTGCCAGGAGCCAGGATATTAATTACTCCCTAAGTAAACAGAATTGCTTCTTTCTTCTCCTTTGCCTGGCTGTAAAACCAGGTGTGACCATCAGCTCTCAGAGCAGGGAAGGCAAAGCTGCTCCGTTCTCCAGGAGAAAGGTTGGTCGTGATCTCTGCCTGCTGCCCTGCCCAGGCTCCTGGGGAGATGAGGCCAACCCCACGGCTCTGCCAGACACCCAGGTGGGGACCCACTCGTGTTGGGCCTTTCCCCACAGGGATGGAGCTGGTGACACTGTGGAGAATCTCAGAAGCAGGAGAGCAGGGTGGGCTTGGGGCAGGATGTGTTGTTGAGCACCTCCGAGGTGACAGAGCCTGGGGTCTGCCGTGCTGGTGGCTGCCCTGCAGCAGGATGCATCAATTTGTTGCCTCTGCAATTGGATCTGTCCCCTACGGGCAGGATGGCTCCGAGCCCCACCAGGAGGCAGCAGGACTGAGGACCAGAATGCGATGCTGGGAGAACCCAGAGGGCAGTGCAGAGGCTGAGCAGCCCTGGGCTGCTGTGTTGAGGCTGCTGAGCAAGGATCCAGCTGGCCCCAGGTAGGAAAGGGTTAAACAGCCCTTCCTTCCCTGGCTCACCTGAACTGCAGGGCAAGCAAGGATGGAAAGGCTTTAAAAGAGGAAGGCAGCAATAAGCTTCCTTCCCAGGGGCATGGTGGGAGGCTGAGCACCCTGCAGAGGTGCTGTGCCATGGTCTCCCAGCCATTCAGGGCACGTTTCTCCCTTGCTTTCCCCCTCCCTGGGTGCTGCTCTGGGGTTCCTCCCCACTGCTGCCCTGCCAGGGTGTCCCGATAGGAGCTTGTCCCTGCTGTCCCCATCCCTTGAGGTTCTCCTGCACCCTTAGTATCTGAGGTTTCTCTGACAAGTACAGAAGGGATCTTGGGAAGCAGCCAACTTCCTACCTCCCAAAAATAGCCTGGCCCTCTCCATTTATTATTTTTTTTTCCCCTGCAGCTTGGTTCTTTTGGAGGACAAAGCCAGCAACTTGTGACAAGGGTGCTGAGGCTGCTGTCAGGCCACTGTGCCTTGCCTGGGGGTGCTGGGAGATAGCACAGCCCCAAGAGGAGAGGCTGAGGGAGCTGGGGGTGTGCAGCCTGCAGAAGAGGAGGCTCAGGGCAGAGCTCATTGCTCTCTGCAGCTCCCTGAAGGGAGGTTGTGGCCAGCTGGGGTTGGGCTCTGCTGCCAGGCACCCAGGGACAGAACAAGAGGACACAGCCTCAAGCTGTGCCAGGGCAGGTCCAGGTTGGATGCTAGGAAGAAGTTCTTGACAGAGAGTGAGATTGGCATTGGGATGGGCTGCCCGGGGAGGTGGTGGAGTTGCCGTCCCTGGAGGTGTTTGAAAGGAGGCTGCACGAGTTACTCAGTGCCATGGGTTAGTTCATTAGAAGGGTTAGGTTGATCCCAGAGGTCTCTTCCAACCTGGCTAATTCTGTGCTTCTGTTCTATGATTCTAAGGAGTCTGGTGCTGCACTTAATCTGCCCTGCAGCACGTGGAGGGGGTGACAGCTGTGCCACAGCGCCCTTTGCCCTGCCAGCACAGGCAGGAGATGCCAGCCTTGACCTACACGACAATGCAGCAGCTTCCACTGTGCTCATGGCTTGATCCCGCAGGGCTACAGCTGTGATGGAGGCTTCCTGCCCAGCCCCGTGGTCTGATCCTGCTGCAGGAGTAAACCCAACGTCTTGTGAGGTGAAAGGGGAGACTCAACGCTTGTACGCCTGGTAAATAACCGCAGGGTGGTCCTGAGTGATTGTGGAGGGGATGGAACCACGCCGCAGGGACAGAAAGCTGCCGTCGGGCAGGGGAAAGGAGGACGAAGGCTTCCCCCGTGGTGCTCGGGCAGCGCAGCCGCTGGGGGGCTCCAGGAGGACTCAGGGTTAAAGCCCACGGGGCGGGGCCTGCCTCGCTTTGCCATAGAGCGGGGCTAGAGCGCCGCCGGGGCACTTCCGCCGGAGCCGCTGTCATCTTGGGTGAGGGCAGCGAAGCCGCCGCGCTGAGGCCGTGCCGCTCACCGCCGGGCGGAGGGGGAAGCTGGCTGCGCTCTTAGCTGCAACCTGGGGAGCAGGCGGTGGCGCTTCCACCGAGGAGGCAGATTGGACGCTGCTCTCACGCCTCCTCTTTAGGTACCGGGGCTGTCCGGGCAGCTGCCGATAGCCTTTCTCGCCTTGCGNGGCCTGGCTGGGTTTGGGTGGGGTGGGGGGGGGGGGGAGGAAGGACCCTCGCAGCTCTCGTCGCTACCCTCCGCTACCACCCTGCCCCACCACGGGACCCCCTTCTAACCTTGCTGCCTCACGGGGAAACGCTTCGCCCCCTTTCAACCTTCCCGTGCCCCCCTACCCCCCAGCCGAGGGACCGCTCCCTCTGCCTTGCCCTCCCCTTCCTTTTGGGGTTCTGCCCTGGGGCATGAGGTTCCTCTGAGTGGGGCAGGTTTGGGTTACCCCAGGCTTGGCTCCGGGGGGCGCTGTGCGGGCAGGGCAGGGCAGGGCAGCGACACACAGAGACAAATAGAGACAGACAGAGACACACACACAGACAGACCAAGGCTGCTGCTGCAGCAGCACTTTATTTCTAGAGCCATTATTTTTCTCCTCTCTTCCCCTTTTACACTTTGCCACCGGAGCGGACGGGCGCGGCCATAGGTAGCGAAGAGTTCCCTCTCCTCCTCCTCCTCCTCCTCCTCCCCACCCCTCGAGGGGCGGTGATGGAGGCGGGGAGGAAGAAAAGGATGCCACGGAAGCTGCTGGTGCCTTACAGATCTGCCCTGCCCGGCTGCGGAGCTCGGCGGGGCTCGCATGACTCTCGGGCGATGAACGCGGCCAGGAGCGGCTACCGAGTCTTCTCGGCCAACTCCACGGCAGCCTGCACCGAGCTGGCGAAGAGGATCACCGAGTGAGTTCCTTCTCTTACAAGTTTCTCCCCGACCCCTCCCCTCCCCTCCCCTGCCCAGCGCAGCGCTCCCGGGAGCGGGCAGGGGCGCCGGAGGGGCCGGGGGAGACCTCCTGCGGCCCGAGGTGCCTGCCGCAAGCGCCTCCGCTCCTGGGGCTGGAGCGCTGAGCAGCTCTGCCCTCCTCCTCCTCCTCCTCCTTGGCGCCAGCTTGTCCCTCCCCAGAGCTCGGTGACAAAACCGAGCTGGCTGCTTGCTGCCTCCTCCGTCCCTGACATCCTTTTGGACGCTGCGAACCCAGGCAGGCTGCTGCCGAGGCTGCTGGGTTTGGTGGGGTGGGGGAGAAGGTGGAAATTGTCGGTTTGGTTTTGTTTTTTTTTTTAGTGGGGTTCGGGAGGTGCTGAAAACTTTCTCTGCCGCTTTTTATCGCGGGGACAGGCTGCGGTGACTTCGGTGCTCAACAGCTTGAGCTGCGTGGGGGCATGGGAGGGTTGCCCGAGTGGAGCTCAGCACCACACCGGCGGCTCCGCCGACCCGGGGGGGGTTTAATCCGTCTGCGTTTTGGTGGGGCAGGAGAGAGCCGGCAGCGTGTGCTGACAAAGGAGAGCTTCGGGTGGGGATAGAAGCTGCCTTCTGATGAGTTTTATTGGGAGTTTTTTGTGGGTTTGTTTGTTTGTTTTGTTTTTTCCCCAGCCCATCAACTTGGGCAGAGTTTTGACCTTGGCTTGAGCAGGGATGGCTGCCCCTGGGTGCTGCTGGAGGAGAGAGGAGGAACCACTGGCTCCGACAACGGGGCTCCTGCTGCAGAAAGGAGCACCGAGTTGACCTCAGCTCTTGGTCTCTTGTTTTCAGTCAGTTGGGTTCAAATCGGGGTGCCCCCAGCTGCGGGGGCTTTTCCAAGATAGGCAGCAGTGTGTTGGGGAGAGGTCATGGACCCCAGGCTGGGGACAGAGTGGCTGAGAGCAGCCAGGCAGAGAAGGACCTGGGGGTGCTGGGTGGCAGCTGAAGATGAGCCAGCAGTGTGCCCAGGTGGGCAGCAGAGCCAGTGGCATCCTGGGCTGGAGCAGGAGCAGTGTGGGCAGCAGGAGCAGGGAGGTTCTTCTGCCCCTGTGCTCAGCACTGCTCAGCACACACCTTGAGTGCTGTGTCCAGTTCTGGGCCCCTCAGTTCAAGAGAGATGTTGAGGTGCTGGAAGGTGTTGAGAGAAGGGCAGCAAGGCTGGGGAGGGGCCTGGAGCACAGCCCCAAGAGGAGAGGCTGAGGGAGCTGGGGGTGTGCAGCCTGCAGGAGAGGAGGCTCAGGGCAGAGCTCATTGCTCTCTACCTGAAGGGAGGTTGTAGCCAGCTGGGGTTGGGCAACCAGCAACAGAAGGCTCAAGCTGTGCCAGGACAGCTTCAGGCTGGATGTTAGGAGGAAGTTGTGCACAGAGAGAGTGATTGGCATTGGAATGGGCTGCACGGGGAGGTGGTGGAGTCCCCATCCCTGGAGGTGCTCAAGAAAAACCTGGCTGGGGCACTTAGTGCCATGGTCTGGTTGATTGGCTGGGGCTGGGTGCTAGGTTGGACTGGGTAAGCTTGGAGTTCTCTTCCAACCTGTCTGATTCTATGATCCTAAAGCAGGATTTGAGTTACCTTTCTGCTGCTTCTCAGCTCCGGTCCCTAGCAAGCTGCCCCCAAAATCGAGGGGGCTGAGTGCCTGCTCACCTTCCCCACGAGGTGAACCCATCCTTGCCAGCACTTAGGCAGCTGCTGGCCCGTTCCTGTCTCCAGGGGCATGCCTGAGTTGGGAGCATTACTCAACGCAGCTGTGCTGCCACCTTGCCCTGCAGGAGGGTTTTAGCTTTTCAGCTACCTTAGCTCTGTTCAGCCCTTAGCACAGGTTGCCTCCACGAAGCTGGCTTGGCTGGGGTCACTGGTGGTGCTGGGGTGTGTGTTGGAGACTAGTGATGGGCTTCTGTGGTGTCAGGTGGGAAGGGTTGCTCCTTGTTTGGAAGTGGGAAGGGTTTGGTGTCTTTTGTTGTTTTTTTTTTGGTTTGGGGTTGGTTTTTTTTTTTTCAGTTGATGTACTTTAGCTATGTTTGATCAGTTCTGTCTCACTTTCCCTTCCCTGCCACAACTCTGAAAACGAAGCCTTCATAGCCAAAAAGGAAAAAAAAAGTGAACTTTTGCTGCAACAGATTGGATGTGGCTTTGTGAGGCTTCTCCTGTGGCGTCAGCACAGAACATGACAGAAGTCCCCTGAGGACGAGCTCGGAGTTCTCAGGACTGAAAGGGCAAATGGGCAATGTTTATTCTCTGCTCTTTGTCTTAAAAATAACTCACTTAAACAAAACAAAAACAACCACCAACCAAACAGATGTAATGAGAGGAGACACAGAGCAGGCGTCCCCGGGCCATGGCACACGCAGCTGGCTGTGTGACTGTGCTGCTCTGACCCTCTGCAGCTCTGAGGGGTGATGCTCTGGAGGGGGCAGTGACAGCAGGATCCAGAGAGTGACCCTCCTGGCTCACCCTCACAAAGGAAACTTCTGATAGAGGTGATGAGAGCTCCAGTATCAGTGAGGAGGTTGGATGCTGTGGTGGTGGTAGGAGCACAAGAGTGTGGTGCACAGCTGCTGCCTGAACTGAGGCTGGAGGGTGCAACTTTAGTGTCTGTAAAACAGGAGTAGGAGCCAGTCTGAAGTACAAAGTTCTACCCAGGGGAGGTTTCATTGTTGTAGGACCAGAGGGAATGGATTGAGGCTTGAGGAGGAGAGACTGAGACTGGAGATTAGGAAGAAGTTCTTTACAGTGAGGGTGGGGAGACACTGGCACAAGTTGCCAAGGGACTTTGTGGATGCTCCCTCCCTAGAGGTGTCCAAGGCCAGCTGGGATGGAGCCTTGAGCAACCTGGACTAGTCCCTGCCTGTGGTGGGGGGGGTTGAAACAGGATGATCTTTAAGCTCCATTCCAACCTATGAATGTAAGGGGATGCCAAGTCATAGAATGGGTTAGGTTGGAAGGGACCTCAAAGTTCATGCAGTTCCAACCCCTCCGTGCAGGGACACCTCCCACTAGAACAGGTTGCTCGAGGCCTTATCCAACCTGGACATCAACACCTCCAGGCAGGGAGCAGCCACAGCCTCCCTGGGCAGCCTGTGCCGGTGTCTCACCACCCTCAGTGCAAACAACTTCCTCCTAACATCCAGTTTCAATCTCCCCTCTGCCAGTTCAAACCCATTCCTCCTCCTCTTGTCATTACCAGGCCTTGTCAATAGTCCCTCCCCAGCCCTCCTGTAGCCACCCTCAGATCCTGGAAGGCCACTCCAAGGTCTCCTGGCAGCCTTCTCTTCTCCAGGCTGCAGAGCCCCAACTCTCTCAGCCTGTGCTCAGAGCAGAGCTGCTGCAGCCCTCTCAGCTGCATCTTGGTGGCCTCCTCTGCACTGGCTCCAACACTTCCCTGTGCTGCTTGTGCTGGGGGCTGCAGCGCTGCAGACAGTGCTGCAGGTGGGGGGTGAGGAGAGCAGAGCCAAGGGGCACAATCCCCTCCCTTGCCCTGCTGCCCACAGCTGCTCTTGCTGCAGCCCAGCACACAGTTGCTGTCTGGGCTGCACTCACACTGCAGCCTCATCTTCAGCTTTTCACCACCTCAGACCCCCAGGTCCTTTTCCTCAGGGCTGCTCTCAGCCCTTCCCCACCCAACCTGGAGCTGTGCTTGGGATTGCACCCCCCCAGGTGCAGGACCTTACACTTGGCCTTGTTGAATGTCCTGAGGTTGGCCTGGGCACACCTGTGCAGCCTGCCCAGGTCCCTCTGGCTGGATCCCTGCCCTCTAGCAAGTCGCCTGTGCCACACAGCTTGGTGCCAGCTGCAAACCTGCTGAGGCTGCGCTCTGGAACCTTTCATAGCAGGGAGGGAAGTCTCCCCCCAACAAATTAAGGTGTTTCCCAGCATCTCGTGCAGCAGTGTTGTTGCACCCACTTCCCTTCAGAGCTGGGGCTGGGGGGGCTGCCTGAACACCCTTGTAACACATCCCTTGTCTTTTCAGGTCGCTAAAGATGCCTGGCTGCTGGCTTTCCCTCTGTGTCACATCCCAGCCTCTTCTTTGCTGGGAAGGTCAGTCGTGCCTTTTTTACTAGAGTCTTAGAGGAGGGTGAGTCTGGCCTCTAATATTGTGTGTTCCTTTTAAAGGTGTTTGTTTTTGTTTTATGGCCTGCAGTAAAAGAACTTTAAACCAACACACAATATTTGGAGTGAGTGAGGGCCCCTTGGGACGCTCTGATCCTTGAGGCTGCAGAGCTGCAGACAGTGCTGCAGGTGGGGTGTGAGGAGAGCAGAGCCAAGGGGCACAATCCCCTCCCTTGCCCTGCTGCCCACAGCTGCTCTTGCTGCAGCCCAGCACACAGTTGCTGTCTGGGCTGCACTCACACTGCAGCCTCATCTTCAGCTTTGATCACATTTGGTGATTCTGTGCTCCACAACCTGCCTGGAGGTGGTCAGGACCAGGTGACTCCAGCACCTCCCTGGGCAGCCCATTCCAATGCCAATCACTCTTTCTGTGCACAACTTCCTCTTAACATCCAGCCTGAACTTGCCCTGGCACAGCTTGAGCCTGTGTCACCTCCTTTTGCTGCTGATTGCATGGCAGAAGAGCTCGATCCCACCTGGCTACAACCTCCCTTCAGGAGTTCCTCCAACATCTCAGTTTCCCAGACTGTTTTAGCTGTTACTCAGACTGTTACACCGTAGGATAAAGCAGGCAGAAACTAATGAAATTAGGAAATTCCAGAGACACCCATGAGGAACAAGCTCATGGCAAGCCACAGCACCAGGCTGACACTGCACTGCAGTCTGACCCCTTCCAGGCCACCTCCTCCCCAGCTGTGAGCTACGAAGAAATACAAATCAGGTTCTTCAGCCTGGAGAGGAGAAGGCTTCCAGGAGACCTTGGAGTGGCCTTGCAGGATCTGAAGTGGGCTACAGGAGGACTGGAGAGGGACTGTTGACAAGGTCTGGTAATGACAGGATGAGGAGGAATGGGTTTGAAGTGTCAGAGGGGAGATTGAAACTGGATGTTAGGAGGAAGCTCTTTGCAGTGAGGGTGGTGAGACACTGGCACAGGTTGCCCAGGGAGGTCATGGTGCACAGAAGCACCCAATGTGATCTTTGATCACATTGGGTGCTTCTGTGCTCCACGACCTCCCTGGAGGTGTTGAGGACCAGGCTGGATGAGGCCTTGAGTGACCTGTTCTAGTGGGAGGTGTCCCTGCCTATGGCACAGGGGGGTTGGAACTGGCTAAGCTTTGAGCTCCCTTCCAACCTAACTCATTCTATGAGGGGAGGTGGCATCAGCTCTTGCCCACCTCAGAAGATCCAGAGCTGTGGCAGGAGGCTAACAGATAATTACAGGGTAAATCTGCATCAGAGGATTTGGCCAAGGGGCAAAGAGCAACCAGGTTAAAAAGCCACACAGTTGGAGAAGGGCTGCAGGGGACAGTGACTGGGAGAGGGTGAGCATGGAGCAGCTGGGCTTTGAGATCTTCCATGTAGTTTAGTGGCTGAGCAGATTGGCTTTGTGTGGTGCCAGCTGTATGGGAAGTTCCCTTTCCAGAAGTGGACTGGTAGCAGCAGAGGGGAAAAAAAATCTGCATGGGGTTTGCTGGTGGTTCAGCTTCACAGCTCTGGCATGGCTGGAAGGAGTGATGCAAGTGGAGTCTCCTTCTCTGGAGCCTTTCCAGGCCTGTCTGGATGTGTTCTTGTGTGACCTGAGCTACATTGGATGGTCCTGCTGTGGCAGGGGGCTTGGACTCAATGAGCTCCTTGGGTCCCTTCCCACCCCTGGCATCCTGTGAACTGCTGTGTGGCAGGCAAGCAGCAGGGACTGTCCTTCAGGCATCCAGCTGGATAGATGGAGAGAGGGAAGGGAGAGCTCAGATAGTCATAAGGGTGTTTGAACAAGGCTACAGCCTCTTCTCCAGGAAGCTGCTGTTTCCTTTCCCTTTCTTGGCTTGTTCTTGTCGTGGGGAGATGAGGAAATGCACCACAGAGCTGCTGCTGTGCTGGCTGGACCCAGCTGACTGATCTTGCTTTGAAGCTTTGCTCAAGTTTGAAAAGCAATCAGAAGTCAGACTGTGGCTTGCTTTGGCCATAGCCAAGCACCAAACAGATCCTCTGCTGTCAGCTCCAGCTCCTTCTGGAGTCTGCAGTGATGTGTGGGGAGAGAGTTGGGTGTTTGTGGGGCTGGGGCCAGTGAAAGTGCTTGTAATTAAGAGGGTAAATGCCACAGTAAAATCCTGCCACAGCCAAGGGCTTTGTCTGTGTGCAGTTTGTCTGGGTTGCCCAGGGGGTGGTTGGGGCTGCACCCCTGGAGGTGTTTGCAGCCAGGCTGGCAGAGGCTGTGGGCAGCCTGCTCTAGGGTAGGGGGGTTGGAACTGGCTGATCCTTGTGGTCCCTTCCAACCTTGACTGATGCTAAGATTCTCTTCAAACTGAATATTTGCACTGGAATCTCCCTCTGGAGAGAGCCCTGCCAATGTCTTTTAGGTGCCTGTCACAGAGTGGGAGAAGGAAACACAACGCAGGGCTGAGAGCCCTTCCCAGAGGAACTGAAGATGCTTTGATAGCCTGAAAATGCTGCAAAGTGCAGTTGGCTCCTGCATTGTGATTCAGCTGAGCACCAGGGCTCTCTCAGCTGCCTGTCCTTTGTCTGAAGAGCCTGGTGCAGTGGCTTTTGACAGCCTTCAGAGGAGCATTTCAGAGCTCAGCCTGATAGGACCTTGTGGCGTTTCCTAAAATGCTGCAGTGTCTCACTCCCTCCTTCAGCTGTGTTGACTCCTGAGCTCCTCGCATTGAGGCTGTGTGAATCTGAGGCAGATTCTGTTAAGCATTCCTCTGTCCACAGCTTAATATCCTCTTGGCATCTGTTGGGACTGCAGAAAGTGAGATCATCTTTTTCTGGGCAATGTTTACAGACAGGGAGATTGCAGATCAATGGAAATTTCTCCTCACCAATTGCTCTGAGAAGGAGTTTTGAAAGCCATAGAGAGAATTGTTTTTTTTTTCTCTTGGGTTGTTTTCAGGTCCTGGAGGATTTTGTTTTGTGACAGAGCTGATGTGAGGAGAGCAGAGCAAGGAGCAGGGTTTTGCCTCTCAGCAGCAGTGGGGACATGCAGGTTAAAGCTCAGGAGGTTTTGCCTAAACATCAGGAAAAGCCTTTCCAGTGTGGGGGTCGCAGAGCCCTGGAGCAGGCTGCCCAGAGAGGTTATGGAGTCTCTTTCTCTGGAGATATTCCAAACCCACCTGGATGTGTTGCTGTGTGACCTGCTCTGGGTGATGCTGCTCTGGCAGGGGGGTTGGACTGGCTGAGCTTTGGAGATCCCTTCCAGCCCCTGACATTCTGGGACAGTGGGAGGTGGTGTCAAAGTCTTTAAAAGCTGGGAGCAGCCTGGAGCAGCAGTGCCTTGGTCCTGCTGTTCTCAGCCCTCTGAACTTGGCAGGGCTGTGTCTCTGGTGAGGGAAGGGCTGTTTAGCCTGGAGAAGAGAGGCTAAGAGGGCATCTTATCAATAACTAAAGGGCAGGGGACAAGAGGGTGGGCCAGAGCCTTTCATGTTGATAGGGTGAGGGACAATGGGCACAAGCCACAACACATCAAGTTCCTCCCAAACATGAGGAAAAACTCTGCTCTGCCCTTGACTTGGGTGTGCAAACCTCCCTCTTGACACAAGCCCTGTGGGGCTGAGGGGTTTAGCACAGGAGCTGCCTGAGCAGTCTCCTCTTGCAGCAGACCAAGCTTTTATCTGACTTCTCTGCTGGCTGAAGTCTCTTTTGGCTTGCACAAAGCCTTGGGGGCTGGGTTCAGTGGAGGGGGTGGCCTTTGGGTGAACGTACCTGAGCTGCCCCTTGTGCTGCCTGTGGAGTGCTGCAGGCTGGGTACGACCTGTGACTTTTATGGGCATTTTTATCTCGGATCCTTCCTGCTGCTGCCCCTCCTGTTTGCTTGCAGTCAGCAGTGGGAGCGCAGCAGGGATTTGCTGCTGGAGCAGAGCAATCTGCTACCGCTCGCTCCTTTAACCTCTCTTCTGCTGCTGTGTGCACCCAGGGTTGACAGGCTGGGCTACTTAGTGGCCCTCTCTGTCAGGGAGCAACCTTGCCCTCCTGATTTCTTGTTGGCAGCAGCACAGCAGCTGTGTTCTGCTGTCTGGCCTGAGTAGGGATCTGCTGGGCTCTGGTCTCTTCTTGCCCTTCGCCTCCCGGCACAGCCCCGCAAGCCTCTGCCGCCTTCGTTTGCCAGCACTCAGCACTCAAAGTGCCACCCTCCGAGGGGGGTTTTGCTGCAGTGTGTCTGGCTGGACTGGTTTTGAAGCATTCCTTCCCTGCCCTGGGCTGCAGGGTTGAGTAAGGGCTCTTGCAGAGTCTTGTTAAGGTAGGTTTTATGCAGCGGTCAAGTCAGGGCACGCTGAGCTCTGGAGGCTGGCTTGGGCACTCGTGGAGGGAGTTAAACAACCCCTGAGTCACTGAGCAGGGGCTTGCTGCAGTGTGTTTGTGTGTCTGGCTCCTCAGCTTGTTTCGACTTGGATGCCTTGGCAGCAGCAAGGGTGAAGCTGGGTGACTGTGAGTGCCTGGCTGCCGGCGGGAGGGCGCTGGACCCCAAAGGCTGGCAGCAGGTGTTTGGTGGATGCCATCTGCAGAACTCTTCCCCTTACTCTGTGGCCATCCCTGGGCTGTGCCTTAGAGCCACAAGGATGCTGAAGGGAATGGATCTCTCTCTCTTACAAGGAGAGCCTGAGGGAGCTGGGGGTCTTTAGCTTGGAGAAGAGGAGCCTGAGAGGTGACCTCAGCAATGGTTATAAAGATGTGCAGGTGAGTGCCAGGAGGCTGGAGCCAGCTCTGCTGGGTGATGCCCAGTGACAGCACAAGGGGCCATGGGTGGAAGCTCCTCCTTAAACATGAGGAGGAATTTTTTTTTTTCCCTGTGAGGGTGACAGAAGCCTGGAACAGGCTGCCCAGGGAGGTCGTGAAGTCTTCCTCTCTGGATGTGTTCCTGTGTGATTTGCTCTAGGTGATGCTGCTCAGGCAGGGGGTTGGACTGGATGAGCTTTGGAGGTCCATCCCAGCCGCTGTCATTCTGTGATTCTAAGCCTTTGCTTGCTCTGAAGCAGCTGGAGGTGCTTTGTGCCACAGCTGCAAGTTTGAACTCCTGAGGGCTGGTGGGAGAAGATGAGTGAGAGGTGCAGGTGGCTTTGTCCTCTCCAGGCGTGGGTGCTGCAGTCAGTAGCCAAGCCAGGCAGGTTACAACCACGCTGCAGGAGTTTACTCACCAGCCCCGGGCAGTGCAAAACGTGCTGCCAGGCACATGGTCTGTGCCCTCTGCCTGCCAGATCCCTGCCCTGGAGCCAGCTGAGCAAACAGGGCACATCCAGTGGCTGTCACCACAACTGTCCCAGCTGCACTTCCCAGGCCAGCTTCTAGCTCAGGCCCCCAGCCTGTGGGCTCAGAGCTGAGTCCAGCAGGGGCAGGGGTGCCAGTGTTGGGCTGCCTTGCTCACTGACCTCTGTGCAAAAAGCTCCTTCTGGAGCAGTGGAAATGTGAGGCTGAGTCTGTGGCTGAGGAGATGGAGAGAGGCTGGCAGCTGCAGGATTGCAGGGACAGGTGTGGACACTGTTTGGTGTTAGCCTTGGTTCACATCACTGTGGCACATGCCCAGGTGAATGTGTGCAAGCAGGGAGCTGCTGCTGTGATCAGTGTGTTGGACAAAGGTGTCTTCAGGCACCAGCTGTCTCCTGCTCCAGTGTGTGGGCATGGCCACTGAGCAGGCCCCAGGAGGAGCACATCTATCAGCTAAAGCACCCAAAACACCTGCTTGGAAGAGACCTCCAAGATCACCCAGACCAACCTTCCACCCAACACTTGAAGGGTCAGCACTAAACCATGTCCCTAAGCACCAGCTCCACACACTGCTTGAACACCCCCAGGGACAGTGACTGCAGCTCTGCCCTGGGCAGACCATTCCAATGCTTGAGAACCCTTTCAGTGATGAAATATTTCCTAATACCCAGCCTAAAGCTGCCTGTAAATCTCACTAATGGCTGAGTTGTCAGTACAGTTAAGTACAGGAGTGTCACCTGAGGGAGCAGGCTGCCTTTGGGAGCCTTTTCAAATGCTCCTCAGGATGAACCTTTTCATGTAAGGACAAAATTACAGATGTGTGTGTGTGTGTCCCACCTCTCTTTAATCTTCCCTGTGATGAATGTTGTAGGTTTGACATTTGAGAAGAGACAGGAGTCACCTGAAAAAAAAAAAATCAGAAGCCCTTTTGGTGAAGTTAAAAATCTCTTCAATCCAGCTGAGTCGTTTCAGAAGGAAGGTTTTTACAGGGGGGAATATGAAGTGGGAGTCCAAAAGTGACTCAGTTGCCATTAGTCAAGCCTGAATAAATCATTCATGCTTAGCTCCACAGCAGACCTGCCTAAGGTGGCATTGTGTAGGCTCAGCAGGATGTCCTTTGCCATCAGAGGATGAGGACTGGCTCCTGGATGCTGTTGCCAACTGCCACGAAGCCCTCGGCAGTGATGTGGGAAGAAAGGAGCCCCCCAGGGCAGGGTGGGGACTGTAGTTCTGCAGCCTGGCCTGTGCACTCAGCTCCCTGCTAGGCAGTTTTGGTGGGTCCAGCCTCTGCTTTGGATCAGGAGCTGCTGAGTTCCTCCATTTTTCACTTGCCCTATTTTTCCTCTCCAGGCGTCTTGGAGCTGAGCTGGGGAAGTCTGTGGTGTACCAGGAAACCAATGGAGGTAAGAGAACTCTTTACTGTTTGCAGGTGTTTTGAGGTGATCTTGCAAGGACTGGGTGATTCCATCAGCCAAACCTGTCTGAGTGCTGTGGTTCAGCTGTGGTGTTGCTGTTGCTGCTCTGTGGCTGACCTTGAGCAAAGCCATTAGATGTGTCCCTTGGTTTTTTGCCTCTGTTACCTGATTTCTCTGCCCATCAAACTCTCCTCTGAAGGGGAGTTCTGCCTTGGGTGCTAGCAGCTACAAAACTCCTTGTGCTTAGCACACAGGATCCCAGGCTCACAGGATGTCAGGGGTTGGAAGAGACCCAAAGAGATCCTTGAGTCCAACCCCCCTGCCAGAGCAAAACCAGACAATCTAGCTCAGGTCACACAGCAACACATCCAGACAGGCCTGGAAAGTCTCCAGAGAAGGAGACTCCATAACCTCTCTGGGCAGCCTGTGCCAGTGCCCTGGGACCCTTCCAGTCAAGAAGTTGCCTCTTGTGTTGAGCTGCAACCTCAAAACATCTCCCACATATCAAAGTACTGTCCTGCTCCATGCTGGCTGCTAAATGGTGTCCTCCTTCCAGCCCTCCCCTGCCACATGCAGTTGGAGCTGCCTGAGCAAGGACCTTGCTCTAAGGAGTGCAGGTCTGGGGCTGTGCTGGGGTGGGTGCCTCCTGAGCTGGCTTTCAGCTCTTACAACATAGCAAGTGTCTGTTGGCAGGTGCTGGGCTAAAACACAAGGCTTTTTGGCTACCAGACTTCAGTAGCTAAGAGTCATTTACTCTTTCAAGACCTTGGTTGCCACATTTGCAAGAGAGGAGGGCTGGAGCTGGTGCTGCTGGCTGCAAGGGTGCAGAGTGGTCCATGCAGCGTGTGAGCTGCCGTGGTTAAGGTTGGATTGGCTGCTGCAGCTGTGCTGGTGAGAGCTCACTGCCCTTTGGGGTTAGCTTTAAATCAGGTCACTCGCTGCAAGGTCTGAAGTTGTTCCTCATCACTGCACAGCAAATCAGTCTGCTTTCAGCAGAGTCCCTCAAGGTTACTGCCAGCGCCCAGGCAATTAGACTTGGAATTTGGTAGCGGGGCAGATGTTTCTCCTTTCAGTTGTTCTTGCCCTCTGGTTCATGACTGCGTGGCTAGAACAGGTACCATGGGAGCTGTGGTGTCATTGCTTTGGCTTTGCAGAGCTGCTTCAGGGCTCAGCTCTTGGTGTTTGAGGCTGGGACCGCAGGAATTGTGTTCAGCAGAGACCCAAGGTTCCAGCTCCTGGCAGTGTCTTGGCCTTGCTAGTGAAACTGAGGAGTTCTCCCTCTGACCTCTGTGCTGCTGGGGTTGCCTTGGGCTGTCCAGCCTGCGTGGAGCTGACCCAGTGGTAAGCTGGGAAAGAGCTGAGTGACCTTCTTGGTGAGCACTAAAGGTTGCTGTGCTTTGGGTGGGTGACTGCTGACCACTGAACACGATGCTGACAGCTTGCAGCGGGGAGAAGTGGAAAGGATCTCTCCTTGTTAGGAGGTTGTCTTCTACACAGCTTGGTTCTGTGTGGTAGATACAGCTCACTGGTGTGTTATGACAGCTCTTCATTTCTGGGGGGGGCTACTTTTGGTCCCCTTGGCTCACTTCTGTCTGTGTGTAGTAGGCATAAGAAGGGTGAAGGAGCTGCTGGCTCCTTTGTCCTTCATCCACCCACTACACACAGACAGAGTGGGGGCAGTCACTGCTAAAACATGAAGTGTTGTCACTGTCAGTCTGATGTTTGGAAGCAAAACTGACTCTCTCTTCTCAACCTTTTCAGAGACAAGAGTTGAAATAAAAGAATCTGTCCGGGGACAGGATATCTTCATTATCCAGACCATCCCCAGGTAAGGGACTTGTTGGCTCTCTTTGGAAGCTGTGAGATGCTTTCATCTTCTGGTTCAGGAGGTTGGTTGCTGGATTTGTTTCACCATTAGCCAGCATTAAGCAGTCCCTTTCCAGTGCTGTCGTTGCTTTGGCTCACATTTAAGGCACTGCATGGTGTTAAGCTGTTCAGATTCCCAGAGGACCTCTGGTGCCACAGCAACCCGAAAAGCTTCCCCTCAAACAGCTCAAGTGTGGCACTTGAGGCACACAGCAAGCATGGCTCATGGCTTCAAGTGGAACATCTCTGCCCTCTCTGCTGGTGGGGCCCTTGCAGGCTCAGTTGTGGGGAGGTATTTCAGACTGGCATTTCTATCTGGGGATGTGTCATTTCCTCCAATGTATAAGCAGCAGAGAAAGAGACCCAAGAGCAGCTCCTGCTTTCATCACAGGCTGGGTTATTCTTCCGCTTCCACTGCAGTGATGGAGTCCTGCTGGAGTACTGAGAAGTGCTTCTCCTTGAGTCATTTCTCCATCAGTGGTCCTACAGCAGCATGAGGACTGCTGGTGCCTTTTGAAAGCCTTTCTCCCAGGAGCAGCCTCCTTCTCTATCTGCTCTCCATGGGAATGCTCAGTGGAAGGTGTCCCCTACCCATGGCAGGGGGCTTGGAACTTGATGACCTTCGGAGGTCCCTTCCAACCCAGCCCATTCTGGGCTGATCTTGAAGATCCCTTCCAACCCAAACCATTCTGTCATCTATGTAATAATTTTTTTTTTTAAAGAGTAATTTTAAAACTAATGATGGAAAACTGCTGAATTTCTGGGATGGGCTTTAACTGGGCTGCATCTTGGCCACGGTATTTTATCCAGCACCGATAGCAGCATCTTTTGCTCTTCTCCCAGCCCTGCTGGCACAGCTGAAGAAAAAACACCAAAGGGAAGAAGCAGTTCTTTGTTTGCTCGTTGTCCTACGTGGCAGGGGGCTGTGTTTTATGTAATTCTTGGCTGGGTGCTTCGGAGCTGACAAAGCTTTCTTGTGTGGATGCAGCATTGTGCACGGGGGCTGGCGAGGCCAGCGGGAGAGCGGAGCCCTCGCAAATGAAGAGGCACCAAGGGAGGTTAATTTGTGAAAGAGAGAGGGGGAGTGGTGGGGAGATGGAAGTGGTTAGAGGTTTGTCACAGGCCACACAGAAGGCAGCTTGGAAAATGGTGTTTCTCCAGTCTGGGATGGGGGGAAGCCATCCCCAGTGCATCCTTGAGCAGTGTCTGAGCAACATCCCAAAAGCTCAGCAGAGCTTTAAGCTGCTCTGTGCTGTTTGTTCCTTTGCTGCTGCCAGCAAAGATGGCCCAGTCAGACCCTGCTCTGCCACTGCAGCCTGCTCTGGTGGAAGATGTCCCTGCTCACTGCAGGGGGGTTGGACTAGATGAGCTTTGGAGGACCCTTCCAACCCAAACTGCTTTATGATTCATAGAATCACAGAAGGTGAGGGGCTGGAAGGGACCTCCACAGCTCATCCAGTCCAACACTCCTGCCAGAAAGGGATCACCTAAAGTAGGTCACACAGGAACACATTCAGTCGAGTCTTGGCCACCAGGGCACAATCTGGGTCTTGCATACACTAGGCTAAGATGCAGCATTATTGGCTTGGAAGTTTGTTAAGGAGAGGTGTGGGGCAAGGAGTTGGGTTGGAAAAACACCTCCTAAAGCTCACGATGGTTCTCCTGCCTCCCAGAGATGTGAACACTGCTGTCATGGAGCTGCTGATCATGGCCTATGCACTGAAGACCTCCTGTGCCAGGAACATCATTGGGGTCATCCCTTACTTCCCCTACAGCAAGCAGAGCAAAATGAGGAAGAGAGGCTCCATAGTCTGCAAGCTGCTGGCTTCAATGCTTGCCAAGGCAGGTGAGTGTCCCGGGAGCAGCAGCAGCATGGCAGGCTGGGATGGCAGCCCAGAGGGTGTCTGTCCTTCTGCTGGGTGTGGGGGGATGTGCTGCTGAACCCTTGAGACACTTTGGGGGAATCCATTTTCTTCACCTTAGAATCATAGAATGGTTTAGGCTGGAAGGGACCTCAAAGCTCAGCCAATTCCAACACCCTGCCATAGGAAGGGACACCTCTCACTAGAGCAGGTCGCTCAAGGCCTCATCCAGCCTGGTCCTGAACATCTCCAGGGAGGTTGTGGAGCACAGAATGTGTTTAAAAGTCATTTGGCTGTAATGCCTGGGGGCTATGGTTTAGGGTTGAGCCTTTCAGAGCAGGTATGGGTTGGACTTGGTGATCCTGAAGGGCTTTGCCAACCTGAATGGTTCTGTGAATTCCTAGAATGGGTTGGAAGGGACCTCAGAGATCATCTAGTGCCAACCCCACTTTGGCTTTGTCAGGGACACCTTTCTCTAGACCAGGTTGCTGAAGGCCTCCTCCAGTGAATTGTTGTCTGTTTGCTTTCCCCTAGGTTTAACACACATCATCACTATGGACCTTCACCAAAAGGAGATCCAAGGCTTCTTCAGCTTCCCAGTAGACAACCTGAGAGCATCTCCTTTCTTGCTGCAGTACATACAGGAAGAAGTGAGGTTACTCTGGTTGTGTACCCATCAGCTTGGTGTGGTAGCAGCCTTGGGTCTGTGCTGGTGCAGAGGTTGTGCTCTGCTCTAGGGCAGTCATCTGCTCAGCAATTCCTGCACGGGGTGGGACCTGTTCCACACCGCTTAGGAAAGTGGGAAAGCAATGTGGTGTGTGTGTGATTGCACCTGGGGGAGAATTGAGCACTTGGCCGTGAGCAGCAGGTGAGCTTTGCTCTCTGTTATTTATGCTCCTGCCTCTAATCACCTTTTAAATCCTGTGAAAGGGTCCCTGCTTGCCCTTTGTTCAGCACTGGGTGTCTGACTGCTCTGAATTATTGATAGACTTTGTCTTGGGCTGAGTGTAGGAAATGCTGAGCACAGCAGGGCTGGGGGCAGGGCAGGGAGGGTTTATTTCCCCTGTGCCAAAGAGGATGATTTATGCCCACACTGGAAGAGCAATCTCTGGCCTCAGACCTTCCCCTGCAGCTGCTCCCTGTGGGGTAGGTTTGACACTGTGAAGCTTCTCACCTTTGCCCATTTTGAACAGAAGGCCAAAGCCTGCTCTGCACAGGGACTGGGGCTTAGCCAGGATCTGGCCTGGCTCTCACCTCTGCCCCAGCTCCCATCACCTTCCCCTTCTTTCCCTGTGCTGTGCCCTGTGCCTCCAACAGCTGTGCTTGGCACTGCAGACCAGAACTTGTGGGCACCAGGTAGAGAGCTGCAGTCCTGTGCAGGGCAGGACCTGCAGCATTGCCTGTGCTAAACTCTGTGGTGTTGCCTTTGGGGCAGAATACAAAGCTGCAGGGGTGAAAACGAGTGCAGCTGCCCCAGAGTGAGGGTCTGGGGAAGGGTGGCATTGTTCAGCCATGTCTCAGACCAGTTACTCACCAGCTCTTGACTTAAAGCTCTTGACTTAAAGAACTTTTTTTTTAATCACATCCAGATTCCAGATTACAGAAATGCAGTTATTGTAGCCAAATCTCCTGATGCAGCTAAAAGGTAAATGGATGCTTTGCTAGCTGGGTTAAAAGTAACTTGGGGAAGGTTTGGGGTGATGGGAAATACACCAGGAAAAATACAGGAGGGTCACAACTGGGTCAGCTCTCTACCACTCCCTGTAGTGAAGTGGGGCTTGGTCTTTTCTCCCTAGTAGCAAGTGGTAGACAAGAGGAAATTGCTTCAAGTTGCACCAGTGGAGGCTTAGGTTGGGTATCAGAAGAAGCTTCTTCATTGGAAGGGTTCTCAAACACTGGAGCAGGCTCCCCAGGGAGAAGGTCGAATCCCTGTCCCTGGAGGTGTTTAAAAGACACAGAGATGTGGTGCTGAGGGACATGGTTTAGCACCAGGCTTGTTTGAGTTAGAGAATCGTTGGACTTCAGGAACTTGAAAGGTCTTTTCCTACCCAAATGGTTCTATGGTCTGCTCTGTAAGCCCTTTGTGGATGGGAACAGGATGGGCATCTGTTGTGGTGCAGATGGGCAGCTGAATTTTGGGGTCCCACCCCTGTGGGAAGTAAACTCTCGGGGGGGTCTCTGCAGCTGCAGAGATAGGTCCTTTGCCTGCTGCCAGGGTCAGACCTGCTGCATGAGTTTCAGCAGTGGCTTGACCATCTCAGAAAGCACCATGTGGAAGAGCAGCAGGAGACCCCTGGGGTGGATACTCTACCCCTTGGGCTTTGGAATGTTGAGGGGGAAACGAAAAGTCGCTTCCGGGGGAGTTTCATGCTGGGGAACTTTGCCTGCTCTGTTGAGGCTGGGAGAGGTCTGCTGCGCTGGGCTACGAGGCTGCATCAACCCAAGCCCTTCCTGACATCCTGACGTGCTGTGGTTGTCCTGCAGGGCTCAGTCTTACGCCGAGAGGCTCCGCCTGGGGCTGGCAGTGATCCACGGAGAGGCTCAGTGCACGGAGCAGGACATGGACGATGGGCGCCACTCCCCTCCCATGGTCAAGAACGCCACCGTGCACCCCGGCCTGGAGCTGCCCTGTAAGGCTGAGCTGCTCTCTGGCCAGCAGCCAGATGCTCTGATGGGGTCAACGGCTGCTGGGTTAGCTGTGAGGGTGTATGTTACAAACGATGCCAAATTCATAATCTATGTTAATTGCAGAGGCTGTTAATAACTGTGGAAACTGTTTATTAGCGTCACATCTCCCCAGAAAACTTACTTACAGTGTTGGAAAAGCAGGGTTTGGATACTGATGCACACAGGGAACAGGCCAAACTAGAGCAATTTAAGAACTCCCCTCTCAGTCTTCTATTTTCCAGGCTGAAAAGCCTCAGTGCAGATCCCTTTATTTCCCCAGTCCTCTTCTGGAGCGTGGGGGAAGGTCACTGACATTTGCTGCTTTGTCGCTCTCTTTGGATCTGTTAAGAGATTGGGATTTGTGTACTGGCTCTGAAGTGCTCCCAGAAACTGGGAGTTGCACTTTTTGTGCAGCAGTACTGTTGATGGGAGAAGGAAGATGATGATGGTTACCCACCCAGCAGTGGTTGCCCACTTGGGTGGGTGTCAGGATAACGTAAAGCCTCGTGTCTGTATCTGGGCATCAGTGCCAGCTGCAGTCAAAAGCTGAGCCTCCTGTGTGGGGGAGCTGTTGTGGGTTGACTCAAGGCTAACTGACCTGAGCTTTTTGTTTCTTCTTCTCCTCTAGTGATGATGGCCAAGGAGAAGCCACCAATAACTGTGGTTGGAGATGTTGGAGGAAGAATTGCCATCATTGTGGTATGAGAGTGATGGAGAGGAGGGTGGGGTGGCTTTCTGCTAGCATCTGGAGATGATTTATCCAGGGTAGGGATAGGAATGTGCCTCTTACCACTGTTCTCTCCAGTTCTGCTGGTGGCTTTGGTTAGTTCAGTTTCTGTTTCTTCTCAGGATGACATCATTGATGACGTGGAGAGCTTTGTAGCTGCTGCAGAGATTCTGAAAGAACGTGGAGCCTACAAGATCTTTGTGATGGCCACTCACGGGCTGCTGTCAGCAGATGCCCCCCGGCTGATAGAGGAGTCCTCCATCGATGAGGTGTGTCTGCTCCCCGGGCTGCACAGCAGGGGCTGGCTCTGCTGGCTGGGCTGCTGTAAGGCAGCAAACCCCACGCACTGATGTGCTTCCCCTGCCACACAGCTCATCTGCATTCAGTTTGGGGCTCCCCAGTTTCAGAGGGACAGGGATCTGCTGGAGGGGGTCCAGCAGAGGGCTCCAAGGATGCTGAGGGGACTGCAGCACTGCCTGGGGAGCACAGAAGCACAGAGAGGGATCAAAGATCACATTCACTGATTCTGTGCTCCGCAACCTCCCTGGAGGTGTCAAGGACCAGGCTGGATGAGGCTTTGAGTGACCTGCTCTAGTGGGAGGTGTCCCTGCCTATGGCAGGGGGGGTTGGAATTGGCTGAGCTTTGAGGTCCCTTCCAACCATTCTATGCTGCTATGATATTTGTTTTCCTGACACAGAAGGATTTCTCCCCCTGGGCTCTGACAGCCACGGAGCAGCAGGTGCTCAGCCTGTGACCCTGTCAGCAGCACTACTCATGGCCTCTTCTCTCTGTCCCTCTCCAGGTGGTAGTAACCAACACTGTTCCTCACGAGGTGCAGAAGCTGCAGTGCCCCAAGATAAAGACTGTGGATATCAGTTTGATCCTGTCTGAGGCCATCCGACGGATCCACAACGGCGAGTCCATGGCTTACCTCTTCCGCAACATCACCGTCGACGACTAAAGCCCTGGCACTGCCCCTCTGCTGGCTTCCCCGACTGAAGGAGACATGCATGAAAAGGCAATACCATACACTAGAGGCATAACCCAGCTCTTTTTCATTCATGTAGGGGCCTGGAGGTTTTCAGAGTCTTGAGCCATAGATCTAAGAGCAGCACTTTACAGGTGAATAGAAGAAGCCACTGCCCATGGGGGGGAGGATCACGTCTTAATGAAGAGAGGTGGAGGAGTGGTGAGGTGGTGTGGAATTTTTAAGTTACCTTTTTTTTTTTAATTATTATTGTTATTTTTTATTTTGTAGTGTGCTCCCCTGTAGTGGGGGAAAGAAAAGCTAAGTAGCTGTCAGCTTCTGGGAAAGGGAGCAGAGCCTGCTCCTGGCTGCGTGTGGGCAGCCTGTGGGGTGAGCGTGCAGAAGGGAGTGCTGGGCTGGCCTGCTGGCTTTTGCTGCTGCCAGACCTGCTCAGCAGAGCAGCTCCCTGCCAGCTGAGTGTCCTCTCAGCTCCTGCACGGCATAGGGAGGACTTTCATGGGAGCTAAGCTAGGAGAACATCCAGGCAGGGTAGCTTAGGGCAGCCCATTCCCTGAGCTGCTCAGCCCCTGGTGTCGGGATGCTGGGAACCAGCCTACCTGCATTTCCCAGCAGGGCAAGGGGTGCTAGTTAACGTGCTGGCCTTTGCATTTTGTGAGCCTCGGGTCGGTGTTCTTCATTAGCAAGCCACACAAGGGTCTAGGTCCTGGCTTCGAGGCTTGTCTGCACTGCTAAAGCAGGCACAGTTTGTTTGGAGCAGACTGGTGAGTTGTGTCAGAGCCTGGTAAGGGAGCTGGAACAATTATCTGCCTCTTGATGCAGCTGTGCTCTCCAAAACACTAACACTGCAATAAAAAGCATAGGATTTTTCCAGCGGTGGTGCCTCCTGTGAACCCTGTACTCTCTCAACAGCTGCTGCCTCTGTGCTGGGGGTTGCTGCAGTGAGCAGCCTGCAGCTGTCTTCGGTCTGGGGAGGTAAGGACTCACTGCTTGCTCCTTCCTGGAATGACACTAATCCCTGCCTGGAGGGAGGGGATGCTTGAGAAAGCTGCATAAGGTGCTTGTCGAGGGCTTTGTCTCCAGGATGGTAGAAGAATAAAGCCCCAGTATCTGATTATAGAGTCACTGAATGGTTGGAGTTGGAAAGGGCCTTAAAGATCCTGTAGTTTCGATCCTCCTGCCAGTGGGACTTGCCCTATTGCCGCGATCTTCTCTCTTATTGAGGCCAAAAAACACACTCCAGCAAAACCTCTTCCACTTTGTAGCCTGCCGATGTGAAGAACAAACACTGCTGGGAGGCTCAGAGGAGCACTGCTGTGGCTTGCAGGCGGTTGCTCGGTTTTGCTTATCCTTCAGCTTCTGCCTACATCCTCTTCCACTGCAGCATCTGAAATGCACAGAGTGCCAAGGGGCAGGCAGTGACTCTCTCAACAGGACAAGCCTTGGACACCAGGCAAACAAGCATATGTTGGCAGGGGGGGATGGTGATGGTTCTGCAGAGCATCATCGTGTCTGGTAGCTGGTGAGGGTGCACAGCAAGCCCGGAGTGGTTGAGTCATCTCCAGTATCCAGCACAGATTAAACCTCCAAGCCAGGTCCTGCCAGAGCTGTGCAGGGCTGGATGAGGCCTTAAGGCTGGTGATGGTTTCTCTGCGTTTGCAAAGCACTGTCAGCAAGTCTCAGCTGGCTGTGCCCTCTGACCCCAGTGTGGCTCCTCAGCCTGGTGGAGCAGCACAGTGCTGCCGAGCAGGCTGACACGCGTGTGAAGTCCACACAGATGTCTCTGTGCCCCCTCCTAAGCCAGTACTGGACCATGCTCTTTGTGCTGGAAACCAGTGTTCCACACTGGAGCAGTGTTGCTCTTCTCTCCCCTTCAAACTGCTTGTCAGACCTGCCAGAAGCACAGAGTGTTGCTCTTCTCTCCCCTTCAAACTGCCTGTCGGACCTGCCAGAAGCACAGTCAGGGTGTGTGAAGTGCTGCTGTCCCATTCCGGCTTGTTTTTACTGGGCTGGGTGCGGGTAGGACCTGTGGAACTATGGCACCAGGCAGCACAGGGCTGGCTGCGGCGGCGACTGTCGCCTGGCAACGGCAGACGCTGAATTGTCCCCGACTCGCCACCGCGGATACGCTGACAGCGGTCTCGGCCAATGGGCGGCGGCGAGCGGCGGCTGGTGACCAATGAGGAAGGGGAGGGGGCGGGCTCAGAGCGCCGGGCGGGTCCCCGGCTGCGGCTAAGGCGCCGGAGGGAGCCGGGCTCGGGGTACGGCACCGGGAGGGGTTCGGGCCGGGAAGGGGCTCGGGGGTTGAGAGAGCGGCGCCGGGAGCTGCGGGGGGTCAGCTCCAGGGGCGAGGAGAGCCGGCTGTGGGGCTGGTGGTGGCCTGGGAACCAAGGAAGGGGACAGCACAGCCCCCAGCAGGCGCTGCCCTCGGGGGGAGCCCCTGGACCGCAGCGCTGCTCGGGGCTGGGGGGGGTTTGGTTGCTTTCGGTGGGGAGGGGAGGAGGAGGAGCAGGAAGAAGGCTGCCAGCTGCTGCCTCCCCGTCCCGTTCACCCACCCAGGTCTCCTCCGAGTGGGAAGTCTCCTGGCCGCCCCCCGCCAGGGTCCGGCTCCGTGTTCCGGGGCAGGGCAGCGGCGATGGCTCAGCTCACCCTGTCCCAGCTGCTGGACCTCGCCATCGGGACGCCCGAGGTTGGGGCTGTCAACTTCCCGACGCTGCACAGCCTGCTGCAGGCCATCCTGGGGCACCTGGGCCTGCTGGACCTGCCCGCCCAGGAGGTCCTGGGGGAACACCAGCTTGCCGAGGCACAGCCCGGAGAAGAAGGGGGACAGGGCAGAAGCACAGGCTGCAGCACGCCTGCCTCTCAGGACTTGCTTCAGGAGACCACAAGCAGCCCCCAGATCGCCGACGTGGCTGCTGACATGGACCAGATGAAGAAGAAGATCGAAGCAAATGAGAGTAGCATCTCCAAGGTAGAGGCTCTTCCCAGCCCCCTGGGTGCTCCCCCATCAGGGACCCCTTGCTCCAGGGTCTGTGCCACTGTTGTGCCGCCCTTAGGCTAAGGTCTGGTTCAAACCCAAGCTCATGGTGGCATGTGGGGCTTCACCGTGGGACAGGGAATGGAGATCTGGGGGGGAAGAGGTGGGGCTGAAATGCTGCCTTGGTTGTTCTGGATCCTCCTCACATTGCCATCAGTAAGTTGTGGTGAATCTGATACAGCACCTGGTGCCCTCGGCTCTGCCAGCCAGAGGCTCAGCATCCAAGGAAGTCCAGCCCCATCACCCTCCCCATCCCTGCCTTCCCCACTCCTGACCTATAACCAGGTACTGTGCCCACCCCTTGGCCAACTGAGAGGCTCTGTCAGCACCTTAAGGGCTTTATCTCCCCCCACATATAGCTGGAGAGGAGCCTCACCCTACACAGCACTGAGTTGCTCATGGCTGTGTTCCACCTGAGTATCCCCAGTGGGAAGGAACAAGCTCATGTTCAAGGAAAGAGCCACCCTCAAGTGTGGCCTCAAGACAGCTCCTGCCGGGGCTGGGACACAGGGAGAAGTGAGCTGGGACACAGGGGAGAGATTTTCCTGGGCAGCTGAGCAGGGAGCACTGATCCTGCTCTGGGCAGGTGCTGGGGGCAGCACTCATCCTGCGTTGTTAGCAGTGGTGACTGCTGCCATGCTGGGTCAGGCTGTGGTTGGGAGGGTGGCAGCAGCTCTTTGCCCTTGGGATCACCTTCAGTGATCTGTGGTGGAGTCCGGCAGAGGCAGGCAGGGCTGGATCCCTCTCTGCTGACTCAGCTTGTGCAGTGATCCCCCCCTTCAAGGCAGGGGTGGGGGTCTGTGGGGAGCTTCTGTTCCTCCTCAGCTATGGAAGACATGATCAATGGTAAGTGCTGGCCACAGTGCCCTGCTCTGTGTGGGACACAATGGGGCAAAGGTCCAAGGTCCAGCTCACCAAGGACCCTCCCCTGGGGCTCACTCCTGCCACCCCCTTCTCCTAGGCCATGGCTGTCTCCCGTGGTCTCCTCGAGGAGATCGGTGGGATGAAGGCAGCACAGTCCCACATGGAAGAGGACATCCGGACCATTCAGGAGGCACTGGGCTTGGTGAGCTGCCACCACTGCCCCTGGGTGGGAGCTGGGCCCTCAACCCCCTCCTGCCACCCTACCAGGTGGCTCTGCATGTCCACGAGCATGAAGGCCACCAGGAGGGGAGAGTGAAGAGGGTGACCCAAGCAAACTCCACGAGGAGCAATCCACCCTCCACCTGCTGGCTTAGCTGGCTGCAGTCAGGTGGGGTAGAGCTACCTGGCTAACACCAGGGCACTTGGTGACAAAACAGCCCTAAAAATAGAAATGTGGGGGCTGGGAGGAGGGGACACAGCCACAGCCCCGGGCATAGCCCTGCCCAGCATCCCTCTGCCTTGTGCCCAAGTTAGTTTGTGGCAGCTCCTTTCAAATCCTAACTGCTGTCCCTTTCCCTGCCCCACTCCAGGGGAAGCTCCAGGATGGGACTGACCAGCGACTCAGCCTGCATCAGCAGACCTCGTTGGATGATGATGTGGTATGGCCATGAGCACACCTGGGGGCAAGAGGTGGCCACGTCCCTGGGGTTCTCCCGATGCTCTCCACGTGGTGCTGGGTGACAGACAAAAGCTCCTGTGGGCTTCATTCCCCCAGCTCTGTGGCCATGACTGACCCAGATTCCTTTCTTTCCCAGAAAAATCTGAAGGAAAAGCTGAGCCTCTACCCAGCCCCAGAGGAGGTGAGCAACATGGTGCGCTGGGAGGTGCTGGAGGATTGCCTGGTGGGCAGCAAAGAAGGAGAAGGAGGAGATGAAGGAGAAAGAGAAGTAGAAGGAGAAAGAGGAGAAGGAGATGGAGAAGGAGATGGAGAAAGAGAAAAAGGAGGAGGTGGCCGAGGGCTGCCAGCGGTGAGTGCTGGGGCACCCCAGCTGCAGGAGTGGGGCTGATGGGACCGAAGCCCCCAGCACCTTCAGCCCCTGCACAGCCCAGAGCCTCTGTGGAGGATTGCTCAGCACTTCCCTCCCTGCACATCCCACCAGGAGGCAGGACGTGGGATGGGCACAGCTAGGTCCTCACCTGGCCAACAGAACTCTTCTTTCATCTCTGCCATTGACTGCCCATCACAGCCTGAGCTCCTGAAACCCCTGGGGTGACCACACAGCCTCATGTCCTTGCTCAGCCTTGGGCAGGACTGTGGTTCCCTGGCCTCCCAGCTACTCTGGGTCCGGGCAGGGGGGGAGCAGAGGACCACAGTGGGATGGTTTGAATCAAATCCTGATGTCTGACCTTCAGATGGTTTCCACCTGGGGCTGCTGCTGCTGCTCCTGAAGCGCAGGTGCAGCCTGTTGGGTTGGGTCCAGCAGGACTGAAGTTGTGAGTCCCATTGCTAGAAGAAAGCAGATGCCTTCTTGTTGTGCCAGGTGGCATTGCTGGGTGCTCACTGATCTGCTGCTGAAATGACTCCACAGACACGGAGGTGTTTGAAGGGCTGAGGGGTCCTAAGTGGCTCTCTGCAGAGTGACCAAAATCTTTGCCTTCAGGCTCTCATGGGCTACTTGAGTTTAGCTCCAAGGTGTTTGGAGACATCTTGGGATGTTTGGGGACAGGACAGATTATGGGCTGCCCTTGTGCCCATAATCTGCTCCCTTACCCCTCCTTTTCCCAGGAGAGCAGTGGGATGTGGTCGGCTCCTGCTGAGCCCAGCACTTCCGACGTGGACATCCCTCAGGGGGCAATCTCAGACCTGGAGCTAAAGGGAGCAGGGACACAGCCTGCAGCCAGGAGCAGCAGAAGCACCAGCAAGGGGATGCCAGGAACACAGCCTGGCTCCCTGGGGAAGCAGGCAGGGGTGAAGAAGGCACCACTGACCCCTGAGAAGCAGCCGAGTGCTGCCTCAGATCAGACAAGGACTTCTGATGCCAGTGCCACCACCCTGGGGACACAGCCAGGCCACCCTGGCACCACCACCACCACCCCAGGGATGCAGCCAGGATCTCCTGACGTCAAAGCCACCACCTCAGGGGTGCAGCTGGGATACTCCAGCTCCCAGAGCACCGTCCCAGGGATGCAGCCAGCATCTCCAGGCACCGAAGCAGGAGGAGCAGAGGTTCAGCCAAGCCCCCACCTCGTGGAGCCCAACCCTGCTAGTGCTGAGAAACTCCCTGCCGAAGCCACCCCCGGCGCCCTGGGGGCTTTGTCCAGCACACAGCTCGCCCAGACAGGCCACCTGGCGGTGGGGACCCTCTCACCGGCAGCGCGGGGGTCGGAGAAGCTCCTGGAGGCTGCTGCCGAGGCCAAGTCCCCTCCGCCGGAGCCTGCCGTGCCCTGGGGGTGCTCTGGCGCCGTGAGCGCCCCCGAGCAGTTCGCGGAGACGGTGGAGGCTCTGCGGCAGCTGGGGCAGCTCAGCCACCTCTACGCTGACCTGAAGGAGCAGGTGGAGCGGCTGGAAGCCACCAAGCTGGAAGAGGCCGAGCTGGAGAAGCTGCGCCTGCTCTTCCCTGAGGGAGGTGAGAGCCCTGCGGGAGGCTGCTGGGGGTGTCCTTGCGGCTGGAGCCTGGCCCCGAGGGCGAGACTCCTTTCACTAACTGTGTGGCCTCTTGGATCGTGTCCCTCTAGAGCAGGAGAGCATCACCAGCATCCTGGCTGACCTCCAGGGGCAGGTGTCCTCCCTGCAGGACCTGGCCGGCGATCTGCAGGATGGGAAGGGAAAGGTGAGTGGTGGCAGTCCTGGAGGGGGCTGTGAGGGTGCTAGACGGGCTTGGAGAGGGAGGGAGCAGCTGAAGAGCCCATGTGAGAGGGTGCTAGAGGGGCTTGGACAGGAAGGGAGCAGCTGAAGAGCCCCTGTGAGAGGGTGCTAGAGGGGCTTGGACAGGAAGGGAGCAGCTGAAGAGCCCCTGTGAGAGGGTGCTAGAGGGGCTTGGACAGGAAGGGAGCAGCTGAAGAGCCCATGTGTCAGGGTGACATGGGGGCCATGCCCTGACTGCCACCACTGCCCTTCTCAGATCAGGCAGCTGGAGGAGGACCTCGGAAAGCTGGGAGCAGCTGGAGTCGACCGGAAAGCAGATATCAGAGACCCGGAGCTAGAGTAAAAGGATGGGAGAGGGTGTCCTGCCCTGCGGGGCTGCAGGGGGTCCTGCGAGGGTGGGAGGATCCCAGTTTGAGGACCGAGGGACATCCCACAGGTGGCTCCATGGAGGCTAAGTCTGCCTTTGTCCCCGCCTCGCTGGCCAGGTCCATGAGGCAGGAGATAAAGCAGGAGCTGAAGGAGCTGGGAGAGCAACAGGAGATGACCAAAGCCACGATGGAGCAGTTGGTGACCAAGACATCTGAGCAGCTGCAGGAGCAGGTGAGGTCTGGGGGCAAGACTCCAGATTGGCAGGAGGGTCCTGCTGGGGGTCTCAGGCCGTGTCCCCCATCTGGATGGGGCCATCAGGCTTCCACAGCACCCAGGTCTGCTTGCCACAGCCATGTCCTCTCCGGGCTGATTCCTCTGTCCCTTGGTGCAGCTGGACAAGCTGAGGGAGATGGTGGAGGGCAGGCTGGGGCAGGAGCAGGCAGAGTGCTCCACCTGCAGCACAGACGTCGGCTGGCAGCTGGGGCAGCTCCTCCAGCGCTACGAGCAGCTCCAGCAGCTGGTGGACTCCCTCCTGTCGCAGCAGCAGCCACTGGGCAAGGCGATGAAGCCCATGCCAGGGAGGAGCCAGGTAGGGAGATGCTGCCTTGGGGGTTGGGGGGACCACTCCAGCTGGGGGTTCTTTGCTGTAACACAGGGGAGCCCCTCATTTCCCCCCCCCAGATGGGCTCTTACAGGTCAGCAGCAGGGAAGGAAACTAAATGCAGATGTCCTGCTGGCACCAAGAGCCTGTAGCCACCAGGGCATGGTGCTACATGTACCCATGGGGCATCCAGACTCTACTTGCATGGCACCACTTTGTCATCTTCCTCCCTGAAGCAGGATGAGGAGCTGCTGAAGCACATCCAGGCCACCATCGTGCACCTGCAAGGGGACTATGAGAAGCTCAGCTCTGTCACAGGGAACCTCCTGGACGACCATCACCAGAAGCAGAAGGATATTGAGGTAGATGACCACCATGGGGTCAGAACATCCTCCAGGCCCACCCCTGGCCAGTCCATGGCAGCCCTGTGGAGGGTCAAAGTACCTTTCCTGGAGGCTGTTGGGGTGGGAGGGGGAGCAGGGGGGTCCTTGGCTGGCAAAGGAGGCAGCTCCAACCCTGCTGTGATGTCATGAGATGCTTGCTGTGTTGGAAGGCTCTGTTCCAGTCCCTGGAGAGGCTGAAGAATGAGAAAGTGGACAAGGAGGACCTGCTGCTGGGAATCGATGTGGTATGGCCTCAAGGGACCTCAGTACCAGCCGGGGGGGCCCTGGGCAGCAGCAGAGCCAGGCTGGGGGGGAGGGCAGGGAGGATTTCCAGACCGGCAGCGAGTCCCTTGCCGGGTCCCTCTGTTATCCCCTCTGGCTGGTGGAGCGAGCAGGGACAGGCAGGCACTCGTCCCTCTCCTCCTGACACCTGTCCCTGCCCACCCTATCTCCACCCCTTCCCCACCGCCCTCCTCCCTCTCCCTCTTGCCAGAAGGCCGACAAAAGCGCCCTGGCTGGCAAGGTCAACCGAGCCCACTTCGATGCCAGCATGGAGAGGCTGAACCAGGCGATGCAGGAGATGCTGAGCCGGGTGGCAGGCCAGGAGCAGGGCTGGAACCAGCTCCAGCAGCAGCTCAGCCAGGAGCTGGGCTCCAAGGTGAGGGCTGAGCTGAGGCTGTGTACCCAGGGCTGGCTGTGGCCGTGTGCCTGGAGCTGAGCTGTGGCTGTGTGCCCACAGCTGGACCGCCTGGAGCTGGGACCCTTCCAGCAGCAGCTGGAGGAGCACTGGAGGAGCATCCTGGAGAAGACCAAGGAGAAGGAGGCCGGAGCAAAGGCAGACGATGCAGCTGGGATTAAGAAGTGAGTGCACTGGGGACAGCGATGGCTCTGGGGCCGGTGCCTGCCCTGTTCCCTCCAGCTCTCCCAGTTGGTGCCCTCAGGGTGCTCTGGCACTGCACCGGTTTAGCTGTGACCCATGGGGGCAGCTGTGCTTTCTCCTCCCACCAGGAGCAGGTTCCTGGTGCCTAATGGCACAAGGAAGGGACAACTGCAGGACAGGTCCTCCCTGAGCCTAACCCGGGGTGTGGAGCAAGGGCTGGGGACACTGTCACCTCCCCCTGGGCAGGGCTGCCACTCGGAGCTAGGCTGTGACCTGCTCTGCTGGCAAGGTGCAGGGAGGGTAATTAGTGCTGATACAGCAGCAGACCAGTGCCAGGGCTGGCTGAGCTGGCAGGCACAGGCACCTGCACCCTGCAGCCCCACGGAGGTGCCAGCAGGGCCACCGTGGGTGTGTGCCAGCTGCCACAAGGCTTGTCCTCAAAGCCATGGGAATCCTGCACCCCCTGGGCTTGCCATTCCATGCCAGGCTGGGAGCAGCCCCCCCCAGCAGCACACACACCCATTTGACCCTTACCAGCACCCCCAGCTCCCATGGAACTGGGGGGCTGTGGGTCCCACAGTGGTGATGGATTTTGGTGGTCCCACAGTGGTGATGGATTTTGGGGGTGATCTCTCCAGTGGATTCTCTGGTGCCTAACACAAGGTGGGGATTGTCCTGCTCACAAGCAGCTGCACCCCCACATGGTACCCCCTGGGCTCTGTAACCAGCCAGTAGGCTGGGATCATTCTGGGGGGGGATAAACCAGGCTCATCCCCTCCCAGAGCTCCCCTGCAAACACCATAACTCACTACACTCAAGTGCCCAGCACCTTGCTGCTGCCTGCAAGCTGGCAGTGCCCTGTGCCCCACCCAGAGTTCAGCCAGCCCCTGCTTTGCCTCCCCCAGGCAGCTGCTGACCCACTTCCACTGCGTGTCCTGCGACCGGCCCCTCAGCATGCTGGTGCCTGGCCCGTGAGTAGCACCCACCAGTGGGGAGCTGAGTGGGTGGGACAGGATGGACGGGTGCTGGCACTGCCCCACTGTGCCAGGCACAGGGGTTAGGGTGCCTGCCTGGGGGGGTTCTGACCCTGCTGAGCCCCCTCTGCAGTCCTGGCCACAAGCTGGGGAGCTCCCTGAGGGGGGGTCTTGTGGCACCGTGGGGTGCCAGCTCGTGGGCTGCCCCAAGCCCAGGTGGGTTGTTCCTCACCTGTCTCTCTTGCCATGGCTCCTGCCCTCCCCAGGCTTGTAACCACCATCCCAGCCATGCCCTCGCTGCCCTCCCACCTCACTGGGGACCTCCAGACCATCCTCGAGCAGGAGCATGCACAGCAGCACAGCCACAGGTAGGGCACACAGGGACCCAGCCCCAGCCAGGGGGGTCCAAGGTGGGGGCTTTGGCCCAGTGAGGAAGAACTCTTCCCAGGGTGGGGGCAGAAGAGTCTGAGGAGCCTGGCTGAGGGCAGGGGGCAGAGGTGTACTGTGGAGGGTCACTTTTGCTGGTCCCAGGCCTGGGGGGAGGGTTCCAGCCCCACCTGCACTGCCCTGCCTAGCCCAGGCCAGTGTCAGTAGTGCTGAATCCACTTGTGACGAGTTGTGCCTGCTCCCGGTCTGCCCTGAGGCTTGGTGGAGTGTTGGATGCCTCCTGTGAAATGAGTCCCCTGCAGCTGGGACCCTCCTGCTGTCCCTTGCCGAGGTGTAGGGACCCGAAGGAGAGCTGCAAGAAAGCTGGGGAGGGGCTGGTTGCAAGGGCATGTAGTGATGGGACAAGGGACAAGGGTTTGAAACCTAGAGCAGGGCAGATGCAGGTTGGACAGCAGGGAGAAGTCCTTCCCTCTGCGGGTGGTGGGCAGCTGGAGCAGGTTGCTGGGAGGCTCCGTCCCTGGGGGCATGGATGCGGCTCTGAGAAACCTGATCTGGTTGGGGATGCTGCTGCTGGCTGTGGTGGGGCTGGCCCAGGTCACCTTGGAAGGTCTCTTCCCACCCAAACCATTCCCTGCCGACCTGCTGCGGGGCCACGCTCAGGGGCAAAGAGCAGATCCGGGCAGGAGAGGGTGGGCACAGGACCCCTGGAGGGCAGCTGGGAGGCTGGGGCCAGATCCCTGGAGGTGTTTGCAGCCAGAGCTGGCAGAGGCTGTGGGCAGCCTGCTCTAGGGTAGGTTGTCCCTGGGCATGGCAGGGGGGTTGGAACTGGCTGATCCTTGTGGTCCCTTCCAGCCCTGACTGATTCTGTGGTCCCCTGCTGGGGGATGCCACAGTGGCAGGCAGTGAGCGTGGCTGTGTCCCCACCCCACAGGGAGCAGGTGGCCAGTGGCAGGTTCTCCAGTGTGCCACGGCACTGTGGGGGGCAGCACACCCTCACCCAGCCCCTGCAGCGCTGCCAGCACCCCCAGGGGCTGCCCCCAGGCACCACACAGCTGCTGCCAGCCAAGGTAAGGGGCGAGGGAAGGTTGTGGCCAGCTGGGGTTGGGCTCTGCTCCCAGGCAACCAGCACCAGAAGGAGGGGACACAGCCTCCAGCTGTGCCAGGTTCAGGTTGGATGTTAGGAGGAAGTTGTGCACAGAGAGAGTGATTGGCATTGGAATGGGCTGCCCAGGGAGGTGGTGGAGTCCCCATCCCTGGAGGTGTTCAAGCCAAGCCTGGATGGGCACTGAGTGCCATGGTCTGGTTGATTGGCTGGGGCTGGATGCTAAGTTGGGCTGGATGAGCTTGGAGCTCTTTTCCAGCCTGCCTAATTCTATAAGGCTAGGAAGGGGACCCTGAGCATCCAGAGGGGATCCAGGCTTGGCTTCCCCAGGAAGAGAAGGGGATGCAGGGGGTTGTGTGGGGGTGCTGGCCTGGGCCCCCTGTTCCAGCCAGCTCCTCCTCTCCTTCCCAGCACAACGAGANGGACACAGCCTCAAGCTGTGCCAGGTTCAGGTTGGATGTTAGGAGGAAGTTGTGCACAGAGAGAGTGATTGGCATTGGAATGGGCTGCCCAGGGAGGTGGTGGAGTCCCCATCCCTGGAGGTGTTCAAGCCAAGCCTGGATGGGCACTGAGTGCCATGGTCTGGTTGATTGGCTGGGGCTGGATGCTAGGTTGGGCTGGATGAGCTTGGAGCTCTTTTCCAGCCTGCCTAATTCTATAAGGCTAGGAAGGGGACCCTGAGCATCCAGAGGGGATCCAGGCTTGGCTTCCCCAGGAAGAGAAGGGGATGCAGGGGGTTGTGTGGGGGTGCTGGCCTGGGCCCCCTGTTCCAGCCAGCTCCTCCTCTCCTTCCCAGCACAACGAGATGGAGCTGCTGGGCCAGGATGGACACATCTACAGAGGCCAGCAGGATAGGCAACTGCCTCTGCCCGTGGGCAAGGAGGGTACGGCCAGGGCATGCATTGGGAGGGCATCCAGGGGGTGTGAAGGGGGCAGTGGCGTGGGCAGGGCACACATGGGGTGCCAGGCTTACCCCCACCCGTGTGCCCCTTGGCTCTCCCCACTTCATGCTGCTCTGCATAGGCCAAGGAGCAGTGGATGGAAGCTGCAGCACAGGAGGTTGCAGCTCAACACAAGAGGCAACTTCTTGCCTGGAAGGGTCCCAGAGCACTGGCACAGGCTGCCCAGAGAGGTTGTGGAGTCTCCTTGTGTGGAGCCTTTGCAGGCCTGTCTGGATGTGTTGCTGTGTGCCCTGAGCTAGATTGGATGGTGCTGCTGTAGCAGGAGGGTTGGACTCGATGAGCCCTTTGGGTCCCTTCCAACCCTCTGATCCTGTGACCCTGCTCCCCTTCCCCACTTCAGACCCCTCTGCTCTCTCTTGCCAGGCTCCCAGAAGGGCAAGGCCAAGCTGTCCCCAAGGCAGTGGGACACCCAGGCCACCATCCACCTGCTCTCACGGCCCCTGAGTGCTGGGTCTGGGCTCAGCCAGGCAGGTACAGCCCGGTCAGGGCACGGGGGTGGGGTGGGAGAGGACACCCTCCTGTCACCTGGTGGGTGGGGGTAAGCAGGGAGGGGTCTGTGCCCACTGCTGGGCAGGGTGGGATAGGAGTCTGGGGTGGAATGGGGAGGGCTGGGTCAGGAGGGAGGGGTGGAAGTGGCAGATGGGGCAGCTGGTCCCTGTGTTGCAGCAAGAGCGAGGTGAGGGGGATGAGGCAGAGCAGTCCCAGGCAGTGTGGGACAGCAGCCTGCCTGCTTCAGCCTGGGGACTGCAGCCCTGGCTTTGGGGGTGTCTGGCTGGGCAGGTGCCTCCACTGCCTGCCCCAGGCTGGGCTGGCAGAGCTGCCCACAACCCCAGGGGCTGCAGGGGGGTTCATGTGTGTCACTTGCCCCCAGGCACCCCCTCCTCACAGGAGCACAGGTCAGCCTCCTCCCACGGACGCCTCTTCCCCCAGCTCCAGCCCCCAAGGGATGGATCCAGCAGCCCAGCAGCTGGGCAGGACTGGGGGTCCCTGACCGAGCCCACTCCACCCAGCAGCTCCAGCCTGTAGCAATAAAGGGCAAGAGGCAGCCAAGTGCCTGTGTGGCCTGAGTGGGGTGGCCCTGGGTCGGGAGCCTGCCAGCATGCAGGGGGAGGGTTGGCAGCATTGACTCAATCCCCTCTCAGTCTTCTGCAGCCTAAGCAGCCCCAGGTCCCTCAGCCTCTCCTTCCAAGGCAGTGCTACAGTCCCCTCAGCATCCTCACAGCCCTCTGCTGGACCCTCTCCAGCAGATCCCTGTCCCTCTGAAACTGGGGAGCCCCAAACTGAACCTTTCCTGATGCCACCCTCATGGCTTGGGGCTCCTTTTCCCCATCCCCTCCTGCCACCCATCCCCTCACTGTTGGATGCTTGCTGGGACCTGCTCTGCTTGCTTGGTGAACCTGCTCTGGCAGGGGGTGGAGTAGATGATCTCCAGAGATCCCTTCCAACCCCTCTCTTGGATTTTCTGAGACCTGGCATAAGTTGAGTCACGAGTGGAGAGGTACAGGGCAGGGAAAGTGCAGCCCTTGACAGCAGCATGGGGGGCACCTGCGGCTGCCACAGCTGTGGCTGTGGGCAGAGGGGAGCTGGGGCTGTCCCACCTCCCCCTAGGGCTTCATGGGGACAGCCCCAGCTCCCCCCTGAGCAGAAACCAGGACACGTGGTGGTGGTGTTGGGGCACACAAGGCTGGTGGCACCTCTCGAGTTGAGTGGGAAGGTGAGAAAGCCTGAGGGGAAGTCAGGCAGTGGGGGAGCAGCCACTTACCACCCCCGAGGTGTGCCCCCGGGGGATGCCCCACGGAGATCCTGCTCTGCTGCTGAGTCTTCTCTCTAAACTGGGTGAAGAGGGAGCCCCAAACCCACCCCCCTCAGTGGGGGAGTGTGTGGCAGTGTGGAGGTGATTCAGTTTTCATCCTGTTTGGCTGTCTGGGGGCTAAAGCAGGGGCTGGAGCCTCGCCTGAAGCCATCACAAGGGTGGTGGCACCAAGGAGCATGGGTGCTGAGCAGTGCCTGGGCTCTGCCTGTGCTGGGGTGAGGGCTGGCAAGCCCCCCACACCCCCAGACTGCTGCCCTCTCTGCAGCAGGGGACACTCAGAAGGCATCAGCCCTAGAAGCTGGCAGTCCCCCAGCAAAGCCTGGCTGGGGCACTCAGTGCCAGGGGCTGGGGGCTAGGCTGGACTGGATGAGCTTGGAGCTCTCTACCAGCCTGCCTGATTCCATGATTCACTTGGGACTGGGGGTGTCACTGAGGCCTGGGGAGGGGGGGGAAGAGCTCAACATGAGTGAGCAATGAATGTAAGGTGGGGGTGCTGCAAGGTGCAGCGTTTTGGGGGAGTGCAGGAGGGAGCTCTGCCTGCACCCTGGCACACAGGCTCCACACTCTGGTGTCACAGCACCCCTCAGGGGTCCTGCTCTGGATGAGCTCTTTGGGTCCCTTCCAACCCCTGACATCCTGTGAGCTGTGATCCACAGCTCCAGGGGCTCCCCTCTGCCCCCACTCCTTGGGGGGCACAGCCAGTGTGTGGGGGAGGGCTCAGTGCAGCTGGGGAGGAGCCCTGTCCCCACTGGGGACACAGTGGCATGTGTCAGACTTAGGGGGGGGCATCACCCCCATTCCTGTCACCACCTTGCCAGGGATGTCCTCCCAGCAAAGAGAAAAGCCAGGGACAGCTG
>VWZI01014519.1:0-10076 GCA_013396835.1 Psilopogon haemacephalus
TGGACCTTGAGCTTGTTTGGAGGTTCTAGTAGGGGAACTACAGCTACCATATACCTTTTTGGAGGGATGCACATGCAGTGGTGAGAGAGGAAGGGGACACCTGTCTAGCCAGCCGGATCAGCCAAATGAACTGACACATGTCACAGCCAGATCGACCTCACTTCCTAACCAAGCAAATCTAACCAACATTTTAAAACTGCCCAACATAAAAAAACCCTACCACAAAAAGATCAAACCACAAAATATCTAACCAAAGAATGGACCTTGAGCTTGTTTGGAGGTTCTAGCAGGGAATTGCAGCTACCGAATACCCTTGACCATATTCCCTTTTGAAGGGATGCACATGCAGTGGTGAGGGAGGAAGGGGACACCTGCCTAGCCAGCCAGATCAGCCAAATGAACTGACACATGTCACAGCCAGATTGACCTCACATCCTAACCAACATTTAAAAACTACCCAACATTTAAAAACTATCAAAAAAAATCAAGCCACAAAATATCTAACCAAAGAATGGACCTTGAGCTTGTTTGGAGGTTCTAGCAGGGAATTGCAGCTACCGAATACCCTTGACCATATTCCCTTTTGGAGGGATGCANAATTTGGACAAAACCCCTTAACAAACACAGAAAATCTAACACACCTAAGATGCCTAAATAACCAAAAAATCTAACAAAAAAAAAAAGAATCTTATAAACCTAAAGCATCTAACAAAAAAAAACTTGACAAACCTTAAGTCTAACAAAACAAAACCCCTAAGAACAAACCTTAAAACTCTTAAAAAAAAACAAAAAAAAAACCCAACAAAAAAACACTAAGAATAAACCTTTGAAAAACCCTAACCACAAACCTTAAAGATCCAGCATACAAAATCTAGCATACTAAATAAATACAGCATAAAATTAAATAAAATCCAATTTGGCTCTTGTATCCTTTGTGTTTTGTGTCATTTCAAGTGTTTTTGGATCCAGAAAACCCCTGGCATTTCAGGCCAGTATGAGGCTCTTGGTACCTTGACTCACGGTGAACGCAGAGAACAGGAGAGTGCAGCTCTGCTGTGTGATGCTGAGATCTGCACAAGCTCTGACACAAGGCTGAGGGCTCCATCCAGGGGAGCAGCTCTCCATGGTGCAGGTCCCAGCCCCATCCAGGAGACAGAAGGCACAACATGAGCCTGTAACATGGCTCAGGCAGGGACCAGACACCCCATGCTGAGCTGAGACATGTTCCTGCACAGACAATAATTACTCCATTAAACCTTCTGTGTCATTGCAATGCATGGAGTAATCTTTGTTATTTGGAGATAGTCTATCTCTACATCTAAATAAAATTTTAAAGCAGTAGTTTTTAAGAAGACACCTAATATCATGTGTTTCCTGAAGTGCTCCTGCCTAACACCCTGCAGTATCTGTGTGTGACAAATACTTCTGTATTCCTAGAAAAAAACTCCTTCATATTCTCATAAATGAACAAAATGGTGTAACTTCTGCTGCATAATCTAACCTAGCTGCCAGAGGTTAAATTTATGTTTACAAATGCCTACGTTCTGCTTGACTTTTGAAGTCATTGTAGTCATGACTTCATTGAAGTCATGACGAGAAAAGCAACCTTTATGAAAATATATAATCAGAATCACTTCAAACATGTCTTTGCTAAGAAGTTACTTGCTGAAGAAGCTATTTTACACAGCAGGTTGTAAAACCAGAATGACTTCTGAGAAATTATAATTTCCTTTCTGAGTGCAAACAATTAAATCTCCATAGAGTTGAGCTGGGAACAGACTCCAGAACAGATGAAATGAAATTGCTGTTGATACTCAACTCTGAAGTATTTACTACTAATTTACTTTGAAATATTCACTACTAATACTGAATAAAATGTTTGTAGGTCTTCTATATTAGTACCTCTGAAGCCAGAATCTAGCATCTTCATTAGAGGTCACCTTTTACTTTAAACTAAGACAAAAGAGCCATAAATGTGCACTGTCTGTGATCAATAAGAAGGCACTTTAGAAGATGTAAACCTGAGTCTTTAGACAAATTCTAGTTGTGGGATTGATGCCTATTTCTTGAGAGTGTTTCCTCCTCCCGTTCTCTAGAGCAATCTTGGCAAAGTGCTTTTTGCCTGATTCTCTGCTTTAAAAATTCTTTAGGTATTAATACTTTAAATAAACCTAAGAGAGATGATACATCAAAATAGTTTGGTTTTAGAGCAAAGCCGTTTTGGGAACTGGTATCAATAGGCTACTGCAACACTGTTAATTTTATAAGGCAATGTGTTTTGTTAATGATGCTGCTTAGTTCCTCAAGAATCATGTGGTGGGACATAAGGGTGACATTTGTGATATTTGGTGGTGTGAAATGAAACCAAGTGTATGTCCAAATTTTAGTTAGATCCTGTCAGTAGCTGTCCCTAAGCATCCTTTGATGGTGTGGAATGAAACCAAGTGTATGTCCAAATTTTAGTTAGATCCTGTCAGTAGCTGTCCCTAAGCATCCTTTGATGGTGTGGAATGAAACCAAGTGTATGTCCAAATTTTAGTTAGATCCTGTCAGTAGCTGTCCCTAAGCATCCTTTGATGGTGTGGAATGAAACCAAGTGTATGTCCAAATTTTAGTTAGATCCTGTCAGTAGCTGTCCCTAAACATCCTTTGGTGGACCTATAGATGCAGAACTGACACCAAGTCAAGAGCACAGACTGTGAGTTGGTACTATACAGCTAAAAATGAGCCTTCAAACTAAGCACACAAGTCTGGTACTTGTGCAGTACTGGTTCTCATAATCTTTAGCCATAAAGAAACTTATTTCTTGGCAGAAAAATAACCAAAAAAAACACAGGAGAACAAAACAAACACCCCCCCCATCACCCCCCCACAATACACTTTGGAACTTGAGTTTTTTATGAAACTGCAGCAGGCTTATTTGCTTCTCATTACACACCAGGTATGTTTTTACTAATACCATGTATTTTTGCATTGATAGTTGAGGAAAAAAATAATTTAATGCTTTAGTGAGAATAAAATGGTAATAAAGTAAAGAAAATGGAGAAACTGCTTGCTGGTGGCACACCCCACTATTATTAATTGTGATCTGGTAACCTTTTGATTTACCAGCACCATCCACTCCCTTGTAAATTCTAGCTGGCTTTCCCATACATTATTATGTGGATTCCTTACGACCACTTCCCTTTCTGATTTTCCAGAGACAGAGTATAAAGTTTCCCCAAATGCCAATAAAACCTGAAATCCTATCCCGCTCTTTAGGTTTGCTTTGTGTAGTCATCTTCTAAAATAAGAACCAGCAAACGTTTCAAACGTTGCCCTCTTCTATTTTTACCTTCATTTAATAGTTACTGTTCTTCATAAACATCACAGTTTTTGTTTCAACATCTGCATGTTTTGGGGGTCTTTTTTAAAGCTGTTGGCTCTAATACTGAGAGAAAAAAAATGTATTTCCTTACTTATAAAAAAAAAAAAAAAAAGACTTACATGAATATGTTCCACTTCCTCATCTTGATTTTGCTTACAGTTATACTGTGCCATATAACACAGATGTTTATAGGTGAATGAAGTTTGAGCAAAACACATTAAGTAAACCACATTTAGCATGTCATTTTATAGGTAAAAATAACCCTTAAGCAATGTACAAATATTTGGCCTTAGAAGTTCAATGGGTTTGGGGTTTGTTGGTTGTGTTTTTTTTGTTGTTTTTTTTTTTTGTCTGCTTGCAAAGCCTTCGACTTTTCAAATGCATAGTAATATTGCAGAGACTGTGGTGGAGTGGAGCAATGAAAACCTGGGCTATTTTCTGATTCATTTTGTTGACAAGTAGGTGTGTGGGAGGAAAGAAAGGCTGAGTGTGGGTGGGTGGTTTGCAGCAGACTTCGTCAATAATTTATTCTTTGGAAGGAAAGGCTTTTGCAGGACGCTGGCATGTGAAAGCCTGAACACACTTACACAGCATTACATCATTCCTGTTAAATTATTTAATTTTCTTGGAAGGCCACTCAGGTTAGCACTCAGACTCATGGAGCTGGAAGAATGAAAACATTCATGGATCTCTAGAAGCTGCAGCAGCAGCTGAAGGTCATGTCTCATGAGGGCTGGTAAAGGGAAACTAGTAAGACTGCAAGAGAGATAAGTTTAGCTCTAATTACCAGGTGTTAAGGTAAGATATTAAAAACACCTCATCATCTTTTATGGGCCAACAGCTCCATACCTGCCTAGAGCAAGATTCCTCCTGCCTCCTAGGAGGGAAGGAGGACTGGTTATTGGAGTTTGGGATTGTGCTCTGTTCTAAAAGGGGCATGACTATGTCCTCAGAAATAGTGCAGTCAACTGTCATAGTCTTTTAGAACAGGTTGAAATGTGCATAATCAGGAAACTAAATTTTAAAAGAGATGGACATGCTCCAGGTTATTTATTTACCTGTTTTAATACATTGAAAATAGATGTATGCATATAAAATTATTTCTTAAAGATAACCTAACCTGAAAAATGTCAGAGGCTACATTTCAGCCACGTTTGAAGCTCTATGCAGCACAGAAACAGTCTGCTAATGCTCCCACTACTTCCTGCACAGTTGGACTCATTCAGGTAGTAGTAGTTCTTGCAATTGCTGTCACCTTCATGGTAAACCATGCAAATTCCTACTTCCTTCTATTATTCTTGCTGCTGGTTACTCTTGTTTCAGGCAGTTGACCAATGTGGATTCTCTTTCTCTAAAACTGCAACAACAACAACCAGCTGGCAGCTTTTGGGGTCAGAAGTTGTTAGCTGATTGGTCTGCTTGTCTGGTTACATGACAGAGCACACGAAATTTCAGCTGATAATGTTGTTTGCTTCTCAACTCCTGTTCAGAGCTGGATTCTTACATTCTGCTTTTGTCCCTTAAAATTTTGGCAGCTAGTCTAAATTAGTCGACTAAGCTCCCATAGTTAGGAGAGAGTAATAAGCACCTCCTGAGAATATTTTTATCCCATTTTAAGAAAGATGGTGGAAGACAGGTGGGACAAATCCCCATTCATATGTGTCTACTTACTGTCATGGATTACAGAGGGGAGAGGACAGACCATCTGATTTGACAGCTGAGTTTTAGGCTGCTAAAATGAAGTGTGATCAGTTTCAAGCTGTTCCAGCAACACGGGCATGATGGGAGGGGAACACCCCCAAACATTAGCACAGGCCATGGGGGAAAAAAAGATTTGGGGAATGTGCCAGCAGGACAGGATTAAACATAACCCAGTATACGGGAAGCAACAGTCAAACTGAGGGGAGTTAGCTGGTGTGCAGCCAGCTCTGCTCCTGCGTTACACTAGGGAGATCATAAATATCTCTGATCATCCCTTGGGTCTCTGGAAACTCTAGGAAATTAGGATTAAGATAGTCAGAGAAGTTAGTCTAATGATTTCAGAGGAGTTTGGACAGCTTGGAAAGTTATTTTTCAGCTAGTGCAGCCACTTGAAATTTGGCTGGCCTGCAAAGCATCTATGTTCACCACTTTCCAGATGGGAGAACCAGGAAAAGAGGGACTTACTGCTGGCTGGGCTGGCACGTTGTGATCTGGGGAAAATCTGGAAGGCAGGCTTGCTTTGCTGGCTGGCTGGTACCTTCGCATTTTGCTCTTGGCCTGGAAATAGTCAGTGACAAGCTCAGTGTGGCCTTTGGGGCCATTTAATAAAACATCCGTTCATTGGGAGCTGCAGTTAAGAATTAAGTACCCAGTGAGTTGCGGTTGCACAGTGTTAATGGGCAGAACCTGACCCTGGGCAAGTGTCTTCTCCTTTTTCTATTCATTTTAGTTTAGTTTCATTTCTTCTACCATTTTCCATCACTACGTATGCAGAGCAGGGCAAGTGCCTCTTCCTAAAAAGGAATCTATGCTGCATGAAGGTGAAATAAGGAATATTTAATGATTATGTTAACACTTCAGTCAGGGTTTCCTAAAAATAAAAAAGCAGCAGTAAAATGAAATCCCATATAAGCCTCTCACTATTTATAGTTATCTTGTTTTGTTAACTCTTAGTGTACTTATTTAAACACGCTTTTTTTACATCTTCACCCAAGAATCTGCAACAGTTTCCTGGTACCAGGCTAGACATACCTTGGGTGCAAGCTAACACAGAAGTTCAATGTCCTAATCTTAAGAGAATTAAATGCACCTGAGGTTTTTAACCAAAGTGACATAGTGCATTAGCCTCCCTCTCATGACAGTTCTGTGGAGTTTATTTCATAGGATCATAGAACACTTTGGGTTGGAAGGGTCCCTGCAGTGAGCAGGGACATCTTTAACCAGATCAGGTTGCTCAGAGTCCCATGCATCATATCTTGGAATGCTTTCAGAGTTTTCCACGTAGTTTTAAATTCCCAAATAGATGATTCTTTCAGTTGTTTATTCTTTGATAACATCTCATTGACAGGAATTTGTTCCTGATACATAGCATAAATTCATACTTTAGTCCAACTCAATCAATGCTTATTTGGACCATGTGCATTGCCAGTGGGACATTTTCCATCCTCTTTCTTTCCTTCTTCAATTATCGTTAAGATCTTTTTGTAAGTGCAGCTCTGTTAAGTGATGTGCTTTAAGTTATGGATATTTTCTTAGATGAAGTCTTCACATGTTGAACGTTTTTGTCACTATTCTGCAATCAGTTAAATTAGTGAAATTTGTGGGAATTATGTCAAAGTTGTGTTGGGTGAGTTTTGGTTGTGTTGTCTTTTTATTTTCCAGCTACAGAGAAATGATGCAAAAAACCCACAGCCATTTAACATTCAAACTTTCTGACAGAGAGGAGATGAAGACAAATGAAGCTAAACAAAGCCCCAGTTTGAATCCTGTTTCTTTCTCTTCCTTTCCTTGCTTCAAAATTGCAATTTGTCTGTTTTTTCCATCTTTCCCCCTAAAACAAACATGACACAGATAATCTAAAATTTTCTTTAAGCACAGGCAAACATGCAGAGACACCAAAAGAGCTTCATTTAATTTAGTTTTCCTTTGACATTTGCAACAATGCTTTAAATTAAGCTCTTCCTACTCAGAATGATTTCCTGCACTGGATGGTTGGACTCAATGATCTCCTTGAGTCTGTTCCAACCCCTGGCATCCTGTGAGCCTGTGATGTGAAGAGATTTACTGAGCATTTTTGGAAGAAGCCCTCATGACAACCACCAAAACAAATCCCAGGGGAAGTTGAATCTAATGAAGCATCTACTGCAAATTGAGGTTTCTTATCTAAATATTAGTAAACTGTTAAAAAAAACCAACAAAGGACCTTTTGAAGCAAGCTTTAAATCAAGGTCACACAACTTTGTATAGGAAGCTCACTGCTAGCTTAAAATCAGGCAGCATTGTGGTTAGTCTAATGACAAGGCTGAAAACATTGGGGCCTATGGCAAAGAGACTCAAACCCAGAGACAGAGAAGCTTTGCTTGATTATAAGGGTTACATCATGGCCATTAGAATTTAAACCAGCTAACCCAAACACAGACATCATATCTTCATTTGATAGCTTCAGTCTAGTAAATAGTGGGAAAGGATGTTGGGCACGGATTAGCCCAGCCGAAATGAAAAGAGACATTCTTTTTTGAACCTGTCTGGCACTGAAAATGAAAACTTCCAAATCAGGCTGCAAAGTGGACTTACAAAGCCAGAGGCCTTTGGTTTTTTTGGTTTGGTTTGGTTTGGTTTTTTTAATGGATCTGCATAGTGTTTTAACCAGTCTGTGTTTTTCAGGAAAGCCACCTCAGCACCCGGGTATGAGGCATCCTTGTGTGCAGTCTCTTGCTGTGCAAGATGTTGAGTTTATCTGTGGGAACTCATGCAGATTAGCAACGTCCTCCTTTGTGCTCCACTGCTACAATTCCCTCCCAGTTCATGAGTCATTGTCAGCTGCTTGCTAAAAATAACCCCTTGGCACTGCTTGGATTCACAGTCAAGATGGTGACGGGATGAGAAGACCACAGTCAGCATAAACACTGCATATTTCAAGTGCATTTCCTATAGATTAATCTTTAATGCCACAATTTCATAGTGTGACTGTGTGGGAGCTTTCCACTGTCTAACATGAGAAATCCCCACCATGCCTCTAAATGGGTTGTTTTATTGGTTTCCCCATATACACAGAGAAAAATAGAGTGCTCGGAGATATGCTTGCTCTGTCAAACAAAGAGGGAACCTTGGCACTGAAAGCTTCCTTCCTTTTTTTTTTTTTATTCCTGAAGCTAAATGTTGCCTGTACTTATATTTGAAGCCCTTCTTACATGTCTAATAAATTGGTATATAACAAATTGCAAGGATCAAGGTAATCCCCATCTGTACTTAAAAAAATATTTTCCCATCACGTACTAAAAATATTTTAGGTCAGAAACAGTGCATGTAAGTGAAAATAGATGCACTGATCTTCCAGTCACTAAGGCAAAGCAGTACAGACTAAGATGCAGGAAGGTCTTCAGAGCATTACTTTCACCTGCTCTCAGCATTTAGGTACTTATTGTAGTGCCCTTGTCATTAATATTTTGAGCAACTCACACTTAGAATTGCACCAGGCAAAATGGCTGTTGCAGAGAATTGTGTTGTTATGAAATGTCTCACACCAAACAGCACAGCTGAGTCTAACACATTTACATTTAACAGGAGACTGCACTTTTCAGAGACTCCTAAAGACTTATGTCAGAGTCCTAAGCCAAAAATCTCTCTGTCATCTAGCGTGGATCTTACTAGGTCCACTAGAGCATCATTTCAGCTTTGCCTAAGTTCTGCAAGTTGCACAGCCAACTGGAGCTGTCTGATCAACAGAGGAAAAGTCTGGAAATGAGAACTCTACAATGGACAGCAGAGCTAGAGATGGAATGGCCATTTTCAGAGAATCCTAATGACTTATGTCAGAGTCCTAAACCAAAAATCTCAGTGTCAGCAAGCATGGACCTTACTGATTTCACTAGAGCATTATTTCAGTTTTGCCTAAGTCCTGCAAGTTGCACAGCCAACTGGAGCTGTCTGATCAACAGAGGAAAAGTCTGGAAATGAGAACTCTACAATGGACAGAAGAGCTAGAGGTGGAATGGGCATTTCACCAGTTGCACTTGATCATCTGTTTCAGATCTAAATGGTTTGCTGCTGGAGAAGTATTCAAAAGCGTTTTGAATTTGAAAAGCATTTTTCATGCTAAGCGTCAGAGACTGTAGAGCTGCAACATGTCACATCCTGATTCCTGATCTAGTGGCCCCAAACAACTGCCAGTGTATTTATGAAATACAAAATCTGAAAGCCTCTCTATGTAATTTCCATGTGGCTTTGCCTTTGCATGTCACAAAGCACTGCAGTTCACAAAATTTATGTGAGGCTTTCTAATACAACTGGACCTGCATCATGTATATCTCTCCTACTTGGGTAGTATCAAATCAAACCAAATCAAATCTTCCTTTTTTAAGAAAAAAAAAAAAACAACAAAACTTTTAAAATAAAAGTGTAAAAGATGTGGAAACATGGAAGAAAAATTACTGGTATTTGTATAGACCACAGCTGACCACAAGCAGGCCAGACTAATCCAAGAGGGTCAGTCCATATGTTACATTGATGAATCAGCTACTTCTTCTTCCATTTGGGATCTTCATGGAAGAAGGAAATGGAGTCATTTCTTCTGAGATATCATCTCTCTTGAGATAAGCTTTGGCTTACTAGACTTAGCATATAGAAAATCAGGTTGCTGACAACACTGATGCAGTTACAGAAGGATAAAGAATATTTAAAGCTCAATCATTCTAGTTAAGTAATCATACAGCTGTTCACACAGCATCACAGAATGTCAGGGGTTGCAAGGGACCCAAGAGATCATCGAGTCCAACCCCCTTGCCAGAGAAGGACCATACAGTCTAGCTCAGGCCACAGAGGAATGCATCCAGACAGGACTTGAAAGTCTCCAGAAAACTTCACAACCTCTCTAGGGAGCCTGTTCCAGTACTCTGGGGCCCTTACAGTGAAGAAGTTCTCCATTGTGTTGAGGTGGAACCTTCTGTGCTGCAATTTACACTCATTGCTCCTTGTCCTATCCAAGTGAGCAGAGCCTGACCCCCCCCCC